>VWPW01020017.1:0-56906 GCA_013389825.1 Crypturellus undulatus
TCAGGATGCTGTGGTGGCATCCAACAGCGACGTGGTTCACCTTCAATGAACAGGGCCAAGAGTCGCACGCTTCAGCTGGGATCCACCTCACCTAATTCTATCTGTCTGCACATTAAACAACCACACTCGAGTGGTAGCCCACACTTTCCCTACAGTCAAGCCGTGTGGCAACCCTGAAAGGGCCAAGCTCGCACACTGGAGACACCACCATTCCCTGCGGTGGCAATCACAGCATCGGAGCAGCTCCGAGCTTACTGTGTCCGAGCTTCTGAATAACCCGGAGGCAGGGGTTGGGAAGGAACGTGATCACCATGGGGGCTTCTCCTTTCTTCAACGTGCCTACATGCCTGCACCTAATTCGGAAGCGGCCAACCCGGAGCAGCATTCCCAGGGGCAGCAGGCAGTGCCCACCTGGAAGCCTTTGGCATTTGGGCTCATCCTGATTATTATTGTCCCTCTCATCTCCACGACTCGGCTTGGTTAACCAGGACCCCCCGATGCTGGAAGTGGCAGTAGTCACCGACCCGGCCATGCCAAAGGAGAGCAGAGAGACCTTCCCGTGCTGTTGCTCCAAGACGTTTTCCGCAGGCAGCTTCCCGAGCGCATCCCTGCCCTGAAGGGGCTTCCCCCAAACCACACGCATTAGGGAGCCCGGCCCTGCGTCACGGCGCCGGGAGACAGAGCCGGGCGCGGGCGCAAGTGGGAAGCGGTCCGCGAGCTCCAAGCGCGGGCGTTATCGGGTTACAGCGAACGGGAGAGGATTAATGCGCCGGGCGCCCGGATCGCGGGCGGATCGATGCGGCGGGGAGCACGCGGGAGGGCAGCCCCGCGGCGCCGCTCGGCCCCGGCGCCTCCAGCGCCCGTGGGGCCGTCTGAGGAGACGAGCGGGGATGCAGCTGCTGCATCAAATGCAAATGAGATGCAAATGGGTTGCCCTCTGCAGGGAGAGAACGGGGGCCGTCCTCCTTATTGGGCAAAATAGTGCAGGAAAAAGTACTTTAGGAAATACTTGCTGTTCCAGGGGTGGCATTTCATCAAGACTTTGGATTCAGCATGTTGTTTGCTGAACGTTTCTCAGGTTTCAAGGTTGAGACACAGCAAAAGGAAGCAGCTCTGCTCCAGCCACCACATGGAAACCAGTCCTGGGAATCACCACCCAAGACCCTGGTGGGAGACCCCGTCATAGAATCATTATGGTTGGAAAAGACCTTCGAGATCGTCAAACCCAACCGTAAACCCATCGTTCATCCTTCCACCAAAGGCCGGAGCTAAAACCCAAATGTTGGAGATCAAATTCTCTTTGCACAACCAACTGCAGTGTCTGCTGCGGACCGTGATTTAAGAGCAAGCAGAAATTTGATCTTTGCTCTGAGACATTTTGGGCAATTTGAAGACGGAAAGTCCTCCTTGCGTCTTGGGTCCAGATGCTGGAAACGGCGCCTCCGGCTAAGCAGACAGCAACACCATGGGCTTTTCATACACTGAGGTGCAAGATCCGACCGTTTGAATAGGATCAGTCTCTTCACTTGCAGTGAGCATTAGTCAGGCTTAAGGGCATAGCTCAAGGTGGGTGTTGACAACAAAAACAAGATTATTCAGTGTTTCTGTGGCAGTTTCCATTTTCAAGATGCCTTTCAGGCACTAACGAGGCATTAAACATCATATTTTGCTCTACCTCCCCTGAAGCTATTAGGTGGGATTGGCACTCAGACTGGGCGGCTATTGCAAAAAATGAATCAATTAAGAACATTAAAGGATTTCTAATGAATTTTAAAGGGCCGGTAGCATGATTTGCCTGTTCTGAATTGCAGCTATGAACTATAAGAAGCATTTCACACCGGGCTTATGAGAATACATGGAGCAGAAGTTGATGCAGCCCTTTTCCACCCCCTCACATCTGAAAATCCTGTCGAGGCTCCTGTCCCTGTCAGGAAGGGGTCAGTAAGCATTCCCATTGCACATTTAAACAGTTTCCAAGCAGGATAACTGGTTCTGCATCGTGGTAGACTCTGCCAGAGGCGGTTCACCCTGAAAATTCCCATAAATCCTTGAAATCACAGCTCCCCATCTGCAAAAAAATGTAGATTAAAAACCCTTCCACACTACACAGGAATGATATGAAAAGCTCGGATGCCCCTGGAGCACATCCATCCCCAGCAGCACATGCTGGAGGAGCCTCTCCTGGGACCTCATGGATGCTTTTTGTGCCCTGGAATTGATTGGTTTCAGGTTGTAGAACCCACTTTGAGGTCTGGGAGCCTGTTGCTCCATCCAGGCCCCTACAGCTAGCAGATCGCTCACTGTTAATAGCCTTCATTTGGTCAATAGTCAACAGGAAAAATGGGATGTTCTTCCTCAAAATGTTTTCAGCGTCTGTGGGAAGGGGCTCTGCAGCCTTGCAAAGCAGCCTCCTCCTCCATCAACCTGCAGTTTAAGGACTTGAGCTTTTAGCTCCGTGTGTTTTTTTTGGAGAAAAAGGGCAGACAAAGAAGAGCGCGAGCCGTTTCCCTAAGCAGTAGCTGCAACGTCGCGTTGCTGCACGGCCGACCGCAGAGCGGCCTCGCAGGCGCCGCGGCTGCAGCAACGCGCCCGGCGCGACACGGGAAGTCCGGGGCGACGCCGCAAACCGACTCGACGACCCCGGCGCCCCGTCCCGCCGCTCGACCGCGGCCCCGTCCTTCCTGCGCCTCTTCCTGCCGCGAAGCCGACGGCGCCCGGAGCCACCGGTCCTCTTTGCGGAGCCGCGCGGTGCATCCCGGCGTGGCGGGATGCTGGTCCCCTTGGAGCCGCGCGGCGCATCCCGGTGCTGCGGGATGCTGGTCTCCTCCGAGCTGCGTGGTGCAACCCTGTGCTGCGGGATGCTGGTCCCCTTGGAGCCACGTGGTGCATCGCAGTGCGGCGGGATGCTGGTCCCCTTGGAGCCGCGCGGTGCATCCCGGTGCTGTGGGATGCTGGTGCCCTCGGAGCCGCGTGGTGCATCCTGGCGTGGCGGGATGCTGGTCCCCTTGGAGCCACGTGGTGCATCGCGGTGCGGCGGGATGCTGGTCCCCTCGGAGCCACGTGGTGCATCCCGGTGCTGCGGGATGCTGGTCCCCTCGGAGCCACGTGGTGCATCCCGGTGCTGCGGGATGCTGGTGCCCTCGGAGCCGCGCGGCGCATCCCGGTGCTGTGGGATGCTGGTCCCTTCGGAGCCGCGCGGTGCATCCCGGCGTGGCGGGATGCTGGTCCCCTCGGAGCCGCGCTGCTCGGGGCAGCGGAGCAGGGAGCGCGCGTCGAGCAGCTCCTGCCCCGAGCGCTGCCAAGAGGAAATGCACTTCCCGTAAAGCCGGCACCGCGACGGGCTCGCTTGCTGGAACCGCTTGAGTGGTAATTAAGCTCCTTGATATTGGCATATTTAAATTGTTTTCAAGACAGAGTAAGAGGCTTTCTCCTTCCCACTCTGTTCTTCCGCTGTTGCGCAGCGAGATTTCACTTTGAACAACGGATGATCTGGAGGGGAGCAACTTGTGCCCCCAAAACACGTGTCTATACAGAGTATATTCTGAGATGGGGCCAGGGTACAGCGGAGCCGTATTTAGCTTTTTGTGGGCGCTTCCTTTGCACCCTGGGCCAGGGATGCAGCTCCGTGGTGCTGCGGGTGGACACCCTGTTGGCCAACTGGATGGGACAACATAGGACTGTGGGAAAGGTCCCACGACCCCTTGGCAGCCCCCGAAGGAAGGATGCCCCTTGCAGAGCATCTAGTCCATGAGGCCGCAGTGGGGCTCAAGGGTGCAGACCCCAAACCAGAGCGGCAAGATTGGGCTAGAAAACGGGGACTTTCCTATGACTTTCTGTCAAAGATAGAGACTCCTCTTTCTGTCTGAGACACTTTCCTGCTTAATACACCGGATTGCATCAAAGAAATTCCTGGCTGTCATCATCCACGGATCCTCCCAGTGAAAATGATCCTGGCGAGCAGGCCCAGTTTCTCAGGCCGGGAGCCAACAGTGTGTCTGGTACGAGTTTCTTCACGGGTCCCTCTTTCATCATCTCCCACACTCACCCCTAAAGGTTATTCTTGAGCTGGAGGAGAGCTAATAAGTGGGGAAACTCATGAAACGGGAGTAAAAAGCTGATATTCCTCTAGCCTTACATCGGGAGCTCAGGGCATGAAGACATCTGACTTGCCCACATCGGGAACACGCAGTAGGAAAATCCTAGTTGATATGGCCCAAACGGGTGCGCGGGATGGTGGGACGTTGCCTGGGAAGCGGGACAAGGATTTGCTGGCTGCTTTTCCTGATTTCCCAAGCCCCAGGTCTCCACTGGACACTGGTGAGTCCAGCGCAGGTGCCAGCGGGTCCTGAGGGAGGTTCTGGAGAAGGTCCCCAGGCTGGTGGCCCTTGTCCCGCTGGGCTGGGAGCTGCACACACACGCGCACACATATGCCCATATCTACAGCAAAGCATGTAAGCTGCCTGCCTGGTCTTGACCCTTTCATGATGGATGTGTTGCCCCAAGCTCCTTGGGTTGCTCCAGTGGTCTCTGGTTTATCACGAACAGTCCAACGCTGCTGCCCGGGAAATCAGCCTTCGATCTGGCCGTACAGAGGCAGCCAGCTCTCGAATACTGCATGAAAACAGCTATTCTTCACCCCAATGGCCAAGGTTTTTTAGGGAGATGAAGCTAAGAGAGGAGGGAAAGGCAGAGCAG
The DNA here is from genome assembly GCA_013389825.1 of Crypturellus undulatus. Taxonomy (NCBI): domain Eukaryota; kingdom Metazoa; phylum Chordata; class Aves; order Tinamiformes; family Tinamidae; genus Crypturellus; species Crypturellus undulatus. Next base: position 4,696 of record VWPW01020017.1, read on the forward strand.
AAGTTATTGGCCGTTGTTTAGGTCAATAAGGTATCGATTCCATATTTTGTGGGCTAAAAGGTTGACCTTTTAAAGGGCAATTGGCGCCTGTAAGATTTGATTTAGGAAAAGGGGGAGAATTCCAATTTAATTTTTGCTTCCTATTTTGGCTGGGAGAAACTTGCAAGACTGCAGATGCCAAAGATGCTTTTTTCCCCTTCGCTAAGGAAGGAGGAGGGTTTTCTCCCCGGGTTTTTACCCACCCAGGCATGTGCTGTGCCCTGGCAATTCCCATTTTCTTTCCCCATAAGGAAGAACAGCTAAAAAGGAGCCACGTGGAAGCTCCCTGTTCCCTCCGCTCCTTCCCTGTGCTGATCCCTCGGGAAAACCCTGCGGATGGGAGAGTCCATCACTCCATGACCCTCTCAGCCTTCGACTCGTGGTTGGCGGGGCATAAAATGAGCAGAATCTTCCCCAAACCAGCGCACTCCATAGCCACCCTCACCTCGTGCAGTTGTTGCACCCGCAATGCAGGAGTTGGAAAGTTTTGGAGTTGGCTCCACCGCTTGCAGCTCGTGGTGATTTTTCCAGGGTTGGGAAGTACCACTAAGCACCGGGACAACTCCAGTTTGCAGGAAGTATTGGGGAATCTCTGCTTTCACCTTAGTTGCTCTCTGGATACTCAGAGACCTCTGTTTTTCCTGCAGCGCCGCCGGATTTAGTGCACTCAGCAGCACAGAACGGATACAAGGAAGACTGAAGTCTGCCATTTACTTTGCCAAGACAGCCGGGGAGAGTGAAGTACAGCTGAGCGTTTCATCGTGTCTGCCAAGACATATTCATTTTGGATTAATTTTAAGGCAGTTTTTAAAGTGATGATGAAGGATTATGCAGTGTGCTTCAGCAGCATTAAAAAAATCACTCTATTTTTTAAAGTCTCCCATTCAGATGGTCCCAGTTTGGCAGCTCAGGGGTGTAGCTGATTTGCGATTTGGAGGGACTCACTGATAGTGACATTTTCATTTATCTGAGTACATGGAAGCGCTGGCACAATCTGCGGGTGGTAGCAGAGCCTGCAATATTAAAACGTGGCTACTTGAAATAATTCATTTGCAGTGAGGCTCCATAGCACATATGAGAAGCATCCATCCAGCAGAAACACAGCAGCTGTGATTAAACCCTTACAGGCTTCCCGTGCTGCAGGCGCAGCTGGAGCCTTGCAGCTCAGGGTGTCTGCTCTCAGAGAGCATCGTGCTTGTAACAGCGTCGCTCCCGAGCGCTTGCAAGTGCTTCCAGCCGTAGGAGCTCGCCAAGGGAGCACGGAGAAGGGACGCCGGGTCCTGCAGACACACATAGCGGGCACGTGGCTGCTCCTGATGCCCCAGGTTATGTTCTCACCACTTGGGAGCGGGTCAGCAGAGGGTTATTTCAGCATTGCCTTCGCACCCCATAGCAGCACGTTGTCCTGTTACCGCACGCTCGTGGAGGACCCTTGCACCAGGATGCAAAGATGCAAGGGCAGCTCTGCAGGTCCGTGCCCGCAGCCAACGTGAAGGTTGCAAAGCTTCTCCAAGCTAAGCCCTAATTAATGGCCAAGCTCATCCAGAATAACCCACTCAACCAACCTTGTGGAGCTGGGATGCTCTTCCCCACTGAGTTTAGTCCCAAGGGATGTCTGCAAAGTGCTGAGAGGCCAGGGCCACCATGGGGGCTGCTAGAAGGTGGCCAGGACATCTGGTAGGAGCCACAGGAGCAAACTGTGAAGAATAAACCCCCCTGGCTGCCCTTTAGCCAGCTCTTCATGGTCGAGACTGAACAGGGACTCTCCTCCTACCACCTCCTCGCTCACATGAAGCACAAGGACAATTAGTCCCAAACCCTCGGATCCACAGGGATGTCTGGCAGAGCTGAGCGGAACCTACAGCCCTGTCTGACCAATTTACTGCAACTTGCACAAGGAGATAAACATATTCCTCCTGTTTATACAGCAAATGACATTTTACTGCCATGTTAAAAATGTTAAAAATGCACTGGTTCCCTTATGACACTGACAACAATTTTATGGATTATCTGTCTTATAGTCAAAGGGGAAAGAGTCCTCTTGGGAGTCTGAGGATGTGGGTACATTTGATAGAGCATCCACCACAACGTTAGCCTGAGAAACCTCCAAAATAAAAAGCCTTGACGCAGCCCCCAGTGCTGGTGACTGCTCACCCCAATGGAACAGCTCTAGGAAGATTTGCACCCAATCTAAGTTTTAGCCTGATATGGATTTTGAGAGGAGGGGAAGAGACCACAACTGTAAAAAGTAGCGTACTGAATCGGTATTTCTATTCTCCGAATCTGATAATTCAACCAAGGCAGCTGCATGTAGTTTTCAGCTGCACAGTTGTTATCTTATGGACCAAGATGGAAACATTTGTAGAGTCTACTGAAAAATCAACACACCCCAGTCCAACAAAGCAGCAAGAAGTCAAGCACACAGAATGACGGGCCTGCGACCCTGCTATTTAGAGCAATAGGCACTTACGAAAGATCCCTGGAGACACCTGGGTACCAGGGGTACAAATTGTTAAAGTTGGCTGGTTAAGGCAACTTGAGGATCTGTTGGATTAGGACTGGAAAAGATTTACAGGGTCCAGGCAACTAAAGAAGTGAAATCATGACAAACGCCTGGTCTTCAAACCTATTGGCAGGGTTTTTGCCAGTGGAGACCAGCTCATCAGGAGACAGTTGATCATGGGGTTGACTCCAGCATGACCAAACCTAATCCCTTAGACAGACGAATCATACAACATGGGCAGGAACAACCTCAGTTTCTCAGCCGAAGAGCTTGTGCCCAAAACACCAGAGCTTCCAGATAGTCAGACGGGGTGGGGGGATGTTTGCTTCTTCCTTTCCTGTTTAACTCGTAGATGAACAACTTAGCAGACCTGCTGACAACAGCGTGTGTCGTTCCTGTAGCTTGTCTCATATGCTCTTCTGTTTTAGGCTGGTAGGGTCTTACTTTTTCATATGCGCAAATCTGGAAGATTTTTGGACTGCTTTTATCCAAGCTGAGGACACCTGACTCATCTGTGAGAAAGCAAGAAAAAAAAATTCTAGTTTGCAAACAAACGTTCCATTTTAAGGCTATGACCACGTGCGGAAAGTGGAGCGAGCTGGCAAGAGCTTTCCACTAGATGGGAATTAGCATGATATTGCAGCAGGACACATCCCTTCTTTCCCCACACTCGGATTTAAGGTATTGCCTACCTAATAAATGAAATGTGGGCCTTCCTTAATTGCAAGTCACTGTGAAGGTATAAAATCTTGTGCATGTGAACATCCATACCAGTTGGCCGAACATCCCTGCGCCGCAGCGACTACGTCAAACAAACACCACTGCAGACTGTATCTACTTGTTTAAAATGCTTTTTTTTTTTAAATTACGCATAATAAATCTTCCACACAAAGTAATGAAAAGGATCCCCAATGTGATACTTTACAGATCTGAAGGAAAACAGAGTATTTGTGAACATGCCACGCTGCAGCCTCCAGGACACGGCTGGAACCTCTACGGCGCTCGAATGCCTGCAGGAGCCGATCGGAGCCTCCCGCCTTCCGCACGGATCCGGGGCCGGCTCGGCCGCTGTGGCTCCAGCTGTTCCCAAGCAGCCGGGCTCCACCAGCCCTGCCTATTAATTAAACGCACGAGGAAATTACGCGATCGCAACAAACCTGTTCCTTCTGCTCGGCGACATCATAGGAACGAGAGGACAGTGAGAAATAATTCGCAGAGTGTTTCCTGCGTTCTGGCAGATGGTTTGACCTATCCTATCAGATTGCTGCTTCGCGTAACCCTTTTCTATAGAAAAAGCCCTTTCAAGGAAAGTTGGGTTCGCTCCGGTTTGGCACCCTGGGGCTAAACTCCCGCTCCATCCGAGCCCTTTTTTGGGTAGCTTCTCCTGCAGGCGCGGGGTGGTGGGTGGCATTAGGGGTGCAAAAGTGCATCTTCAGACTGATCTTCCCAGAGACTGCGCAGCTCTGTTAACTCCCAAGCAACTTGGCTTTGAGGAAAAGAGAAAATTACAGATCATTGCAGTCACCAAGACAAGTCGTTCCCCTTTGACGTTTGCTTGGAGCCAAAAAATAAAGAAAAAAAAATCTAAAGATAGAACAAACATATGTGCAACTCGGGTATGGTTCAATCGTTTCTTGTGTTTTACTAAGAAAAACCTGCAGCTCCACTCTTGCTATTGCCCCATCTCCGAAGCTTGTGCCATTTCCAAGTTCTAAATGTTCTGGTGCTGTGCATGCCTCTTTGCAGTCATATTTAAATAAATATGGAAAAGCTTTTTTTTTTTTCTTTTTTTTTTTTTTTTAAGCTAGCATTTCCATGGATTTCCACCTTTAAATTAGCAGATAAAAGTACAAGTCTAGCATAACCTTCAGGGAAAAAAGAGTGCAAATAATTCTATCTAAAGCCGCTCAGGACTGTCTGAAAGCAAGTGCACCCTGTGCTTCAGCTCTGTAAGCAGGACGTGCTAGGGCAGGCAATGAATATAGGGATTCATCACATACGCTTAGGAACGGTCTTCCCCATCTCTGTGCTTTGGCATGCAACATGCTGGCGACAGGCCTGCACTCAGCAGCACTGGGATGGGTCCCCATGCAGTGGGTATGGCCAGGAGCCTCCCCAGGGACAAAGGAAATTAAAAAAAAATGCCATTTGGAAAAATGAGATGTTCTCCCAAAATCACGTCAGTCCATTTGTTTTGTTCTTCCAACCGCAGAGACTGTTTGGGGGTTATTTGCCTTAAGCCAGGTATGTCAGAAAAGGACACTTCCAAAAACAACAACAGTTTTCTACATTCAGAGAAATTTACACTTCTGCCCTAACCCTGCAAGAGCAAACAGGGAACTTTCAACACGTGTTTTGCCGGGGGATCCCCATCACACACTGCCACCACGACACACGTTTTTACAGGACGTTGGCCTATTTTACAATCTCCTAACTATTTTCTTTGGACATTCGTGCATGCGCTCAACTTCCCGAGGTGGAGCAAAGCAAGGGGCTCTGAGCGTGAGGGCTTCCAGTTCTCTAAAGAGTATCTGCCAAACCATGAAAGATTCGCTACTGAAAACCCTCCCGCCAACTTTGTGGCATCAAAATGGGGTGTTTTCCATGTGTCTGCAGAGCTAATTTGGTTATTAGGATGTTTGCGAGCTTGCTGGCATGACAAAGGGGACACTAAGTTGGAGACTGCAGCCGGGACGGTGCCACCCAAAGCAAGAGCGTCCCTTGGGCAGGAGCCACCCACCGCAGGAGCCAGCAGAGCTTGACCCAAAGAAGCTGCCTCGCTTTGAAGAAAGGGAAAGACCAACGCTACTTCCAAATCACAGCTTCCCCCGTCTCCTTCCTCATCCACCCCTGAAGCTGAAGGAGCCGTCGGCGCTGCGGCGGGTAGTAACATCACACCCCATGTGTAAGGCCTCATCTTCATCAAACAAGCTCGAGGTTAGGGGACTATAAATACAAACGTGGCCTGCAAGGGCAGGTCCTCGTGGCCGAGGCGCCGCAGCCGCACTGTCCGCGAGCAGCGAGCTTGGCTCCCCGCAAGCTTTGGGGATGGAGGGACAAGGTATGACGCGGGGCCGGGCCGGGGTTTCCGTAGCTGGATGGAGCCGAGCTGGCCCGGCCGCGGCGGCCGCCCCCTCAGCCCGAGTCCATGGTGAAGAGCTGGATGTCGCGGGGGTTCCAGTACAGGGCCACGGCCGAGTTGTAAACCAAGGACCAGACGTAGGGGATGAAGAACTCCTCCGGCTGCTCCTCTTCCACGTACTTGAACTTCAGCTCAGGAAACTTCTGCAATGAGAAACAAGAGCCCTGTGAGGGGAGGTTTGCAAACACGTAGCCCACATAGACGCTGGAGAAAAAAAAACACAATGCAAGAAACTGAACTACTAGACTTGCAAGAAAATATTGACCATGAAGGATAAAGAGATTATTTATAATTCCACCTTTGAGACGGATGCTACGCTGGCACATTGCAGTTTTTCCTTTGGCTGTTGGTCACACTTCTTATCCCTGGATTCGCTCTCAATTTGTCTGTCGGTGCAGACTGAAAATGTGAATCCTTTACAAAGGTCTTAAGGAAAACTTATTTACAGCAGCCCTGCTACAGCATTCTTGCTTATGCACATACAGACCTGCTTATTTCAGTCCTCTCTCAAAAGGATTCTGCTGTGAATTGCACTCAGCTCCTAAACACACACAGTTTGCAATGTGTTTTCAAGAAAGCACAACGTAATGGCAAACTCCTTTTTTTTTCTCCTGTTTCTCCTTGACTTTCTCAATATAGAAGTTTCCAGGACAGAAGGTCTCTTTTCCCAGGAAGCAGGGGGGAGGACGGAAGCGTGGCCAGACCTGTGGGTGGGTTCTGGGAGATGCTATTTGCAGCTTTGCTTACAGGTTCCTCTGCAACTTGGGTCTGTGTTTTGGGGCAGAGCTGAGCCTATTTTTACATCGAGCTATTCAATCATATCGCCTGCTTCTAAACGTTGCCTGTGTCAAGAGCTTGGCAGAGCCTCAGAGAAAAGCCGCGTTAGAATGATCACTGGGGTAAGATAAAACATGGCCCATTTTATTATTTATAAGGCTGTGGCTAAGACTAAGAATAAACTCGACGGTGTGACACGATCAGAACAAGCGCGGCGCTGGCTGAGGAGCCTCTCTGCCCATTAATAATGGAGGGAAACCCCACCACCTTCCCCACGTTCACCGTGCTCCGTTTCCCTGGGCTGGGTACGGGACCCTTCCACGGGGCATTTCGGGGTCACTTGGCTTTCCGAGTATCTCCTTGGACTTTTGCACACCCAGTCCACTTGCATTCACGGGTGCATCACTGAGTTTCACTTCCTCAGTGTGACACACGGAGCCTGCGGCACAGAGTTCTCCCATGACTCGTGTGTGTCCCCAAGCCGTTCTCCTCCACGACCTCTCTCCTCCTGTCTGTTCTGACCATCCTGTTCAACCTTCCACATCATTGGCTTCCTCAGTCTTAGTTCCCCACCAATCCCACCCTCCGTTCCAATTTCCCTCTCCTAATCTACTCCCTTCCCCAGCTCCATCCCTGTATTTCCATGGTCTTTCTTTATCCTATCTTCTATTTTGCACTCATCCACATTCTCTTTTTCTTCACCCCTATATGCAAAATTCTTCCCCTCCCGTTTCACTTTTCATTACGCAGCCTCTCTTTTACACACCACATCCCCAACCCCATTGCTCTTACTGGTTTTCTTCTCAGGTGATCCAAGCACCTTGAAGATTCCCACAAATATTTTGCCACTTACTTCAGCTCTCCTCCTCATCTCATCCTGAGGTTCCTGCTAGGACTTTTCTGCCTTGTGAAATCCTCCTCTTTATTGATATCCTTTGTTCCTTTCCCTTTTGACTTTCCAGTTCCCAAGCCATCCTGCCTTAGTCCCCTGCCACTCCAGTCCTCCTCTCAGGGCACTGAGGTTCCTTTGGCAAGTCCAGCCTCACCCCAATCCAATCCTTATGTATTATATATAGATATAATATATATATATAATACATATATGTATTATTTTTTCTTTAAACTGATATCCTACCTCGTTTATCCACAATGTAATCTTCCCTACTTCCCTCCTAAATGCTTCCTGACTTGTGGTCAGTGTAGACAGGAACGTGTTCAATTCAGCCTTGCATCAGCAGAATGAATGGTTAAACCTCACGACTAAACCACTGTAACACTCCCTAGCAGAGAAAAGCCCTTACACAGCTGTCATTCTTCACCCTAAAGGTGGCTGCACGCCAGTACTGCAGCATGGAGCGGCCCTTCAGAGACCGAAGGGAAAAAAAGTGATTAAAGATGCTAATTGCAGAGGAATTAGACACTGATCACGGTTTTTCACTTTTACAGCCATAGCTTATTACTACTGGTTTTGCAAACACTCGTGGCACCAGTCTGCGACCACTTTGGACTCTTACGGATTTTAGTAGACATCTTCTTTAGCTTTAAAGCAGTAAGTAAAATGGTTTTATTATAAATTCCAGTGGCTACATGAGAGGTGCTCTGCTCTTACTGTGCCATTGTCTCTCTGCCTGAAGGGTTGCATAAAATAAGCTAGATAGCTTCAGTATGTTCAGGCAATAACTGCCAGCTATTGATTTTATTATTATGCTTTTCAGACTGATCAATGTTGTGATCACACAGTAGTGATTTAATAATCAAAGTCCAATTAACGACAGTCAATCACTGCAATCACCTTGGACTTACTCCCACTCAGTGTTTTTTTCAATTGTGCTGCAGGTTGGGAACACACGAAGGATAACAAGATTTTATGGAGATAAGAGGAAGATGAGTGACACAGAATAATCTTAAAATCGTCACATTCAAACCACATCAAAATATTTCTGACCTTCTGGACTAAGTTTAAAACACTTTAGACCAGCAAGCATTAAACCCCATGTGAAAAGTTTCAACAATGACATGAAGCTTTAAGATGCAGGACATTTGGAAGGTCAAGAGAAGTTGAAATACTGCTCCGTGCCACCTCCCTTTGGCACGTGCTGCTTCCAAAGGAGCAAACTGCAGCCCTTGCCTGTGCTGCGGACGTGCAGGAGGTGACACTTCATTCTCCAAATCGCAAGTCAAAGCAGCAGTAAAAGGCACCAGCAGAGCCATTTTTTGCATTTGGACGCAGCCGTGGCCCGAGCAGAGCTACCCCCAGTCAGTTTCCAACAAACCTCCCCAAAACCCGTGCTTGGTTGGTGCTTCAGAGCCCAAGGCAGCGCTAGGATTGAACTGCAGACTTTAAATAGACGGCGCTTATCAGCTCTGCTGAATCAACCTACCACAGCAACCTATCTTGTTTTCTTCTGCCAGACAAAGCAGAAGTCAGATTTAGCGGTTGGGACAGAGGTAGAAAACGAGACAGGCCAAAACCTTTGCAGACTGTCTGGGCTGTCAATCACATGATTCGATGAAAAACCACAGGAAGTCCGATGAACAGATGTAGAGCTGAGCTGCAATAACTCTGCCACCACAAGAGTTCAACAACACCGTTTTTTCTTCTTTTTTTTCAGTTAACGATTAGGGAGATAGCATCACGACCAGCCAGCAGCACCTGGCCCGGCTCCAGGCAGCCCGGTGGCGTTAAAGCTCAACTGCTTTAGCTGTACATTGAGAAAAACATAAACCCTTCCATCACAAATTAAACATTAGAGCTGCTGGGAGGCTGCAATGTCATCTCAATGGATGATCTCCAGTCCGTGATAACCCATAAGCGATGGGGGTGGAGCAGCTTTGAGAGACATCTTTGAGGTCATCTGTGTCTTTGCTTTTCAGCGATCTAGATATTTTACCTGATCAAAGAAATGGGATGGTTGGTACGGAAAAGAAAGAAATCAAAGGATTGGATTAACATAAAACTGGAGAACTTTCTTTTCCTCGAGTACTCTGTATGAAACTCTTGCTTCTAAAACAGCAAACCAAGACAAGGTAGTAATTTCAAAAGCACACAACTGCGTGAGGAGAAAAGCAGCACTCCCAAAAGAGTCTTTTGCATATCGGAGTCAAATTCTCATTGACCTGCCATGAATCAGAAGCTTCAAAGTCCTCCTGAGCAAGTTGCATGTATTTGAAAAATCTTACTGTGTGCCTAATGACATGCTGGCAAATCATATGTTTCATAAAACTGTAGCTAAACAGTAATAACATGAGGTTAGATACACACAATAACAACTCTTTGCTACAGGTGTCCTAATGAGCATTTATGCCGAAGTTGGTAATTACTGCACAACAAGGCTTAGTTCTGGAGCCTGCCCCACACCAAAGAGACCGAGCTGTAACTAGTTGGGGCTGAGAATGAACATCCCCATTTGTCTGCAAAATCCATGGTGCCACTTTCAGAACTCATCCCCCAAATCCTAACCTGCATCAGATTAATGACCAAGAGTCTGGAAAACAATTCAGCCTCACACCTTGTGCCTTGTTCCTGATATATACACATACATATGGAAACACTTATAGAAATTATATGTGTTCATAGATATGCATCCATATATAAGCATTCAAGTACTCTGACAGCATCCAGTTTTCCACCATTTCTGGAAAACATTTGTGATTACTTGTTCCAAAATACTGGCAGGTCAAATTTTTGCGATTATTTATTTCTTCATGGGAGATAAAGCCATTTCATCTTTCACTGCTTCTCTCTGCATTCACGCTACTTCTCTTGGACTCATGACCGAAAGTCAATACGACTTTGGGGAGGTGTCTGCACGGGTTATTATGTCACACCTGCCCGATACCATCTTCATATCTTTTTTAGGCTTAAAGACTAGACAGTGCGGTGGAAGGTTACACTGGGGAGACAAGGGGAGCAAACAGGAAATCTTCTAGACTAAGCAAGAGCTGTGCGTTTTGTTCAAAACCCTGCCTAAGGAATAGGTGCAAACTCGTAAAGACTGAGAGCAATGACCCGGAGCGCAGCACATTTTGAAGAAGACCCAGAAAAGCCACGAAGGCAACAAGACTTTCACAAGTGTATGCCCAGGTTGAACGTCCTGCACGGGTTAAGCAATCGCATGAGCTGGAACAGAAGGGGATGTTTTTTCCCAGGGAGTAAAATTCAGTAAACAGATCAGCCGCACTCCTGTAACGAGATGTGACCTTCCTCGTGCAGCAGAACGGGGAAGTTTGTCTGCAGACACACAAATGCTTTAGCAAGTTGGGCTCAATGATGCATTGCTTCCACTTCCAGACCATGAGGAGCAAAGGTTTGCACACACCCACAGTGGCATTAAAATAAACGTGCAAGGTGTGAGAAGTGAATTTGCACCCTAAGGCTTGAAAGGCCGGAGGAGTGGGCATGTCTCTGCCCGGAGTTCAGCAATTTGTTGCAGAATCCCAGTCAGCTTGGGAGAAAAATCAACACAACAGCTGTGCGAAGATGCTTATCGGTACAGACGCAATAATTTAAAGAAAGTGAAATATTTGCAGCAATCCTGCCAGATAGCAAAGCTTTCTGGAGCATCAGATTGCTAGAAAGAAAAGATTGCATTTCTTTGCAGGACAGGCTCGCAAACACTGACTGCCTGGAAGTCCACCTAGAGGGTCAGGTTTGCCCACGAATGCATGCTGGCTTCTTACTTTCTTCCTACAGCTAGGAGATCTTGCCAATAAATGGCCATGAATCTCAATCATGTCCCGAAACTGTTTGTGTCTCCAAATCACATATTTAACTTGTAAACTCTCCAAGAGCCCAGCACACAGCACCAGGACCCGCTCCTTCCTACACAAGGAGGCTCAAAGTGAGGGTGACCTTCACCTGCAGTTGACTTGGGTGGCACTGTAGAAGGCCAGGAGGGCTTGGGAGAGACACACGGGCACCTACAGGCCATACTCACAGCGTCCCACGCAGGAATGGGGCTCTCAGATGCTTAGGAGGAGCCAGCTGCCAGGTTCAGGCTGAAGTGCATCCTCCTGGACAGGGTACGAGAGACATTGGAGCCTTGCTCAGAAGCTTCTTCAGCAACCCTGGCTGAACCTCACTGATTGATACCACCTGAACGTCTGTGAATCCACCAAAAAGTCCCTAAAATGGTTAGTTTGAGAAAACAGAGTAACTCCTGCTCACCTTCAGGGATATTGGGTCCAAAACAAGGAGAAAAGCTTCAGAAGAGATGGAATTGCACACAAAGCATCACTGATCTCCCTCTATGTGTCCCAGGACTACCATCCCAAGCATACGCGAAGATTCCTAGCATAAGGAACCCATCCATGGATTACACTTGTGAGAATCAATGGAATTGCTGTTAGAACCATGACTTTCTGGACAGAGCAGGTTTATTGTCTAGCTGGGTACACATCTATAGGGGACATTTCCTAGGTGACAGCTCCAAAGAACTGCAACAGCAGCACGACGTGGCTGCTGGCAACACTGCGGGAAATAACAGGAGTTGCTTTGCCACAAAAAAAAAAGAAAGGCCTAGAGACTGACACAGACCTTAGGTTTGGACAGGAAGAAACAATGTGTAGATGAAGTTCTACTAAAAAGTAAAAAATATAAAGCAACTTTCATTCACTTCAGGACTAGTCTGAGACAACAAAAATTCTTTGGAAATACAGAGAGGCCTTTTAGAGGAATAACTCTGGCATGGTATCTGAGCAAAAAATGAATTTATATATATATATACATATATATATAAAGGAAGCAAGTTACTGGCATAAAACAGTTCTATTGCCTGGATGCTGGAGCATCTCAATCCCATTATGTACACAAACCGTCTACTTGGATAAATAGGTATAAGCGTTTACATGCTTTTGGATTTAGGGAATTCAAACCTGGAAAGCGGTGCAATCCCTGGAGTTCTCACTGTCTTCCTCATCTGCATTTCAAATCCTCTGCCTTCCTCGGGCATGGAGGGAGCGGGGCCCGTCCTGCTACCAGAGGATGCTCCTGCCTCTATGGGATGGGATGGAGCTACATGGGTTTTCTAGAGCACCTGCATTTCCCGATAGCGGATATCCCTTTTGCCAGGGCTAAGAGAAGAGGAAAACGAGCTGAAGGCCAAACCCCAGGCTTTTGCCCCTCCCAAACGTTTGCGGAGCTTTATGTGTCTGTGCAAACCTGCCTGCTTGCAGCAAGTATTTCCATGAAAGCCTGAATTCCTACGAATTCACGCATTTGCCACCAACCATGAGTAGATTTGAATAAGCTGCTAGGCAAAAATGGCTTCCAGGTTGCAAAATAGGAGTAGATTTGTAAAATTAAGCAAAATAAATAAATAAATAAATAAAACAGACTTATCAACTCACTTGAAGAATGGCTCCACTACCCCCTGATTCCAGAAGCCTCAAAACCACTTACAAGTTTTAAACTTGCAAAGTTTAAAAGACCCCAGAATAAACGACCCCCCTAAAATAAACCTACACCCAGTCTTCTGCAAACAAAATGGATCCAAGGCTGAATTACTTCTTTCCAGCATTTTATGAATGGGACATTTGAAAATCTGCCACCTTCCATAATTCACTTCTGTAACGCAGTTGGGAAATTTACACTTTTTCAGTCGTGTGAAAGAGGAGGTTAAAAAATTAAAATCAGCTCTCTAAAAGTCTTGAATTGGGAACAAAAAAAACTTTAGTTTTCCTAAATCTGTATGTCCACTGTTTAGATGCCTCTGTCCAAAGCGGAAAATGTTAAGTTTGGTGAGCAAGTACAACACGGGGGAGAGGGACGTTGCACAGCTAAGAGCAGCATGAGAGCTCCTGGCTTCACCTGGGCAGTGAAAAGTGCTAATTACTAGGAAATGAGCTTATATAAACCAAAAAAGAAAGGTCTTTTATGTTTAAAGCCTTGCCAAAGACCTGCTGAAGAGGCAGCAGAAGAGAATTAACTCATGCATCCAGGTTACAACCTCTGTTTGGGCTGCTAGATAAAATTACAGACCAGTGTTCCCTTTATCCACCTTTTCCAAAGCAAAAAACAACTATCAACATCAACCAGTGGTTCCAGCCATCACAATGGAGACAGCTATATGCTAATTATTTTCAGAAAAAGGAATTGCACACTTTTAGTTGAGTGGTTATAATGCAAAACTTTTGCAATGAAGGAAAACTCATGGGAGTAAAGTTTTAAAAGGGCCTATGGATATGAAAAGAAGAACAGCTGTGTGAGAGCTCACTGCAGCAGTTGTGCTGCACAGACTGTATCACCCAACACCAAAGGAGGCAGGAGGGGAGCGCGGTGATGCCGTTTGGCTGCTTGTCCGCGGGCGAGTTCTCATCACGCTTTTGCCTAGAACTGGTGCAATGCTGCGGCATCACCCCAAGGCCAAAACAACATCTCCTTGCACAGCTGGGACCATGTTCCTCTCTGCAATCACTACAGAGGGGTCCAAGAGAGCAAACGATTTTGGGATTGGAACTGCAACCTGTCTCCCCTCCCCTTGGTTTAACCTGTTGCTTTTATTTCTCTCATTTTTGGTACAACCTGCTCGTGCGATGGGCTCCTTGCAGCTGGCTTTGCAAAGCCGCACTTCTAAATAACAGCGGCTGCAAAGAGCACAGCGGAGCTGGGGGATGTGGCCCCATGGGCAGCGCTGCAGGGAGGCAGCCCGTGGCTCGGGGGCGTTTTAATCTGCAAGCTGTAAACATTACAGGCCGGCAGCAGCGACAACTGCTCTTCCTGGAGCGGCTAAGGAAGGGGGGCGAGGAGCCGAGCGGCTCCAGGAAGTCATTTATCTGGAATACTGCTACGTCCCTCCGGGATTCAGCACCTCTGCCCCCTTCCTCTCCGCGCGGTGGGTCCGCAGCGGTCACCCTGGTGCCAACACTTAGGTGGAATTACCTAGTGGCATGCAAGGAATAAATGCAACCCTCTCCAGAGGGGAACATCGTTTGGAAACATCTGCTCACGAAGCCGTCTTCCTCCGCGCTCTCACTCCTTGGTGCTGCAACTGTAAATATCTCAGGCGTATCTCTAATTTATGCATTTAATTAAAAGATATCCATGATATTCACGCTGTTTGCATTCAGCCCAACGCTGCAACGAAAGCTGTAATTGCCTCGAGGATTTATATGCTGCACTCAAATCTTATTTTGATTCCTTGATTTAAGCATAACCATAGAAGTGAAAACGTGTCGAATCACAAAACTGGGAGAGATTATGTCCCATTACCTAGTTCATCTGTCAACCAGGCAGAAACGTTCTGAGGAATATTTTTCTCAATCTACCATATGCCATGAAAGCTTAATTTAGATGACTAATCCAGAGGAAACACCTAAATCCTGAAAGTGGAAGAGTAAAAGGACCAGCCTAATTGAAACGTGGCTGCACTGTGTTTCTGTTCCTTACCTTGTTTTCAATTGCTCATAAACTCTCCAAATCTTGCAGCTTCTAGGATCAAATTTTAGAATTTAACCTCAGCTGTATCATATTGGAAGAAAAAAAAAGCAGGGAAATGAGAGAGAAAATGCTATTAAAAATAGAATTAAAGAAATGAATAAATCAATTTTTAATGGAACTTTATTTTTTAGCCACCTTGCCTGTTGCAACAGCAAATGAATGCACGGGGTGGAAATAGCTCTTATCAGAGAAGAGAAAAAAAATGTCAGAGCATTTCAGCATAATTTTACTTTGCTTTGCCTGAAATTGCAAGGTAGTTGGTACCAACATGTCGTGCACGTGCAGCCGCTTGGCACCAGCCTTTTCACTATGCTATCAACATATGCAGCTACGTGACGAGGGCTGCGCCACACATGCAAAGCAGACTGAGTCGCAGCCAAAAATGCCCTGAAAATTCAGCATCCGCAGGGTGGCTTTGGAGTCGATATTCAGAGCTCCATCTCTGAGGCTCCATGGACATGTTGTGGATGGGGAGTTTGGGGGCTGCTCAGCCAGTCTGCAGGGGGAAGCTCCTCCACACTCTCTTTCCAAAGATGGGAAAGGCTGGATTGCCCTCCGAGGTTAACGTGGAATTAAGGCTTGCTGAGTAGGAGGGGTTTGCAGAAATGCACATGCAGAAAACATCGTTTAGTAGCATTGTTGCTCCGGTACCATGGGAAGCGGCTTTTAATGCTTGGGAAGTTCCACTGTCGTCTTCATCTGTGGAAAGTCTTCCATCTTCCCCAGTGTTTTCCTTCAACCTGGTATGCTTCTTCCTTCTTGTAGCAGCTTTCTTAAACCAACATCTCATGAAATTACCCAGTTTCATGTGGCTGGTGACGATACCCAGAGATGGACTGTTCCATGCTACATTTTGTCTGTGTGAAGTTTAAAGTCCTTTGCTCCAAGTCTCTAGGCCAATTCCCACGGAGTAAGAGGATTCCCATTTATTCCCAGACGGTAACAGAATGGTCATAGCTCTTTATGTGCCACTGAATACATTTAAGGAATATGATGTATACATACGGTATATCTACTTAAGGAATATATATATATTTTAATTCCACAGCCAAACCAGTGCCAGATAAAGTAGGAGCCTTGGCACAGTCTGCAGCATCCCAGGAACTTCCATGGAGAAATCAGATGCGGCTGCTATATTCACTTCCAACTTTGTTGACTATCTCACACTGCAACGAAAGGTCAAGACTAGACTTCCCTCTGCACAGAAAGAAATACCTGATTCTCCCCTCTTGGCCCCTTGTGTTGCTGTCAGTGACTGGAGGCTGCATCTTGTCTCCTGAGCCCTCTCTTCCATGACCAGAACATCAGAGCCTGCATTTCTCACTGCTGGGGAACCGCAGGAAAACACCACCACCTACCTCCTTTCCTCCCCTCAAACCATGTTGCTAATGCTGCTTTTCTCTGCAGGGTAGACCCTATGTGTGAGATGCTTGGCTCTTCTTGTGCTGCTGGTGCAGCACCACACATCTAGTCACATCTAGTCCTTGCAAAGGACTCCTCTTTGGTCAGGATGCAGAAAAATTTTTATGCTCCCTACAGGCTGCACACAAAACTGCATTACTTCTTTTTTTTCTTTTTTTTAAATAAAAACCTCATTTTGATATCTGGATATTTCCATACAACCCATTTTACAGTTGGTATACAGGCTGTCTGGTTCCAAGTGTTAACTAGAGACAACCAGCCTCCATGAGACAAACACCACTGCTTGTTCCTTCTGCTTTGCTCTCCTTTTTATTTTAAACATAATTATGAATTTTAAGCACACATAACTTTCTTATTTCCTAGGCAGCCAGCACACTTGGAAAACTTGCTAATGGACCCTGCACCTTCTCCCTATTTTGCTCAGAGCCCAGCTCGGCTCCTACTCAGGTTCAAAGGAATTCTTAAGTTTACAACAGCCATAGTTTCCTGATGGACTAATCCTGGGTCAGAAAGAAAGAAGGAAAAAAAAAAGCACCTTTAATAACTGTTGTTATAGGACACTATTCCACCTTCTAAAGCCTCTGCATGTAACTGCATGAATTCTCATCTGGTGCCTTAATGGGAAGCAGTTAATTATAATCCACAGGCTGCCACAGGCAAGGCTGGAGCATTAATCAGCCCGGCTGGTTCCAGGGCTGTAGCTGGGGGTTCGGTCCTGCACTGCAGCCAGCGGGGCCAAACCAGGCGGCTGCGGAGCCGAGACCATTCCCCAAAAATGCATGGGTCACGCCGCCTGCGGCAGGGAAAGCTCTCATGCTGCTCCTTTCATTCCTGCAAGAGTGGTTTATTTTGCTTTTTACGTTTCTCTTGGTGTGAAGAATTAGCCTAAGAACATGCATTTCTCACTGTGGAGGAGACAGCACTTTGTCACCTGAACTTTTAAGTATTTTTTTCCCTGTAAAACTGGTTTTGGGTAACCAAAATCCTACGCAGGCTTCTGCGCAGAGCTGACCTGCCTGGCTATATTATCAAATATCTCTTCCCAAGTAATGCTGGTAACTGCAGAAGGTGATCTCATTCTGGTGTAATTATCCTGTTTTGTGAAGAGGGCAATTACTCTAACGAAGCGACTGAACCCAGACTGCAGCTTCCAGAAGGAACAGGAAGATTTTTCGAAGGGTGGTGGAGGGAGAGACACTGAACCTCCGTGTCCACGTTCGCCTCCCCGTCGAGGAGCAGCTTGGGACTAGGAGTGTCCAGCGCCTGCCCACCCTTCGGCTTCCTCTTGGCCAGGACAGCTCATTCCTGAGCTGCAGGATCACACTCACTGAAGTCGCTCGGCTGCTTGTGCAATACCCCGTTCTGCTCCGTTCCCTCATCGCTGGATGAGAGCCGCCACTCTGGATTCCATAAAGATGTGCAAATTCCTCTGTGCAAGCAGCAAGTAGATTCCCTGGAAGCGGATTCTCTAGAGAGCTTGGAGCAAATTGCTAGTAGAATGTAAAGGGGGCGGCCAAAATACTTCATACTTTGGATTTTCAGAAAAATCCCCAGCATAACGCTGAGGTCAATGAAGGCCTTAGCCCTACATGTAAGGCTTGCATCCACTGGATCTGCAGTTATACAATTAAATTATTATCAGATGTTTCTCCACATTAGTCCATTATCAGCCAGTCGCTTACCTTGAGGAAAATGAAGATACCGCACAAGGCCCAAAGGGAGAAACATGGTGAAACCGTGTGGAGCTTCTCCTGAGGGTATCAACATTCTTTTGGGGACCATGACATGTTCACTGTTTTTGTCCACAATGAAAAACAGACATGAATTTGAACGCTGGTGCCTGTGGCTGGCACCTCCTAGGCCTTGACCATCAGTAGCTTATCATTTATAGACACCAAGGATCTCACACTGGAGCAGAGTCATAATTTATCAGTTTGTTGATACTGGCTGGTTTCAGCATAGTCTTGTACAGGGAGGAAGGATCTAACACTGTAACAGAGCTAAGTGAGCTACGGCAGATTTCAACATTTTTATAGTGACGCTTTTTTCAAAATGCAAAAATCACT
The DNA here is from genome assembly GCA_013389825.1 of Crypturellus undulatus. NCBI lineage: Eukaryota > Metazoa > Chordata > Aves > Tinamiformes > Tinamidae > Crypturellus > Crypturellus undulatus. Next base: position 23,082 of record VWPW01020017.1, read on the forward strand.
CTAAGTGTACATACATATGTATCACATATATATGCATATATATGTATAAAATATCAATGACTGATTTCTCACTGACATTTTACTACAAAAAAAAAAGTGGTGACTGTTTTGCTCCCCCCACATCTGTCCTAGGATAAAGGGGTTTTTAAATCCATGCAAACCCAGCAATATACTCGGAAAAAAAATTGCACCCTATTTCCACTTTGTGTTGTCAGCTCAATTCAAACCTGAAAACCTCCCTGCAAAACAAATCCTAATTTTCCCTCTTCCAGCTTAGCCGACTTCCGTCAAGAAGCGATTAAATGCTGGTAACGCTGGTAACGTAGGACCCGTTTGCGGGTTCGTGCAGGGAGGCGCGCGGCCCGGGTCGCCAGCGGGCTCGGGCAGGGCCAGAGCATCCTGCGAGCAATTTCCCTGCCCGATAAGCGAGCGCGCCGCGGCCGCGGGGGCTCCTGCGAGGAGCCAGCCTGTCTCGGCCTTATCGGCGCCGCGCCGCGCGGCACCAGGAGCGCCGGGGCTGCCGGGCTCCCGCGAGGCCGCCGCGCCGCATCCTGCTGCCCTTAGCGCGCGGCCGCGGGGAACTCTGCGGCTTTGCCATGTTTTAATGCAGTTTGAAGCCAAGTGCTAGGAGTGACTTTGTACTGAGGCGTTTGAAATCCCCCTCCCATGCCATTTTAACAAGGAAAATACAAGAATTTGTATTTTGCGTACAGATACATTTTGGCAAGAGGCAGACGAGCAGGGATAGATTTTCACGAGGAAGTCTTGCAAAGTCAGACACCGCAATTCGACAATTCCTGCTTTTAAACTGAGAGATTTGTCCAAAAAGTTATCTTAAAAAATACCCTCACTAATTTTACACAGTGCTAACAGGCAATATCAGCTCTAATTGCAAAGTGGCAAATGTGCCTGCATGCAGGCTCAGCTGTGCTTTCCTTGTGGCGCTTAAAGGCCGTCTTCTAATGCCGAGTTAATCTGGCTGTTGGCTCCCTTTTATATCATTACAAACTGAGTCACAACTCCAACATTTTTGCAGGAAACTCAAGTAGCTTCGACACACAACGACACAAACTTCTAAAAGGCTAAAGTTTGAGCTTGTAAAAATAAATAAATAAATAATGCTGCCTGATGACCCCTGAAAGGAAGATAAAAGGAGAAAATGGCTCAAATAATAATGTCAGGCCCTTCATTACAAAAATCCTGGGTAAGTTTTCAAGTGGCTCGCAGGCTGGTAATAGCAAGGGCACTTGATTAGCTACCCCACATGCTCAGATGTCCTTGCGCCGGGGAGAAAGCACTGCTTTCCCTTTCTCACTGGGAAGCAGAATTGCACCAAAAAAAGAGGTTGGGGAAGTTAGGGAAATATTCTGCTTGTCCTGCACCAGTGTGGCTGGATTCATTCTTATTGCATCTTCAGTTTTGCTGGCAAGCTCGGGATAGAGATTGATGGATAGAGATTGGTGGATTGAGTACTGGGCTGGATGGTAGAGCCCAGAGGGTTGTGATAAATGGGCCTGGGCAATCAGTTTGGAAGCCTGTGGCCAGTGGTGTCCTGCAGGGGTTAGTACTGGGCCCAGTGCTCTTCAGCTTGTTCATCAAGGACTTGGACGAGGGCACAGAGTGCACCCTGAGCAAGTTTGTAGATGACACCAAACTGGGAGGAGTGGCCGACACCCCCGAGGGCTGTGCTGCCATGGAGAGAGACCTGGACAGGATGGAGAGTTGGGCAGAGGAACCTCATGAGGTTCAACAAGGACAAGGGCAGGGTCCTGCACCTGGGCAGGAGTAACCCCAGGCACCAGCACAGACCAGGGGTTGACCTGCTGGAAAGCAGCTCCATGGAGAGGGGTTTGGGAGTCCTGGTTGACACCAGGTTGCCCATGAGGCAGCAATGTGCCCTGGGGAACAAGAAGGCCCCTGGGCTCCTGGTGGCAGCAGGAGGAGCGTTGGCAGCAGGACCAGGAGGGGATCCTGCCCCTCTGCCCAGCTCTGGGGAGGCACCTGGAGTGTTGGGGGCAGCTCTGGGCTCCCCAGGACAGGAGGGACGTGGAGCTGCTGGAGAGGGGCCAGCGCAGAGCCACGAGGATGAGGAAGGGCCTGGAGCATCGAGCGTGGGAGGAGAGACGGAGCGAGCGGGGCCTGTGCAGGGTGGAGAAGAGAAGGCCGAGAGGAGATTGGATCAACGTGGTCAAGTAGCTGAGGGGGGACTGTAGGCAGGACGGGGCCAGGCTCTTCTCCGCGGTGGCCGGGGACAGGACGAGGGGGAACGGGGACAAGTTGAAGCCCAGGCAGCTCCACCTCCACGTGAGGAAGAACTTGTGTGCTGTGAGGGTGCCCGAGCCCTGGCACAGGCTGCCCAGAGAGGCTGTGGAGGCTCCTGCTCTGGAGATCTCCAACCGCCTGGATGGAGCCTGTGCCCCTGCTCTGGGTGTCCTGCTGGAGCAGGGGGTGGACTGGGGGATCCCCCAGAGGTCCCTTCCAGCCTCAACCATGCTGGAATAAGTTTTTTTTCACTTTTAGGGAAAGAGTCTCACTTGGCTTGTCCTGCCCCACACCATGGTACGATCTCGGCTTTGCTGGGATTTCACAAGCATCGTGCTCAGTACTTAGACTGTGACAAATACAAGCTATGGACATTCAAAAACATGTTCAAAAATGTCTTTATGTTAACAACTTACCTAGGTTTGCAAACATACTACATGGCCTTGGAGGACTACACCAGAGCTCCATCCATTTGCTCACGTTATTTAATGACCACTTTAGCCCCCAAATTATACAAGGAGAGAATAAATGAGAACATTTTGCCTGGACATGGAGCAGAGCAGTTTTACTAAGGTGAGAAGCTACATGAGCTGAATGGAGTGGATGATCAAGACACACTTGTTGCTACTTGAGATCAACAGCGCAGCAGTTAGAAGGCACCTAACTCCAACTCTTCTGCTCTACCTGCTCTCAAGTCACTGCAGTTCCACTCTGCTGAGTGTCCTGAAGTGAAACCAAGTTCTCTGAAACTTCTGAGCTCACCCAGAGCACCGAGTTTCAAACGAGACGGCTCTGCCTTGGCGCTGCATGTGAATAACTGGGTAAAATGGGCCATGATGTCTTTGGAGTTTGGTACCAGACAACAGCATTTCAGCTGCAAGGAGGCACAAAGTCAGAGCAGAGCAGATGAATGTGGTCAGCGAGGAATCTCAACCAGACAGCCGACCACTAAGGGCACGACTGTCCTCAAAGGCATGGACGGCTTAGACTGGCAGCCCACCAAACTGCAGATTTAAGGGATTAGACTGCTCTCCTTACACCTTCAAAGACACACTGCAAAAGCCAGTCCCATGTTGCCCTTTAAAGTGACAAAGATGACACACAATATCCATCTTCTTAACTTTATGGGCTTCTGCTAAATCAATGTCACTTCCACAAAACAGATGCAAAAGAGGAAGCTGAAGGAAGGGGATAGAGAAAAGCAGAGCATAGACTGTCTCCACCCCTAATTAATCCCCATCAGTATGAGCCACACATTCCCCAGTATGAGATATGCGACATCCTAGGCAGCTGCTGGGGCTCCTGGCCTGGTAACGTCTCCGAAGCGTGAAGATATGGCTTGAAATCTTTAGCCTGTTGAGGCCAACGGCAAAAAAATTCCAGCGAGATGGGAATTTTTTCCCATGGATCTCTAAAATGCTAGGATATCGCAATGAACATTTCAAGGATGAGGAAGAAAACGAGGCTGAAGCGCTCCATTCACTCTCTGTCTACAAAGGAAAATGTTATAGAGTGCTCTCTCCAAGTTAAAAGCATGGTTATTATTTTCTTCTGGAAAGGATTTTGGCTCATTTACAGTAAGAAACTGATACTACATGAGAAATAGTTTGAAGAACTATTCAAGAGTTTGCTAATGCATATTTTCCTACGCGGATCCTGCAATGATGTTTATATTACTCCTTGACAGGGAGGTGTCAGAAAAGTCTTAGTGTATTTCTAACTGGGTGCCAGGAAGACAAGTAAAGGAAAATAGCTGTTTCTTTCAGGTCCTTGTCAACAATGTCAAAAGTCATTGTTTATTTTTTTCCACTCCCATGGAAGACTTTATAACTATTGCAATAAACTAAAGCTAAAATACTGTTTTAACTCCCAAACTGACTGACAGCTGCTATGTCAAAGGAAACCTAAGTTGCCTGAGTTCTCAGGAGCATTTGAAAATGAGCTGCTGGAGAACCCTCTTCTCAATCATGCTGTAAAAAAAAATAATAAAAAAATGTAGCCCTGTAGAAATTTCATAGGTAGAAGACACGTAGGGAGAGGAGAGAGGCACATTTTCCTTTTAAATCACTTTGAGAGTAACACAGAAATACGGCACTGGCTACAACATGAGCTCAGCTCATGCTTCAAGAGTGTCCTGGTACACAGCACGGCTGCCAGACCTGGCCACAGGCAAACACACAATATGATCCACTCAGCCATGACCTTATGGGCAAAAGAACTTGGCCACACTCACAAAGACCCCAAATCTTGGCAGGCAAACCTTTATGACAGTGGAATGGCCACTGTATCAAGAGTTTTCGTTGCTTTTCTGTTAAGAAATGCAAAACATCCTTAATAAATAAATATGCTGTATAAGTGACTCACTACCCCATGCCAACACTTTAAAAGTCTTGTGTTCAGCAATGCGAAGTCTCAAAGTTCTTCATTAACTGCAAATTTCAAGTTAAATTATGTTTCTAAGGGCTACAGAATAAATTTGCTTTCCCTAAAGCTTCCAAGTTGTTTGATTTCTTTTACTTTTTATTAGGGACACTTCTGAAAATGGAGCTCTGTTAGGATTTAATCCGGCTCATTAGCAGCATTTGCATTTTATTCAGCTCATCAGCAGCACTTGCATTATACATAGCTACAAATGAGTTTCTCTAAAGACTGCTGAAATACATTTTAACCCATGGAAATTTCACAAAAGGAGTCAACAAATTTCAGAGACTCTGCATGCACATATGCTAAAGCTAATTTAGTTTAGCATTTGGTTTCTGCATTGCTAAAAAAAAAAGAAGTAATCAAGCATATAAACAAAAGTTTAAATAAGTTTAAGGGTTGCAACGTTGATAATAAGCATACGTGGATCTTATTGCACAACTTTTTTACCATGCTCTGTTTAGTTAGTGTGTTCTTACAAGCTACTCAAGTCCTACGAAGGAAGAATTTCTGTGCATTATCATATCTGTGTTTAAAAATGACTGTCTGTGGCATTTTTCTCTAAACTATACCTGAAGTGATCTGTGTTTTGGTCCTCAGAATTTTTATTTCTGGAATTACAGAATTAAGAGTGGCTGCTATGTTATCTTCCTTATAGAAACTTCCAAAATACAACACAAATTAAGAACGCTGATATGATGAAGTATTTGGGTATTTAAAGCATGTTAATAGTCACATTTTTCCAGCAATATTATTCACATACTTAAGTCAGATCTTGTCTACGTTCAAGTTTGCACCACTAAACTACATGGGTTAAAACCATATAACTGCCTGCTTGGACATACTTCTTGTAGAAGGGTGTCATTTGGTTTAGTTTAAACTCACTGTCAACAACCCAAGCAGCTGGGCTTGCATTAAAGTCAGAGCACCTGCATGAAGCTTTGCCCTAGTTCAGCCAGACAAGTTTATAATCCCCGTTAAAGATTAACTAGTGTCATCAGAGTGCAGGCAGCGCTGGCTGCCCGCTCACAGCTCCACACCGAGAAGTTCCTCACTGAGCATGAGGCCCATCAAAGCTTCCTAGATTTTTTTTTTCTGGAATATGGATTACCTGCAATCATATTTCTCAAGGGATGAGGAATACATTCATCTCTACTCGAAGTCTCGGAGAAGCTGACCTCTAAAAGCAATGCCTTCAAGCGCAATGCAAGTTATTACTTATCCCTTGCCAGGCAGCTCAACGGAAGCAGGCAAGTTTGACATCCCAATTCAGGATGCAAGTTGCCAGGAGGAAATACACAATCTGTAAATATTATTCTTAGCCAACATTTGGGGCTGTGGAAAGGCCCCCAAAAGCACTTTGTTTAAAACGTTTCCTATGTTTCTCCTATTAATCTGGTCTTCTTCAGGTGAAGGGTTAACAGGCGCCGAGGGTCAGGGAAGGAAGCCGGTACCGCAGATGCTGCCTCCTGGCAGCCCCGAGGATGGATTAGACACAATCAGCTTCCACTGCGACGAGCTCCTTGACCCTTCAGTCAGAAACACATAAATATCAGGAAGAATTCTGATGAAAATTTTACTTTTAGGAAGCTTTCTGCCTCTCTTGCTAAGCACCATGCCCCAGAGCTCTGTGGCAGAGCTGCTAATCTCCGCAGCTCCTTCCCTGCGGACACGCAGTTACGTGCTCCTCTCTCTGCCTCAGGCCCCGGCAGTTAAACAAGTGCAAAAAAGAGTTACAGGCAGCTGAAGAACTGCAGATCTGTCGCAAAGTTTCGTGTAGATTACTGAAGATTGCAGTTCTGCACCCTGAAGCCTACCAGCGTCTTGCTCTGGCCAAACAATCACGGAGCACCAAGGACACCAGCAACAGAAGGATGGTCTCTCAGGAACCTCTGCTTCAAGGCATGAAATACTTTAGAGTTTATAACCACCACTGAACTGGGCCTGCTCACTGGTGCCTTGATAATCAGGGGTGACTTCCCTATGAAATGCATGGAAGTTGAAGGAGTTGGAAGGACATCATTAATAAAAGGTAAACCACCGAGAACTGCTTTTAACACCTGAAGGAAAACCTTTTTTTTTTTTTTTTTTTTGGTGTCAAAAGACCCAAGGCTTTTACTTTTGCTCCTTTTATACATTCTGTTAATTTTTAATGCTAATGAAACTAAAATGCACTTGGATAAATATTAAATTTGGTACCGTAGTGAAGAGGTGCAAGCTGAGAGTGTAATGGCATGTCTGCCTAATGCAACAAGAACGTATGAACTAAGTGCACATGGATGACAAAATACTAATTGACACATAGAGGAAAGAAAAAAAAACAGGAAAAGAATAAATGCTACTCAGAGTACATTCACAGAAATGAAATACGCTTGCGTTAAGTGGCTGAGTGGATGGAAAGTTTTCTTCTGAAACATTAAATGTGGCCTCTCGAGTCTGATCGGCCTCCGAACCCAAACGTCAGCTCCCGGTCAACAGCCGGCATTCAAAACAAGTTTTCCCACTTATCGTAGAGCAGTTATCTGCTGGCTAACTCCCTGTGGCAATGCCAGATAGCTTGGGCTCCAAGTGCAGCCCCACTTCTCTCACGCTCCTAATCCTGACAGCACAGAGAGTTCTCCAAGGGGAAGACAGCCAGCCTGTGAACTTCTAAAAAAAAAAAATAAAACTAAGGAAAGAAAGAGGCCAATTTTCACCTATCACTGTGATCTCTAAATTGCCTTTAATAAGCTTCTGCAATAAAGCAGGGAGCCGGGAATGCGGGCTGCTCGTCTGCGAAGGAGACAGCTCTATCTCCCAACTGCGGCTCCTGCCTCTGTCCCAGGCACATTAACTGCATTTATCTCCTCCCCCAGACTGCAGCAGCAATCAGCAGCTCGTGATTTTGGCACCTGCCCTTTATCGGGCTGTTTATGCCCACGTCTTCTAAAAGCCTAATTGCTCAGCCTGGACTCTCCCTGCCTTGCGCAGCACATGGTTAAAAGCATATGGTTAAAATAACGTTAATTACATGGCTCATCTCGAAGGGCAATCAGGTTGCTTCGGGACTCCAAGGAAAAAATACGAGCTGGAGCTTCCGTTTCCCAACAGGGATTAGCTAAGCGGGCGCAGGATCTCTTTCCTTGCAGGTATGATAATTTCCGGAGAGCTGCTGCTACCGCCCAAGCTCGCTCGGAGCGGCGCGGCGCTTCCCACGGCGAAAGGCAGCGCCGGGGAGCGCTGCGGAACAGATAAGCTGCATTATGCGGATCAGGACAGTGGCTCTAAGTGCTGCTATTTTTAGTTGACATCGACTCACATCTGAACTCTGGTCTGAGCAGCAGGCTCGAGATCCGGAGAGGTGCGATGCCTCTCGGAGCGACGTGAAAACCTTCCCCGTGCTGAGCTACATGCCTGTTACATCCCCCCACACAGGGAAAACCACCAAGGTCAGGGCTGCAGGGTGGTAAGCGAGTTAAAGCATTCCTTCAATCCTCACTTTTCCCCCCCAGATCCTAACCTCTTTATGCCCCAACCTCCTTCCTCCAGGTGCTTAAGTAACTTCTACGAGGTGGGAGCAGGTTCTCTGGGTGGCACCACTGTATGCAAAAGTCAAGGATGCCTTGCAAAGGAAGTAACAATTAATCGAAAAGTCAATCTGTACATCCTCAGAATTAAAATTCCAGCTTTTCATGCTGTATTTACACATGGGTCATGTCAACCATGTTGTAACAGAAGACCCCTTAATTCCTCTACACATTTTCCAAGCTGGTCCCAACAGCTATCCAAAAGTCACTTGTCCAAATTGGCTTGTCCAAGCTACTATGCAATAAAATATTGTCCTTCCAGTAGGCTATGGGGGCTGCTCTATGCGTTGAGGTGGTTTTCAGCTCCAAAGGGTGAGCTTAACGATGCAAACCTCTACCGAGCTCATGGTACAGGCAAATGAAACGTGAGTAGGGCTGGACCTGCCCAAGAGGGTGTCATTAAAGATATATGCATTAAAGCATTCTCCTTCATTTGGCTGCTGAGATTGCCTGCTCCTGCCAATATACTGTGTAACTGTATCTTCAGTCTGATCTTAAGACGATTTTTCTTCAAACTTTAGAAGAGCTTTTGCTGAAAATCTCAGGGACTGAGGCAGCAAGATCTGAGAAATTATGAAAACTGTGAGACCCTGTGGAGATAAGTGCAAGGACAGACAGCCAGTAGATTTGCAGTGAAATTTCTACTGGAGGGCATCACTTGTGCTACTCATTGCTACCAGTTTTGCAAAGAACGGGCGCTGTGAGCACTCACAAGTTCATGCCTGACATTACAGATATTGGGGTCGGTGTTTCCAGCTTTCCACCACTTGAAAGAGTAACCTGCTCTGACCAAACTGCCCCTCAGCAAGAAGGCTTTGAAATAAACGAGAAAATCCAGTAGGTGAAAGTGGGCAATATAAAGGAATTATCTGCCGCAAAGGAAAGCATTTACTTGATAACCCTGCCCTGAAAATCATGTATTTTGGAGGCAAGGTAAGTGCTACAAGTCACGCCTTCAGCATCCTTAAAATGGAAAGTACTGTGCTGCTTGACAAGGACTTAGAGATCTTAACACTTCTCCAAATGTTTTCATCTGGTGACTTAAGCTGCAAGACAAACATGTAGTTTCGGACACCATGTATCATTAATGCACAAAAAGTAAAGCTGATGGGATTTCATGCTCAAAAAAACATTTCTTTAAATTGTGGCCCAACAGGTAAGTCAGCCTGGCGCACTTAAGTACCAGATAAACTTTCATTTTTTTTGTAAGTAACATTTCTTTTTTTTACTGATGGCTCTATGTCAAGAAGAAACTACTGCAGTCTCTTTAGACGAATTGTTACAGCAAAAGCAGTTCCTGAGAAGAAAATGCGAAATATATTGTGTTTCGCCGTACCCTGGTTTTGCACACACTCCTACTGACTATTCCCAACAGCGTCACGTAGCAAGAGCACAAGCTGAAGGGCTGAGCGGAGGATTTGGATCCAGCAACTCCTCTGTTATTATTGGGGCTATTTTTGTACCGCTGTTCAAAACCCAGGCTCTAGACCAATCTGTTCCCAAGTACTTAAGTCTGATTGACTTGCTACATGTACTAGCTCCAACAGGGAGGATGGAGGGAACAGTAGGAGACGTTAGTACATGCAGCCGGCTAGACAGCTCCCACTGAGTGTTTTAAAATTGCCACGGTATAAATAAATTACCAGCTGTCGCCAATGGCCATGTATACCCAGTATGCCTTATCAGATGGTAATTTCCTAAAGTTACAGTAAAAGAAAAGGGTCTTGAGAAGAAGCTCTCTCTCTCAGTAAGGAATATGCACAAAAAGGATTCTGCAGGAAGCAGATGGTATTTAAAATACACTTGGCATAGTGGAAGAGGGGAAAAGGGGGTATATTAAAAAAAAATACATGCAACTCCCATGTATTTACTTAGGTACTTACACAGACTTGAGTACTGAAACATCACATAGCCATTAATGGATTTTAGCTTCATAAAACCTGTCAAGTTGGTAAATCCCTCATGAGATGCGAGAGATTCTCAAAAGAGAACAGAGGGCTCTACTGAGGATTATCTAGAAAGTCCATGGGCATGCTGGCTGCACTTACAGGTCCTGGATTAATTTTCACTAAGTTGGTTTATTCTTAACCCCAGACTAAAGCCACAGAAATTTATCTTTGTAGCACTTTGTACAGACCTAGATGGAGGTCTGGAACATTACAGAAGAAAGAATACGATAACTTAAAAAAAGATGATGTAAGTCTGATTACAGCATAACTGAATGAACAATGTAAGGAAAGATGAGACTTCACCTTAGAGGCATGACCAAAAAAGCCTTAGCCTCAGCTAATTTTATTTCCTCCACATAGTCCACTTTAATAACAAGAAAACTCGCCCAAATGTTTAGCACAAATGAGGAATTTAAATTAAAATATACCCACGATCTGCAATGCTCAACCCCTTATCACCGTACAGACAACATACGAGACAACATACACGTAAAGCACAGAGATGTAACCGTTTGGGAACCCTACGCTCGGATCGAGCAGGGCTTCCCACACTTACTCTCAGCCTGTCTTTGGGCAAAGCAACGGCTCCTTGTTTGATGATTTCCAGAACTCGCTCCACCGACAGCTCGGCTCCAGCTTGCTCTAATCGGGAGCTGAAGAAACTGATCACCTGGAATGAAAAAAAAAAAAATCAGAACACATAAGCAAATAGCAGGAAAAGAGATCTTTTCATCAATTGACATATGAAGCTGACGTTTTCTTCACCTACATCAAAATGTCTGCGCTTCTTGAAGAAAAACCATGTGTTGCTTGTGCTATAACCAGGATGACTTTGTTAGTGACAAGTTAGCACAGTCACTGCTGATCTCCTGTTGTCATTTTTAATGAGTGGATGAACTTAAAATTTAACACACACAGCTGAATTAACAAATTTAGGCTTTCAAGTACTGGTATTGGCATATACTTGTCGTTGTATCTATTAATAATATATAGAGAAAAAAAGCTTCCCCTATTAAAATGCTTCAAAAACTAAGCCAAGACAAGCATTATAAAATTCTATATTTTTTTCTATCCTTAATTTCCAAAACTAGCACATTGATTTCAGAGAAAAACAAATAGATAGTATTACAATCAACTCAACAACACAGAAATATGACAAAAAGCCAGCAATCAGTGATCAAAATAAATGTTTAGCAAAGTTGGCAGTAATCCTGTCATAATCTGTCATCAGATTTAGACATAAGAGCTCTAGCTAGATTCAGATCTCATCCATGTGACTGTGATGCTGCTAATCTTGGCAAAACTGGGACCAGCAGAGAAAAACCTGAGAGAAGAGCACCTACTCTGGCCGAACGAGAACCAAAGAGAGGGATTACTGACATAAAATAAAATAAATAGATCAAACCACACACACAACATTCAAAGGTGAAGGTTTGAGTCTTGTTTGAAAAGGGGAGCACTGAACAGCATAGGACACCAGAGATTACTCATCATAACATAACTACTGGTAATAGCATCAAATTCAAGTCTCAAATGCATTTACTTGCACTTATCTTGCTCTTCGGGATTCTTGAGGCTGTCAGGCCTACCTATTGTAGTTCAGGCCTGAATTTCTTTAGTTTTCAAGAATCAAACTGATCTTTATACAGTCAACGATTCCAGAGTGCCTTACGATGACTGCTAGATATCTTGACGCAGTTATGAGAGCTGACATCAGTTGGCTCCCTTTTTTATTATTATTTTTGTTTTTGTAGCATCCAAAGCTACAGCAACTTAGAAAATGAACAAAGCTCCTCTTCTCCCCAGATTAACCACCCACCCCGGCAAGCCTGTGGACTTTGCTGACCATAGTTCCACACGGAGGAGCTTGCACTTTCCTCTCTCAATACTTATATTCTCCATGTGCCTCCCTAGTGAGGCCAGGCTGATTTTCACCTCATTTTCCCCCTCTTTCTTCTGTGACCCAGCTGGTCCTTGTTAGCTAGAGTACGGTTCAGTCAGGCTTCAACTTTTATCCCCCTCCAAGCTCAGTAGGCTGCAACAGAAGCAGACATCCCCATGTCAATTCTCCACGTGGGTCACCAGATAATCTCCACTTCTGTGTGTCCTTTCATCCCCCAAACAGCACATTTTGCAAATGACAATCCCTATTCCAGCAGAACTTCTCACAGAGGGGATCAAAAACTTGGAAGAGAAGGGCATGGCAATGGTAGGGGACACAATTTAAGTGCCCACTTGAGTCCTCTGGAAGAACCACGGGGTGGTCAGGTCTGCAGAGGTGCCTGCGTTACTCACTGCACACACTTCTGCCAACTTCCCAGACTTCTCATATGCTTTAGACACACTCTGCTTTGAAAAGCAATAATGCTCACTTGTATCTGAATCACAGGCTCCAGCGCACTGAGCAATCTTTGTTAATTCTCCCCAAGTAGAAGGGGGAGAAGTGTATAGTATTATAAAATCTCTGCTGAGCTCTCTTTGTTCTGGAGCGAGACACAGCTGGAGCCAGAAACCATTACCCTAATTATGCCTCACAGCTCAGCTGCTGTTAATAAAACAAAGACAGCTGATGGCTTGATTACCCTGGGATTCAAATTTGTTGTTCCCCACCTGTGATCCTAGAAACTCTGGCTCTTGTTTTGAGCAGGTAGATCTACCAGATTGCAGAGCAATTTTCTGTAGAAACTGTGAAGCACCAAAGGAGGGAGATACAGACTGATTAGAGTTGCTTGAAGTTGCTTTTGGGGTTTGGGGGGCTGTTTTGCTTCAAACACCAGAAGTGTAGAAATCAGTCAAGTAAGAATTCAGGTGGCCTTCCATAAGCTCCTTATAATAACCTCAAATACCAGAATAAGCGAGGACTGGACCGCCTTTGGCAGACGGGTGGATGTAGCTGGTAAGTCCCAGTCTTACCGATTAGGACACCGGATCTCCAACCCGTGAAAGAAGGGAGGACAAAGATGTGCGGGGTTCATCAGCCAAGGCACTGCAGAGAGGCACCAGAAATGATGTAGCAAAATGGCATCAACAGCTTGAGCGTGAGTTGCTCACCGGGAGATGGCCAAAGATTTGGCACAAAGTCTGGGACAAACTGCTGGTAGGGGACACACAGCACATATAGGTACGACAGAGTTGCCTACAGACTTGGAAATGAAAAGGTTTCCCATGTTTCACCACTTCTCTGTTGTGTCATTACTGGCGAAACCTACCCTCAGCCAGGCAGGCTGGTACAGAGACCGCATCCCACTGCTGTTCCCTGGCTAGCTCAAGTCCTGCTAAACCACAACAAAAACACCGTTGCACATTAGGCTTTTAATCCAAAGGATAAAATACTATCATAACACATAATGTAATAATAGGCTTTTAATCAAAGGGATACAATGCTACAATGCAAGCATCCCCTACTTTGTCAAGTCCAACCCTCCAAATCTTAACCTGCTTTTGAAAGATTTTTCTGTAAAATATTTTTTTTTTGTGGTAAAACAGTCTTTGTTGAGTTAGATTTCATACACAACAAAACCAAGCTAGGCTTCCAGTATTTTCAGGAGGGAGAGTTATACAGAGGACACACTAGAAGAGGTATTTGCTTTTTACCACTCTGTCAGTAATAAAACCAAAGAGAGGGAGCATTTTCCTCCCCACTGCCCAAATTTTCTTCTTTGTAACCAAAGGCCAAACACTTTACCCAGTTACCTGCTCAAATATAAAAGATGCAAATGAAAGCTTAACATAATTTTAAGAATAGCACAAATTTGTGCCATTAATATAGTGAAGACCTCTTAATGAAATCTCTTCTCCGGAGTGACGTCCAAAATCATTCTTCGTAAAGCTTTTCCCCTCTGCCCTCAGAGACTCCGCGTTAGTACTTTTGTTTCATAGCCAATAAATTTACAGAATATTTCTAAAGATGGAAAGCGTTCTGAGGAAGCTAGAGTAACGTATATGTATTTCAAAGAGGCATTTTAGGTCTTGGAGGGTTTCTTTTTTTAGATTCTGAGGGAATATCCACAGCATCCATCATTTTGCCTGTCTATTGTTTCCGATAGCAATGTTCTCAAGTAAAGAAACGTTCGTTTTGATCTACTAGAGCATGCACCGAGCAGTGGAGCTATCAAGGACAAGATGTTTTCTCCACTTGGATGCTTTCGGTGCAAACTCAAGTGCTGCGAGGCCCCAGCGCCGTGTTGCTGCCTGACACCACAACTCTTAACCCTCTTCCATCGCTAAAAATAACAGGGCGATTCACGGCTGCCTCCTCTGCCCACACTTTTCAAGGTTAATGCTGCAAAAAGAGAAGAATAACTTGGCACCAAATTAAAAAGTTTGGATTCCTTTGTCTTCCTCTTTCTTTTTTTTCCCCTTTGTAAAGTGATGAAAAAAGAAAGACACTTACATATTTTGACACATGCTATTTCACATTTCCAGCCTAGTTCCTCGCAGATAGAGTAACCTGCCGTATTCACGACACACTGAAAGGGAGGAGGAGGCGGGGTAAAGGAAGGAGAAAACAAACCTCTTGTCATAAAGTGCTACAGGATTAGCACTTCATCTAAGCAGATTCCTTAGGAAACCATAAATCACAGCCGGGATCGGTGGCCAGCGGTCACCCCCGCTGTCCCGCAGCTACCGCGAGGCAAAGACGACCCTCGCTGGAGCTTCCGACCCGCTGCTCCGTCTGGCTCCGCAGCAAGGGAAATGCAGGTCTGTCAGCACACTGCAAGTACTTGGAGGGGAAAACTATATCAGATTAATCTGGAAACAAGAATATGTTCAAAGAGCTGTCAAGCTTTTGAGGTCCTCTGCTGCCGTGCTCCCTTTTTCAACTTTTTTTTTCAGATCAGACTTGGTAGCGTTTGAGGGAGGGTGGGAACTGCTAAAAGGCTTTAGCCAGGCTCTAGCAATTAGCAGGATCAAGGCTTTTCCATCAGCATTTTAAGGAAAGCTATGAAAGATTAGTTATAATGTTCACTGTAAGTCCGGCAGGGTTTGAAGCAAAAGTCGTTAATGCTGAGTCAAGCCAAAGCCACCGATTTTAAAAACTAGCAAAGAAATAAATATCTTTGGAGAACTAAATTTCTCATAGGAAACTGCATGAATCCGATCCTTTAGATCATTAAACTATTGCTCCTGACCTCCTGATTTCTATCAGACTGTTTTGCAAACAAAATTCTCGCAGCTCCTCGTTAAGCCTGTTGAACGACACCGTATCTACCACGGGCTCATAGAGGTCTTAGGAAATATGAAAGTAATGAAAGCCAACGAGTTCTCATCATGGTCACGAAACACATTCATCTCTAGTAATTACCAGCGAAGAGTTTCTGCCAAATTCCTGACACATCTGAGACTAGTGACCAAATTACAGACCACCTCTGAAACAGAGGCATATAGATGGTTTACAGCTGAGACATTTCTGTAGTAGGGCAGCACGGAACGATAGCGTTCCTCTTTGTTCACCATCCAGGGGAAGCAGATCCCATTTAGCTAAACAAGATGCCCGGTATCCTCTTAGGATGACTTTCCGAAATGAAAAGTAAATTAATAGAAAACAGAAGGCATTTTGATTTCAGTTTCTTCTGCACGGCATTAGCTGCACCCATATGTTTTCAATCAGCTGGCAATGGCGATTTTAGCTTATTTATAAAAACCTAGAGGCAGATGATGTAAGTACCTTTCAGTGCAAGTAACAGTAGAGCTAGCGATGACCCTTAAACATTACTACTAACAGGAGAAAGGCTTTAGTTAAACCTGTCTGTGGATCTTCCTCACCGCATTTTACTCCAGTCACTTGTGCTGTATGCCACAACTATGAAGAAGGGGTTATTCCCTTTCCCTTTACAGCTGAGCATCGCACTGTCCTTAGTCTTCCTTCAGTTAATCAGCACCAAGTCCACTTGTCCTGTAAGTTTTGTACAGATCGTCATTCTCCCCCAAATTTATAGTGCTGGCCCACAGCTTTCTGCATGGTGTCCAAAACCAGAGTTATTTGGCTACTGCATCACTCGCACGAGCAGGCTGGAAGGACACCTCTAGGTTATGCTTCTTTTCTGTACCCACGCAGGACTGTAGCAGATGTATCTTTCCACTTGCACAGTTAACTACTAGTTACTATTTTCTCCCTGCATTTTCCAACCAATTTTACATCCACCTTTTGGTATTTTTACCTCTTTTAGGTTTCCCTATTTGGCTTATGAGAACATTGTATGCAATAGAGTAAAAAAACAAAATCCAAAATGAAGATATGTCATACCTACTTTAAATGTTTCTGACAAAGCAACCTGGCAAGTTTTTATTGTCACAAAATCATTACAGATTGTGCATATCCTGCATTTCAGTCAGTTATCTTTAACAGAGGCTATTAGCATACTACATGATAGTATCCCTATATGAAATACAAATCTGGACTACAGTTTAAGGTAAGATATTTTTATGCCCAGTGTTGAGAAGGATTTTGCTGAAGGCTTCTACCTGCAAGGCTTGATGCTGCCAGCGCAGTAGAAGGGACCACATTAAATCACAAAGGGATGCACACAATTTCTGCAGCTGGGTTAGCCCAGCAGCATCCAACAAGGAAAATCATGCTCACATTTCTACTCAAGGGTGGAGACAATCCAAATGTTCTAAGCTGGACACTGAGCAGCAAAAAGTAATGATGGACGGGATCTGCGGTACAGAACTGAGCAGAACTGCTTCAGAAAGGTGGCTTCTCTTCTCCTCCCACCCATTACCCAAGGTAGTAACCATTTACCTACAAGCTACAAGCTCTGGGACCATCCCTGGGCCAGAGAGGCAGCTTCACAATGCCCTGAAACCCAGTTGAGCTCCCTGGTGCATGGGAAGCCGGCTAATCCATCCCCCTTCGAACCGCCAGCTTTGGTCAAACCAAGAGCCTGGCTAGCTTCCCATCCAATTGCTGACCCTAGGCTGTGCTGGATGTTTAAAGAAAGATGTAAGAGGAGGTCAAGAATAGCAAAATCTTCCCCAGGAGTAAGTATAACCTTGCAGCTTCCAGCAACGTGCAATTTAGGAATTTCTTGAGCCAAACAGTGGAGCCACATTTCTGTGCTTTGCAGTCTTTAAAGGATTTTTTTCTTTCTCCATGAGTTTCTGACCCTTTTTGGAGCACATTTTCACTTTGGACATTCACGATGTCCTGTGGGGGCCATGAGGGTGAATGGCTGGTTCTGTACAGGATGGTGGCAGTGCTGATAGCACGTATGAACTGCAGGATGTGACAGGGTAGCAGAGGAGTCAGATGAATCTCATCTTTTATTCACATCTGCAAGCCTGACAGCTCTCACCACTTGCCAGCTGGTGACAGGTACATTTAAAAAAAAAACAAAAACATTTTTTTTGACATCCTCGCTTCTCTAACAAAGGAGCTATTTTAAAATTCAAAATTCTCTCTTGGAAAGCTTTAAATAGTTTCAGAATGTAACTGACATTATGCTGTAACCCAATATTAAGTAGCTCTGGAGAGGAACTGTTTCAATTGTTGAGGAAAACCTCCATCTAACCGCTCCAAAGGAGAGGACACGCTGTCTTCTCAGGAAGCCGTAGGATTGTCACGCAGAAGGCCCTAGTCACCAATGTTTTCCGTCGTTTTGGGTCAGGAAAGTTGAAAAGTTCTCTATCTCAGACAGGAATGAAGAACGTGGTCATCTGGACTGCACCACGTTCCTGCTTTACATAACTTGAAGATAACTTGTCCCAGCCATGCAGGCAGCGTCTAAATGCCTGTACTCTGCAGCTGCCAAAAGCTTGGGAGCCTCGAGCTGGAATCCTCCAAGTTCTTGCAGGACCAGAAAAGATGAAGTGAGAACAGAAGAGGAAGGGCCAGGGACAAACAGGATTGAAGTCAAATGTTTTTGTCAAGAGAACAAGCTACTTCCCCTTATGGGGCATCAGAAAACTGTCGATCCTCTGTACTGTTTTAACATGAAAGCCAAACGAAACAGAGAACCTCTGCAGATTTGTATTCACATGGAATAAACAAACTATTAGTTACAGCAAGAAATTTAGCACCCAGTTCAGCTCGTGCTTCCAATATCTTGCATCCAGTGGTCACGGCATGACCTCAAGTATTGCTCAGCTCTGCAAGTACTGACTAGAAGAGAGAGAAATGCTTGTTGCATTTCAAATCTGTTATTTTCTAGCAGGGATCATCAGCTGCTTTCTCAATATAAATATTAAAGTCAGTATTAGACGGTGCAGAAATTACTTAGTAACTGTTTTAAAAAGTCACCTTCTAGTACGCTGTGAGTCAAGAGCTACAACCAACAGCAGGTTCTGACCCACAGTGATTTCTTTTCATTTTCTACTAAAATTTCTACTTACCCAGAAGGATTGTGGACCACTGTGGACAGGTACTTTGCTAAGGAAAGTAACTCAAAAATTCAAGTACGACCCAGAGAATGAGGCAATTGCTCAGCTGTTTAAGAAAGTCTCCCATAATCGTTTATTCAGTGCAGAGAATGGAATAAGAGAAAAGACAAATTGGTGATGAAACCCTGCTTTTTCTGCCCAAAGAGGTATGCTTCTACAAGAGAAATTAAAAGGACTAGACGCTGTCCTTCCTTAGGCACATGGAAGATTTTCTGCGGGTTAGGAATGCCAAAATCCCCTTGAATGAGCCTTGAGTTTGCCGAGCAAGGATGTTTCCCAGAGTAAAACCCAGAAAACAGGAGAAGGAAATGCAACATTTTAGTAAGTTTTAAAATAAACTGCTAAGAGACAGTGAATATTTTCCACCTCTTGAAAAGATCAACAACAAAATATAAGCACCCTTTAAACAACATATCACTTACCAGGTCTATATTTTGCATTATGTCCTGGAAGGAAGGGTGAGTTTGAAACTGCTCAAACAGATCCCTCTTGTAAAGCACCGCATACACCAAGTTCGGGTTGTGGTGGAGGGAATTGGTCAAGCAGGAGTTGATGATCTCCAGCATCATTCGGATCACCTCCTCGATCACGTTCAGGTCCTGTGCCTTTAAGGAAGGAATAGCAGGTTAGTATGCCCTTTTCCATTGTAAAATATGTTAGGTAATAAAGATGGGGTGCAGGTAATTATTACTAATGGAGCTATTAGCTGGCTAATGTCTCAACAGTGAACAAATCTGGCATTCCTGAATGTCTGGGATGAGATGTGTTTACTCCTGCAACTACCACACTTGAAACCAGAATGTAAAGCAGCCATTTAGCTCTTAAATCGAGTCTCTTGACAGGAGCCATCTTCTTGTCCAAAAGAGCATTAACATATTATAGGCAGTCAACTTCACTAAGGTTACGTGAATTTAGTCTTTCAGCCTTTCCTGTGCTAAGTAAAAGCAGTTCAGTTTATGTTTAATTTACTGCATACTCAAGTCAGCCCTTGGAGGGTTTGGTGAGAGGTCCTCCCATGAGGCACAGGAAAAAAAGAAGTTAAATCTATTTTGTTCATATTACTAGATATCTCAGACATACCAAAAACTACATTGTGAGAACAAGCAGAATTTCACAGCAAGTTTTTCTGGTTGGTACAAACTGAACAAAGCGCTCTACAAAGAAGCCTACAAAGCAGTCACGTTCTGAGGTCTCATGAAGCATTCAAGGACTTGATGACATGGCTAGCACTCTACGGATTTGCTTCTGAATGTGAAGATCTCCTTTTTTCTTTTTTAAATTTTCCTTAAACTGCCTCAACCATCTGATTACCTTTGCTGTTAGCTAACCACGTTGGCAGAACTCCTTACAAAACTGCTCGCTGCAGCTGCTTAACCCGCCAGTGGCATCGGAGTCTTCCCATAGAATCAATCCCTACTCTCAAGACACAGGCAGGTCCCTCTACCTGGCGTCTCCCTGTTGGCATGGCACGAAAGAGCCTCACAGTTAGACACAATGACATGCAAATGATACAAAAATACAGGATGTGTAACTGCTTCATCGGGAATCTAGGGAAAAATTCAGACCCGGCTAACACGTTTGCAGAGCAGTACTTGCCTACCAAGTTGGACTTGCTTCTGAATATGGTGTATTAAGGTGGCTTATAAAAAGCTCTTCAGCTGCTGTAGGCACCACACAAGCGTTCAAAGAGAGTTGGTAAGGTGAAATGGATGCTTCCTGCTCTCCCCAACTTGATTTTGGCCAGGTAACTACCACGATTGCAAGGAAACAATGAAGCCTCGACTACATTTGGGTATCAGAAATACAGAGTCACATCATGGCTTTTCAAATATTGTTTTTTTCACCTTAAAACAGGGAAATAGGGCAAGTTTCCTGAGAAAGCCTTATGAATCATACCATAACCTGGTGGCCGGAAGCAACCACATGGCTTTGCTTTCCAGCAGCAGCTCCAGATGAAGGAGCTGGAATCCCAACAATGAAAGTAGGTGGCTACAGTCCAGCTTTTACCTGCAGCTGAGCATGCTACAAATAGCATTTATATGAGGAATTAACTCTATAAAAGAGTGCAACGCAGGATTGAATTCTAGCATTGCATATGTATTATCTGCAGAGCTGTGTACGCCTATAATTAGTGATTAAAAGCATTCTTAAAAGCTTAAAACTTCTCAAAACAGGAACAAACAAACAGAAAGCCAAGGCCAGTGCTTGGATGAGACAATGGAGAGATGCCGTAAGCGCTGATAATGGCCAGTGCTTTTGTTGCTCTGTATCTCCAGCATCCCACAACGACCTCTCCGCATCGAGACGTGGCGTCAAGGCAGATATAAATAAGGTTACAAAAACATTTTGCAGCTAAAAGACAAGACTTTATCACCCCGGGTAATATCTTTCAGTCCAGCTGAACGCAGCTGCAACCCACAGTGTGTATGACCAAGGCAGCGACATCAACCACAGCAGTGATTAATAATTTTCTGGACTGTGTTTGGGTCTTGCAAGACATGGCGGGTGGCAAGACACCGAGCTGGGGATACAGGTAGGATTAAATAGTGTTTTCAAGTAAGAGATTAGGTAGAAGTGATGATGTATTTCTATTGCCAAAAATTGACAAGCTGCACAAGCCTCGTCCATTTTAATTTATCACAGTCTTCCTTGGCAAAATATCACCTATTTAAGGCCAATGCCAATGACCATACCCATCATTAAAAAAAAATAAAAAGTGGGAATTCAAAGGCTTGGTACCCAATTTCTGCAATGGAGATCCGGCCAACAAAAGGCAAGGGGATGGAGCAGAGCACTAATGTTACTGCAGGTAATTCTATGTATTGCATATTTTCTTATCAGGATAAGAATTAAATGTGCTAAATGATTGAAAAAAAATATATTTTTTTTTGCAGAAAGAGCCAGGGGAAAGGCCAGATGCCTGGTCATGTTTTGGTTGCTCAAGGACCAAACCAACCATGGACACATACAGAAGACCCAGGAACCTTCTGGAGGAGTCTGTACCCCTTTAGTCAAAAGCAAATGGAGTGAACTAGTGGCAATACCAGAGAAAAGAGAATGGAAAAAAAGCAGAGAGGTCACGGAGCAAAATGTGGCAAGCCCAGAAATGGGAACATTCACTGCAGAAAAATAGTTGGAGTTTTATACACACTAACAAGAAGCACAAGCTGGAGGTGCAAATGATCCAACTGTGGGTAGAGCTGCATGCTCCAGTCTCCAACTAACATGAGGTCCCGCCTTCTTTTTTTTAATTGAAATATAATTAATAATTAGCTTGACACCCTGCTTGGCAAAGCATTTCGGAGCCTTCAGTAAAGATGCACTGCGAAAAAGCCGCAATGCAGTGCTGTGCAAGAGCAGTTCAAAAGGACACTGCTGAAAACCCGCTCCATTTATGATACCTGTCTTTCAGTTACTCCCATCTCCACATCATGAGGGCTCTTCCTCTTAATTTAACTTGACGTTAAATTAATTTTAATTTTTACAACAATAGAGGGCTGATTTTAAAGGGCCCATCAGGAACGCATGCAAAGCTCCAGCCTTGAAATGTTAACAATTCCTAAGAGAAAAGAAAGAGGCATCTCCATGTATTATTCAGGTTAACTTTGCTTAACGGTCCCCCAGGTCTTCTCTAGTCTAAGAAAAACTGAGATAGAAATTATTTTGCTATTTTTTTTCCTCCTAGATATACACTAAATAGGCATGTAAAAATCATGTGATGTTATGAAGCAGTATTTATATGCAAGAGTGGACACTAGTCTGTTTTTTTGGGTAAAATAAGCTTTGTATTACATTTCTGAGACATTTGCCATTCACACCTGAACCAGATTAACCCTGGCGTTCCCAGACAAACACCAACCACAGCAATTGCAGTGACACAGCCCATCTCAAGGAAATATTTAAATGGTGATTGCAAAATCAGGAGCCAAATAATTACAACTTTCTGCAGGCTAAAAGGCACTAGTGCACAAATACAATTCTCATCTCTTGCCATGTGTTATACTGTAATATAATGTTTTGTTGCAAGCTAAAAATGTCTTAAATGCATTTTTCTTTCTATTTCGTTTTGGGCCCTGAAGTGCAGTTCAGAGGTTTTAACACAGTTTCCTGACCAGCAGTTCCAAACGCACAGCAGCGAGAGCGGCTCCGGCCTCGCGCCTTCCCAGCTAGCTCCGACTGCCCCCTCAAGGTTGTTTGCTCCCTTTGCTTTTCATGCAAGGCCAGGTCCGTCCTCCCAGCCTTGCACCAGGGAGATTTGGACTATTTATGTATATATATTCATATATCTATCTCTCTGTATATAAAGGTGAGAGCGAAGGTTACCCAGGCAGCCTGAATTATGGCCTTTATTATGTTCTCTACTCTCACTCTTGACACCTTGCTGCAATTCTTCACATGCTATAAACCAGTGAGATTTTGTCTCCTTCCTAAAGTAAGAATTGATGAAATATTTTATGAAGAATGTGCAATCATAATTCAGCTATGTTCATGAAACAGACATGACTTGAAAGGCAGCTTTGTCAACAACGGAAAGCAAACGGATACACAGAGCGTATACTTAAAACATATCAAAAAGATCCAGCCCACTGAATTAGCCCCAAACAGACGGCTAATTCCATTCTTTTCCCAAAGGATGAGCAAAGAGGAAAGATTTGGTAAACTGGGGCTCCAGATCCATCAGCTGCACCCACAGCAGGTCAAGATGCAGCCTCAGTTCATTTTCCATTGCCCTTTTTCCCAGCTAGCTGGGATGTACAGACTGCTTTGAACAGCGGCATGTCTGGATGCTCAGTGCTTCTCTCTTCCACTCCTTGCAAAGCTGCTCTTACAAACCCCTGTGTACTGCACTATTCCACGCGGAGCAGAGCAAACAAGTTGGCACTCCAGGGAATTTCACCTTGATAACATAATTTAACCGCATCCACACTTACAATTATGTAAACTTCCCTTTCCTCTTTAGAAGGGAATTTCTACAGTTAAATAGTTTCAAATAATTTACTTTATTTTTAGTTACTTTAGGAGAAGCATATGTATCTTGTTTGTATTAGCTTTGGGAAGCTTCCAAGAGAACTGTCTGAATTTCCTGCATTTTCAGCAGAAAAGAAAACCTTCAACAAAATAAACTCACTTTGCCAATGGGGTGGAAAAACAGGGGGATGGAGAGGGAAAGAAGGAAGCGCACAAGAAGGCTGTTCTTGTATTTAATACACAAATGAACTTCAAAGCCAATCACTTGGAGAGAGCAACTATATTGCTCTATAGTTATTTTACTGGCATGCAAACAGCGTAATACACTAGTTCATATGTCCGGTCCAGCTAACTTTTGGCCATAAGGTTTAATTGTGGGGAAGTAGGTATTAAGTGAAAAATTGCAGGGTTTACATACATATATATAAAAACCTAAAAACTAATCCAATTGCCTCTCAATCCTGCATAGGATTGTCACGAGGGGAAAGGTTTGGTGCCAGATATTTTGTTAAACAGATCTGCTGTCCCGACGCTCAGTG
The DNA here is from genome assembly GCA_013389825.1 of Crypturellus undulatus. Taxonomy (NCBI): domain Eukaryota; kingdom Metazoa; phylum Chordata; class Aves; order Tinamiformes; family Tinamidae; genus Crypturellus; species Crypturellus undulatus. The sequence goes on from VWPW01020017.1 coordinate 47,169, forward strand.
CAATGGCCTTTTGGAAGGACCGTGCAAGCAGGCAGTGCTCTCACCATCTTGCCAGCCAGCGCACTTGGTAACAACGCCACCAAAGAGGAACACGTTCTTCTACCTGGTATCACAGTGAAAAACTCTTCCCTTGTAACGAGGCTGCACTCGAGGCGTCGTAACAGAATCATGAGGTTGGAAGGGACCTCTAGGGGATCACTGAGTCCAGGTACCTACTCTAGCAGGGTCACCTAGAGCATGTTGACCAGGACTCTATCCACACGGCTTCTGAGCATCTCCAAGAACAGAGAGTCTACAGCCTCTCTAGGTGGTGGCCTGCATCTTCTGTCGGAGAAAACAGCCTGGGAGCATGTGGTCCAAGGGGAAAAAGCAGCCCAGGCAACAAGGGCAACTACCTTCACACTTTGAAGAGCTGTTTGACTTCAGTAGGCACTGACAAAGAAAATGGAAGAACTGTTCAGGGGGACATGCATGTATTTGAGGGAAGGTACAATTCTATAAGCACAGATATTTTTACCATTACTTTGCATGCAACTTTACTGTTTACTACCTGTGCAACCTACAGTTAATGCACAAGTCAACTCCTGGCCACACTCTTGTCCTCATCTTTTCTTCAGCTTCCACTCCTAAAACATTTCAAACTACAGTATTTCTATTTATTGTTATCCTCCTATAATGTAAGATTCCCATTCAAACTCCTGCAGATGCTGAGGGAAGCTCTCTTCTTGTAATGGTTCTCAGTGATGCTTCATTCTCTCTGTACTATCTACACTCTATTTGGTGTTGAAGTTTTTACAACTGGGAAACAAGTTTTTAACTCCTGCACTGCACATTACTCTGGTGGCATGGAAATGACCCTGATAAAACTAGTGCCCAGTTAATCACTGAACAAAAACAGCCAGTGGGCTTGAGTCCAACTCTTCAAAACCACCCAAATATCAAACCCAGTTGTTCAAGCTTCTACCCCTATGGTCTCTCCTTCACACTATTTTTTTGAGAGAATCTGTTCTGGTAATCTAGCAACAAGAGCAGGAAGGACAGAAGGTGACCTCACTTTGCCAAACCTCCAATCTGGTTATCAGGGAGATGTGACAAAGATCTCGCACTTCCGAGGTGAATGCCAGGACTACAGAGCTCCTTACCCTAAAAACAGGGTTCCTTTGTTTGAAAAATAAAGAATGACCATTCATCTAGACCCGATGGGGTGACCGAGGTGCCTATGTGCAGGACAGAAATTCAGACTGGCATTTTTGTGAAACTGCAGAAGGTGCTCCATTTTTCAGAGAATAGGATTTCAGATAGTTCCCCCACTTTTGCATTTCATCCCAGCTCAGAACTCCATTTTTTCCAAACTGTGTTCTTGGGAACCTCTTCCCTTGACCTATTCTATAAATTTAGGCATTTAACTCACGTACAGAGTTCTACTTTGGAAGGGAAAGGGGTACCAAGTCTCATCCCCCAGTAATTATCAAAAGCACCAAAATGACAAATTTTATACAAGTAGAAAATAATGCAAAGCCTGAATGATTTTAAGACTCACGGTCTTAGGAAAAATAAATGATTAGGGAAGGCATTCACTCAAGGTCAAGCTTAAGAGGCCGGGTTAAGTGTGCTTGGAAGTTCCTGTGTGAGGGTCCCACCACAGTGCTCAGAAAACCCAGCAGGCACCAGTCAGGGGCTTGGTGCTATGTGGGCTATTCCTGAGCATGATGTTTCCAAAACACATGGAAGTGGACAGCAAAAAAGCAAGCACTGTTTAGAAGAGCTAAAATAGTCATTTTATATGGCACCACAAAACCAGGGAGGCAAATGTTGTTAGAGAAATTGTTGGTGACATTGTTCGTCCTCAGAAAATAGAAGCCGAAACATTGTGAATCAGTGTTTTTTCCTCAAATAATGCTTGAAATATTAATGAAGTCTTCTCACTGCTGAAAGGATACGTGCTCTCTACAGACTCACTATTTCTCATTGAAATTAAGTAGCATTCCCTAGAGCTATGTGAAGATTTTGTTTAGCTTGACTGGTTTAACAAGAAAGGACAAGTTCCACATGCAACATTAACTCCACCATATAAAGATAAATAGATCATTATGATATAGTTTTAATTAACAGAACCTGTCTACCTTTAGTAGACTTCAAGGACTTTAGAGATGTTACTCAAGCGAAAAAGTTTCTGATTCAAGCACTACACATACACCTTAGCTCTAAAATGTCACCCGCAAAATCATTAGGAAGCATTATGTAATAATTAATGGTATATGAGCTGAACTTCTACATTTCCTAATTCTTTTTAAAAATTACATAGCAGGTCTTATATAACTTTCACATGAAGTTTCACATCTTTGCATTTAATATGTAAAAGTGCTACTTAATAAAATCCCTAGACCTAAAAGTGCGTTCCTTAAAGATGACTTCTGGACAAACTTCCAAAGCAAACAATCCTCCCAAAAGAAATACTTGGCATCCTTTAAAGCAGGCTACAGATAATGAAACCCCAGATGTTTGTGTTTAGTATTAGAATTCCAGGTTTAAGAATCCTTACCATATCAGCGCTTATTATATCATACCCACTTACAATGACTTGCCATTCTTACTGAGTTAAATGAAACATAGAAGCCCTTATTTCCATCAGGAAGAAGAAATAAGCTTAGACTGATTGTTTGAAAATATTATGTTGTGGAAAAAGAAAGCAAAAGACTATTTAAATCAAACAGTCTGAATCAAAGTAATACCAGTACCAATAGGTACTTGGCTCTACAACAGCTGAGTCTTCCTGAAAAGACTGTTCTTACCCATTTGGACTGGACTGAGGGAAAGGAACACTGTGACTGAGACTCTGGAAACTGAGTCCTCAAAAATAAACGTGGATTGTACCGAATCTCCACTATTTCTATACTCAACTAATCAAAGACCTATGTCTTTTTATTTTTTGGACTAGTTTTTCCTGAAATAAGCCACACGGAGCAAACATAGAAGTCACGCCTCCTCACCTCCACAAAAGTCCTGTAAAGCTAAGCCTACTTTGTTTCTATGATTTTATGCTTTTACCCTTAGGGCAAAAATCGTTTTTTGAAATTCCTGTGTGAGGTATATGAAAGCAAGTTGGCTGAGCAGACATTTCAAATCATTACAAATTAGGGAAATGTCAAAAACAAACACGCAAGAAAGCAAACAGCAACAAAAAAAAAAAATCCCAAGCAAGGCTGTGTTGCTGCCGAGGCCATCTAGCACTCCGTGGATGAGCTGTCAGTGTAAGAACACTGATTTGTTCAAACAAGAAAAAATTACTGCAAAGGTAAACTAAGCTAAAAAACTAAACTAAACTAAACTAAAAAAAAATCCAGAGAAGAAAAAAAGAAGGGCTCCATCTCACATTTTTTTTCTGCAAATAATTTAAAAAATAATGCAATACAACATGCGAGAGAAAACAGTAATTTGCTCATTTGCTCATGATCTTTGCTCCTTAGGAGTAATTTGCGAAATGGTTAGTTAACGAATGGCATAAAATCCCCCACGGGTGCCATCTCTCCAGTCCTACCTTTTCCTCCCATAGAAAAGTCAAAAGGGATAAAATTAACTGCTAGAAGTCAATGAAGTGACATTACCCACTGAGTGATAAACAACCTCCTAACAATATTAGACGTGATTAAAAGCAAACAAGTAAGAAAGGCTGATGAAGCTGGCTGCTGTTCATCCACAAAGGAAAAGCATATGCAGAAAACTACTGCTGAATTTCTTAAATACTAGCAGTGCAGGATAAAAATTTCAGGTTTTAGATAATAAGACTTGATTTGAGATTATGGTACAATATCCCCAAATTTATAAGGGGAGGTATATGTTACTTTATAGACATCATTTTACACATTTTAATCGTTTTGATAATGTAGGGCATGAGAGCAAGGTTAGTAAATTAATTCAACTCTTTGAGAACAGTTGGTATGTATGCTATATATTATATATACTATACGTATCTGAATTCTTTACATTATATTAAATATTTTGAAAATTCCGGGGCACAGATAAACAAGGTTATTAGAAAGCTACCATACTAAAAAGGAAAATGGCATTATTGGTTTTCTGAAGTGATTTCCACCCAAAGGACTCATAAGCAAACCCTGTGGAACAGTGTAATGACACATTTTCATTTGTTTTCTCTTAGTTTACCATCTCTGCAAGAGCGATCCCTGCTAATAATGCTGTCATTTATTCTATCAAGCCTAGGACTGCTCTGAAAAATCACCACCACTGGAATTGCAACCCACTTCTCCCAGGTTAAAGGAAAAGCAATCAAGGAGGAGAAAAACAGATTTTTGAGAGCTGATAGCAGGCAAACCACATGAATGGAGTAACTTTGAGGTTAAATGTTGTCTTGATTACCTCCCAGCTCATTTTTAAACTGTATTCCCTGGGTCACCAATATAGGCCGTGCATTTATTCCAATGAATCCTGAAGCTGATGACATACCCAGCTTCCTTGCTACGGTGGGGAAATACACAGCCCTAGCATTAAATAATGCTAAAAACAAACATTTGACTGAGATTAATACATATATAGATAGATTCTAAAAGTCTGTCTACATAGGTACACAGCCTAAAATGAAAAAAATATATATATATTTATGATCAATCTCAAAGACTATTATAAAGACTTCAACAGATAATTTTTCAAATACAAAAGCAAAAAACTCTTCATAGATAGATGGAAAAAATGCACTGTCAACTATGTTGGAAAATTCCCTGGAACATTCATGAACTCATTTTGGGATAAAGCTTATTTTGCACAGGCAATCCCATCCCTCTCCAAGCGGCACAGAGGATGAAAAGAGAGCAGGATTAAATAACAGCAAGAGATCACAACCTCTTCTCTTATGAATGCTTTAAGAGACGTTTTTCTGAAATGGAATATATGAAATTTCACTGGTGGAAAACTGGTGTAAAGAATGACTAAGACATTCATTTCCCCCATTAGAAAAAATAAAATTATGTGATTTAAGTCTTAATGCAACCCCCAGCCCTGCTTTTCTTTAAAATCAAAGCTTCAGGGTTAAACTCTCAAAACCCAGACACCTTCTTAAGTGTCTCTTAAGACACTTTTTCATTAGAGGGGAAAAAAAGAAAGAAAGGATTCTATATGATGACAGGTGACTGTCATGTTTTGGTCTAATTCATAGCAATGTTAAAATTGTTCCTTTTTTTTTCTTCCCTCCTCCAATTTCTGGGTTATTCTTCCTGAGGTTAATAAATTCCGCAAAAGAATTCATATTTACAAAAACCGAGGCAGCACATGAATGAAAGGTTCAAAAAAAAGAAAGAGCTAATTGCACGAAAGGGAAATAATTTCTTTCCAAATGTGTCTGTGAGAAACCTTAGGATAACTTTACAGAATTCAGCAAACGTGAAGTATAGAGACTCTTCACAAGTTGTGCTCTTGTATACTCCACATTTTGACAGGTTTCCCCAAAATGCAAGTCCACAGAGGACAAGAATCCACAGCTTCTGACAGGGACCAACAAAATCAAAATTCTCTAACCTACATTTCTTTAACACTTCTCTCTAGGTCAGTTGATTTGATACTCCACTGGAGGAAAACCAGCATTCAGTAAATGTCTTATTTTCCTTCATGTGATGTTCCCCATGAGCAGCAGCAGAGGAACCAGCTCTAGCAGGGTATTTTGGGCTTTGAATTCCTGCCCGTTTCAATTATTCTGCTTAGTGAAACCTTTTCATTCCTCACTTCGTTGACAGACCGTCTTTCAATCTTCTTTGACTCATCTCCTTAAAAAACGTCTACTTCACTTCATCCCATCAGACGGTCCCTCGGCCACCCACACTCCTAATTAATAGCACTCAGCTTGCCTGATAGCGTAGGTGGACATCCCTTAACGATGGACATTAGCGCAAGAACCGCCCTCGCTGAGACATCGAGGGACAATATCTTCAAGACAACTACTTTTTAGTTGGATCGACTACATTTCTACAGAGGGCACGCAGCTGGAATAAGTGTGGTTTTGCTCAGGTCAAGAACCTGTCCACTTTGGTGTCTACCAGGTCAGACAGATCGGGTGAATCCACACTCTGAACTGCATTATCTTCCTCATATTCTGCTTTTTAAGATCACTAACTCTTGTTTTACCTGCAGTTCTCTTATTTGCTTCCTCTGACCATCTTTTTAAAGATGGGTTTCTCAAATTCCAAGTAATCGATATCTGAAGAGGTCTGTTACGCTATATTTTTATACCTATGTAGCACCCTTCGATACAAACGTATTGTCATTTTCAGATGTCATCACCCAGCTGAAATGACTTCAAAACCTCACTGGTCAGTCCTTGCTCTAATATATGAAAAGCTGAAGACTTAAAAGGCAAAACACCAAAAAGTTTTATCATTTTGCAAATACCTCGTGCAGGAAAAGTAATGTAAAAATGAAGGACTTGGTACCAAGCAGACAGATTTTCTTGGGTGTTCATTTCCTTTTCTTTGTATGGCTCTGCCTGTTTTTTTTTTTTTTTTTTTTTAAGACCTACTAAGATGTTTCTAAGGTAGCATAACATACTCCTGGTTCTTAAGTTTTACACTTCTCCATCAAAGCCTTGCTTTAGGAATACTAAAACACCACTTTACTACAGCTTTTTACTACAGTTGAAATGCACAGAGGGTACAAAAATAAATTTTACTCCTTTCAGAAATGTTCCACTCTGGAGAGCTATTGCACTGACTTTTTTTGTGTTTGTCTGGAGGTTTGATGAACGCCAACCATATGCAATTAGCAACTTTTCCCAAAAAGTTAACTGAACAACCCACTCATATGAAGGAATAGGACACACACACACAAAGCCTGCTAAAGACCAACCCGATAAGTAAAGACATTTTTGAAGACTGATATAATCACTTCTTTTTTTCATGCAAGCACTTCAAAATTCTGCATTAGCCTGAATTAGTCAAATGTTGACTTACAAGGTAGTAATAAATAGCGTTTACAGAGGGGCTCATGAAGACTCTTGAAGGTTCTAGACTCTGTCTACAGCTTATGCTGAACCACACTTCAGGCTCTTCTAAAAATCAATATCAATATTCTCTCAAATGCACAACAAGCAGACTCACAGTATTAAATCAGTGAACAAAATTCTACCGTTTAATCTGGGGATGGGTCTCATTCATTTTAAAACAAACTGACAACTTGTTTAGCTATAATTACCTTTCTTTTTAAGGACACTCCTATGAGAAGTCTTATCTAAAACAGTTCTTCCGAGTACAAGTTGCAAACAAGTACCAATTATAGGACATGTTATCAATAATTTGCAGAAAAGGGTATAACCGAGTAACTATTAGAAAAGGAAAACAAGAAAAAAAATCCCTTGTGTTAATATTCAGCTTTCTTCAAATGAGCAGAATGACCCAAAATAATTGGCTTTTTACAAGACTTTAGTAGCAGTATGCATTTCAGAAAGATGGCAGGCTCTGATGTGTTGATATATCTCCTAATGTCTGAAGATTTTTCTATTTCTTGAAATTTATATCTATACCTCATTAATTCACAGAATCTAAGTTCTTTAATCAGATGATCCTAAAATCATCTGCTGTAATGCCAAATGCTCTAGAGTAATCTGCAGATAGTAAATGTGGTATTTTCCCCACCTAATGAGAATTTGCAAGTGAAATAAGGTTTCACGCAGTTTGCGCAGTAAGACACAAGACCATAAACGAACATGAGTTTTATGGAATTTCTGAACAAATGAAGAATATTTTTGCGGATTTACAAACTACAACAAATTTGTCCAAAAATCCTTTGACCACAAGAATATTAGCAAAGAGACAAGAACATAAAGACATACTGCAGAAATCAGTAGTCCTCCATACTAATATTCAAAAGTTTAAACCAGCTTAACTCCACTCCATCTTTGCTACAAAATTTTAGGATAGTTTGATCTTTCTGTTTAAGGATAACTTACGCAAACCCTTCCCAGGAAAGTTTTCAATTGATTTCAAGGGAAGAACTGATGAATAATTGAGACAGAATTGCAGAATTTTGGTATTGCTAAACAAAAGAACTCACTTTAGATTTGGGTTAGATTGGTTATTCGAGTCTACTCTGAAAACGTTATCTTCTGATGATATAAAAATAGGGAGATTAGGTAGGAGTAATATTCTCTGAACTAAAATATAATTCATCTGGAGGAGGGGATGACTAATGTTTAACAAATGTATTTATAGGCCTCTGTCTCAATACTGGATTGGAGATAGACATACCCAAGAATAACCTGATACTGAAAATGTCACTTCTGCTCAAAGCCATAAACTCAGAGTAATCAGAAAGAAGGAATTTAGCACAAAACAAGGCAGCTTTCATATTGAATGCAGCTTAAATTCCCAGAAACCACATGCTTACTAAATTTTTTTTGCACATATTGCCATACATCACCTCCAACAAACAACATTCAAAAAACCCACCAATTTTCTTCCTTATTTATTTGAAGAAGGTTGTTAAAGTGGCCAACAAAAGGACCCAAAAATGTGGAGAAATGTGGAATCTCTAAGCCAGGCTACCAGGTGCTTCAATAATGCGATCAAAAAAATCCCACATCTAGTGTCTTAGTCACATATAAAAATGGGAAAAAACATGCACAAGAGAAAGATTGAAACGCTTTTGTAAAGACAACTTGGATCTGAGTTTCAAAGAAATGTTATGACAAAATAGATGACTTCAGCTTTTCCTGGTCAGTATTTGTCAAATATGGACCTATGTCTATAAGGAGTCTTAATTTAATTTGGTAAAAGTTCCCCATCCTATCAATGGGCTATTCAACTGCAGCAAAAGAGCTCGTTCACATTTAGCATTCTCAGCAAAATTACTGATTTTACAGACTACCAGGTAAACATTATTAATTACATCCCACTAACTCTCTCACGGCTGACCAGTTTATTTGGAAGTTACTTTAATTTTATTTCCACATCATCAGTACAGTCATTGAATGACCCTGGAGAAGACTTCCTATTCCAGAATGTTTTAACTGTAGCATAAACCGTCATTGGAAAATTAATTAACATTAGGAATATGTTTTCTTTGGAGGCAAAGTTCTGCACCAGCACATTTTTTTTCAGACAGACAACTTAAAAAATAAGGTAAACAGAAAACATATTATTAGGACACCAAAACATTACTGCTTTTATTTACAGTTCGAATATTGTTCAGATTGCCAAAATCATTCATTTTTTGCATGTATGCCACAGGCCGTGAGATCCATATATGATAACACAATGGTAGACAAATACCACAGGTAAAATATTTTAGTAGGTGTTTTTTAATATTATATATTCCCAGAACATCAATGGTGCTTTAGTTGTTTAGAAAAGTCATGACTAAATTGCAAATACTGAAAATAAAGCTTATTTCATTTTTTTGGATGGATGGCACCATCATCTTTCATCTGCCTTAACAGAACTGAATCCCTCCAATTTTATACCTTTGTTTCTTTGAGTTTAGAAGATGGCTAATACCCCAGTTTGCAGACCTTATTTCAACTACTCTTTAGCAATCTGAAATTTACAAGATAAATATGCAGACCTTATTTCTAATGGACTATTGCTTTCTAGAGAGCAAATGAAATGAAAAGGAGCCATTCACCACCTACCCATGTACAGCAGAGATTACTTTGGTTTTGTATTGGAGAAGCTGGAATGAAGGACTATTTATAAAGTACTTGCAGCTTTGAATATAATCAACTCTAATAACAAGATACAA
>VWPW01020018.1:0-43948 GCA_013389825.1 Crypturellus undulatus
CATTTTGAGGCTATTTGGGATGGTTTGGGAGCCCTGCTCTCACTTTGCCCTGCCAGCTAGTTGCAGCCTCGCTCCACAACCCTCTCTGCCTTCCCCACTTGCTCAGCATTGGAGGCTAAGGCTTTGCTGTTCGATACCACAGTAAAAACAAAGCTTGATAAATTGCAATCCAAGTGATATCTTGCCTTTTTTTGTTCTCTCCTACATGTTCTCCCGATCCTGAGGGACTGTGGAGATGGCACTTGTATTTCTGAATTCAAACCACATTTTGTAGAGGCGGGATGTGCAAAAGAGAACCCCTTTGTTCTGCTCCTTGCCATCCCCCTCACCTGCCACAGCCAAACTCCAGAGTAATTCCCAACAGCTGAGGTTAGCCGGGGACAGCTAATCCCGTAAAGCTGCCTCGGGATGCCAGCACGGAGCATTTGAGGTTCATCTGCAGCCGCTCACATGCGATTTTCCCCAAAGTTCTGCAGAAGCATGTCTCTGTGTGCAGGTACAGGCTTATTTAATTGGAAGAAATTAAAAAAATATATTTAATGTGTCTCACTGATGAGAACCCTAATGGCATCAGTAGCAATGTTTAAGGTTTTGAAAGCTAATCGAGCCTAGGAGCTGTGCCGGGCGTGTAGTGGGGTCTTGCATGCCCAAAATGCCTACAGGATGCAAAGGAATTGGGCTTTTCACCCAAAGGAGTGGGGGTTCTTCCTCTGATTTTCTCTGAGAGGAGAAAGATCTCACTTAGCCTGTGCAGATGGGGCTCCAAGCTGTCTTCTAGGTTGTGCTGAGACCGTCTTGTTTGCTTGTGAGACGAATCCTGGTGGAAAAAGGGACAAGGACCTCTCAGGGTTCAGCACACCAAGGTGGCTGCAATAAGCTGGCTCCAAGGCAAGCACACCTGCCAAGGGGCAAATGGGAAACAAAAGGAGCATATATTTGGCAAAATTGTCCTTGTATTTCTTCTTCGGAGTCAATCAGCAGTGATAACGTGCTGCTCTTTTCAGGGGAGGTTTTATTTTTTTCACAGACAGTTCCCGAGTTGGCCCTAAGAATTCATGGCAGAAAGTTGAAATTCCCCATCAGTTCTGCTTGCAAGAAAAAAATGTTGGTGGTGTTTGCTTTAAGAGCATACACTTTTTTTTCCTAATAAAAAAAAAAGCTTCTTTTTTTTTCCTTTGCTGTTAACCACTTGAACATGAGTAATGAAAATGTTATTTGCATGGGACAAAGGAAATATTTTCTTTTAAGTTATCTCATCTTACTAATTGATTACAATGGGATCACTTGCATGTGTGCGGCGAGCAACATCTGGACCCTGGTCCTCATGCTCAGAGCAGGGCTACGGCCAGGCTGGTATAAACCCTCCCAAGGGAGCAAATGACTAGAAATCCTTGGGGCAGTTGAAGAGGATCGTCCCACTGAACCACCTTAGCCTGTGTGGAAGGTGGAACATGAAACAACGTAGTTAAAAAATAAGATAGTCTAAAAGTAAAAAATACTTGTCTGGAGGAGACAAATAGGAGGAGATTTGTGGGCTCCTGAGGCCTGACCAAAAAGGTGCATATACATTTTCTGTTGCTCTGTGCAGATGTGGCTAACACAGAGCGTGCTTTCCGCTGATGCAAAGTAATAACACAAATCCATGAAATGCCTGAGTTTCAATCAGAGAGGGAAGTGATTAATATAAAAGATTACAGTATTACAGTGCCATTCCTTTGAGCTGCAAATTGTTTAGTGTTTGAAAGTGATGTGAGGAGAATAATCTTTAAGCATCTATGGCTGGAGAAGTTTCCCAAATGGACTGCTGGGGTTTCCTAAAGGCCGGTTCCACAATAGACCTTGGGAGATGGCCACTGTGTCCTGAGATGGTTTAGGAACCATGGCAAATAATGTTGTTTGCCATAAACACGGCCTGGGGACTGACATCAACAAAACATCCTCCAGGTCTGCCTGTCAGGAATGGGAAAAACAGAGAGAAAAGGCTCACCGGGAGAGCTGGAAAAGCCAGCGTGAAGATGCAATTCCACGGACAACCCGCTAACCTATCTGGACAGCCCATAGCCATGATCTGCTCCCCTTGACTCTCTCTGCTCTATACTGTCAAGAAGTAGGTCAAAAACCTATTTTTGTCTCTATTCTTCTGTGTCCCCACAACCCTGTGGAGGCAAGGAAGCCACTGCGTGGTGGCCACAAGCCCCCTGGGCTCCCTCCACTCTTGGTGGCATCTCCTTGACAGAGGGAGAAGGGGCTGGGGGCACCTGGGGGGTCGTGTTGCTCCACGTTCCTCTTTCCTTCCCAGCTGCCACCTCCCCTTCTTTTTCTCAAATTGTCCAATTGATGAACGTAATTAAGTTAAATGTGGCAGTTGTACTTACTGTGAGGTTAGCTGGAAGATGTGCCAGCAAGCTGCCCTGGTTTTCCAGCTGGAAATGAGAAAAAATAATTAGCTAACTAAATGGAAGATACCATTGCAAGCTGTGGGAGACGAGCGGTCCGTCCAGGAGATGCTACCATCTACCGGGGTCTACCGAACACCACAGAGGAGTTGTTTGGTGACAATAACCTCCGTTTCGGGAAAGCAGCGTCCTCCTGAAATGTGGTTTTTGCTGTGTGTTGCGACTGAGCTGATGCCCATGGCGCAAATTTAAAGTTTCACTAAAATATTGTAAATGCTGTGCTGCTTTGACCCGAGGAATTGCAGGCACCATGACAGGAAAGCAAACAGCAAAAGGGTGGTCGTGTCCTTTTGTTCTTAGGGACTCTTGAGTCCAGGTTTCAGACCCATTTTTGCCTTTTCACAGTGCATCTGTCATGATTCTTCCTGTGGAAAAAGAGATCAGACTCAATGGCAGCTGAGCAGAATAAAAGCTGACCCAAACCTTTGACCTAAACTTTGAGTAAAGCTACGTGAAACCTTAGAGGCTGGTAAATGTTCATGAAATGTTTCCACCTTCTGCTCCTGCCGCCCTTATCTTTCATTTCTTTATACTTCTGCACCTTCTATTTCTAATAGAATGTCTAATATAAAGCCTAATTAAATTAATAGAAAAACTTTCACTGATTTTAGCGGCTCTTGATTGAGCCCTTCCAAAGAAAGGAAATAATTTGGCTTATGACTTAAGAAAGAGCAAAATCTGAAGAGATAAATGGAAAATCGGAGGTCAAATGCAGTTTTCTATCTCTTATGGCTGTGTATTTTACTTGAGAATACTTGTGCAGTTTGTTCAGAGACTTATTTCTCAGGATTTGTGTAACAGGAACAGCTTTGATTTTCACAGTAGCTGAGTACGCACACATGGATGGTGTGTGCTCCAGAGGCTGTTTCCTTATCCCATCTCCTGCTGTTTCACATTGCTGCTGTATTAATACTATATAAATGCAAATTTTATGCAGTGTAGAGTTTTTTTGTTGTTGTTATTTTTTGATTGTTTTTTTTTTTGATAATACTTTTTTTTCATTTTCTCTTAGATGCCCTTGGTGCGTTTGCTGGGCAACTTTGTCTTGGGCAGGTAGGCTTGTTGTGGCAGCGCACTAAACACAGCTCAGCTGCTTAGAGTAGATACAGACCTTGACCCAAAGGGCTGGGATGGTACCTACATCTGTAGGCGATGTGGTATAGACTGTGGTATAGACCAGCTGAGGAGGATCTGACATAATTAATGTCCTGCCTCCCCTGCCTCTGCATGAGTTACTGCTCCTTGAGGAGTCTCCAGCAGTTCCTTGAGCCCAGTACCTCCTTCCTCTCCACCAGATCTGAACAAAGCTCTGAAACTTATTGTTTCTCTCCTAAAGAAGATGAGGAAATATGAAGAGAGTTACAAAGAAGTAAATAGGACTCAAACTCTACATGTTGGCTCAAGGACTGCTTGTTTTGAATTCCAAAGCTGTTAGAAATCTTATATTTTTCCCCCCACTCATCTTGCATTCTCTTTGTCATTGGCTGCAGTGGCTCCACTGGTGCATTTTTTTGTGAATCTGTTTGATCTATCTATTTCTAGATCTCATGCAGTGCAATGTTACTGGAAAGGGAGCAAAACATGCCAGAAACAAACTCTCCATAACTCCTATTCTCTCAACACTCATTTTGTCCCTTTTTCTCCTTTGAAATATTTCCTCCTGTCTTTTCCTTTCTAGCCTGCTTGTGCTATTAGTTTCATCAGCCATTTGGTATCGATGTTCTTGGCTAAAAATCAGGGAAGTGTCCCTGGTGGTGAAGTGGGAAGAGCTTTCTTAAGAGAATAATGATGGCTCCTTTCCTTGGGAGAGCTGAAAAAATGGGATGAGCTCAAATATTAGGGTCTCGCTGCAGTTGGGAGGATGGGTGCTGTGCTCTGCTAGACTCAGCTGTGGTGAAGATCTTCATCTGGCCGGGAGATCCGCACAAACCCACCGTGCAACCCCACCAAGTGAGCGCAGGATGCGGGAAAACCGCTGTTTTCCTCTATCTTGCCCTGCACCGGTTGGTGTTCTGATACCTTCTCCAAGCTTGGAAGATCTCAAGCCCCCTGGCACACTTGTCTTCTGTGTAAGGCGTGACAGCGTCTACATTAACTTCCAAAATAGCCCAAGGCGCAGAAAAATAGCTTTACAAAACACTATTGTTTTTCATTCACTGATTCAGCAAGGTCTTATGCTGATTGCATTGAAACGGATATTTAAAATAGATTCAAAAGCTTTGACTNGAGGTCTTATGCCGATTGCGTTGAAACGGATATTTAGAAAGCCTCTCATTTAAAATAGATTCAAAAGCTTTGACTCGATGTATTAAAACGCAGCCTGTGCAAAAGTGTTATCTTCCACTCTAGCATTATGTGCATTTTAACCCCCAGAGTGTCTACAGCTGAGAGGCCTTGCAGAGCTGAGGGTGTTCCTGCTAGATAAATTGTTTCTTTTTGCCTTCACTTTGACCCAAAAAAGTGTTTTTGCATATTAGCCTTCATCAAATTTTGTAGAAAGACTTGCTGAAAAAAACTCTCTTTTTTTATTTTTACTCTGGAAATTAAGTCATTTTCAGTTTGTTTGGGTTTTCATAATGAATTATATTATGCAAATATTAGCAATATTCCTGACATTTTCCCCCTTCTTCTGACTTATTATGAGAAATAAGAATTAATCAAATCTGACACATTATGTCTCCAGCTTCGTGGTGAATGTTTGCCTGTCGCCTATATACTCTGGCCAAAATGTGTGTCCGGGTCTTTTTTCTTTCCCTCCTGATGGTTTATTTAGCGAGTTGGCAGCCCCTGTCTTTTGTCTTCAAGCATGTGTTTGGCTTGACCCGTGCTCTGCCAAGGCCACGGTGTCACCCTGTCCTGTACCTGCAGGTGCAGAAGGGCGGTGGGGACAGACATTCGGCCATGCAATCTATTGTTCCTACCTTTAGGGCTAGGAAATAATTCAAAAATAGTAATTTAAAGGAGAAAAAATATTCCGCCAAAGAAGCAGCTGGTAGGAGCTGGTAGCAGCCCAAAGTTGGGGCATGGAGGTTCCCTAGTCTCTGATAGAAAGTTGCTCTTGTAGTTTCAAGGGCACTTTAGTTTTCCAATCCCTTTTCCATTGGCGAAGTGCACAGCCTGGGAGCAGGGATGAAGGCTGGCACAGTAGGATCTCACGCTGTATCTGATTTGTGTAGCATACAATAATTACAGCAGCAGATGCTTTTGCCTGGCAGCATTTTCCAGCTCCAAAGTGCTGTAGAAACAGTAACGTTGCATCAACGATTTGCACAGAATATCACCTTATTCAGCCGTCGAGGTGAGTCCGTGCTGGGAAGGGAAAGGGAGGTTAAGCGTCTTCCTTGGGGTCAACAGTATGCCGGAGGGAAAAGCTGGTTAAACTTGGGAATTACTGCCTCCCAGTGCTCTGTGCAAGAAATGTGGGCACTCTGTTTGGGAGAAATTAGTGCAACCTGGCAGTATGCACCCCTATAATATGTTGAAAACGGCAGTAGCTTGGGAGGGTGCTCAAGTGGTGGTTCAAGAGGTGCTTTGATTGCCTGAGGTTGCAGAAGCCACCGGCCACCGTGCGTGTGGCTGGTGGTGGCCCAATCCTGCAGGACGTCCCCATGTTCCCAGGTGTGCAGCCCCACGGGCTGCGTTTTCCTCAGGGAGAACTGGGCCATCAGCCGGAGATTAATACAAGCGGTGATGAGCTGGGCTGAGATTTCTGTTTATTTGGGAAGAAACTCCATCTTTAAGCCTCTCTTTACACGTGACTAAAACAGGCAGAGTTTTAACCCTTCTAACAAAAAGTTAACCGTTTCTCTTCATTTTGAGGCATTTGCTGTTCCAGGGCTTTAACGCCAAGGGGACTAACACCCAAACATCTGGGCAGGCTTCCCGTTAAAGCAACAGCAGTTGTACGGCCATCCAAGAAGCTGAAACGTGATCCATGCAACAAGGCCGAAGGGAGCAGCACCTCTCACTTGGAATACTGGAGCCATCCTCATTTTAGGAAACTAATTAAACCACAGACAGCTGAGTGAATTTCTACACACACAAAATTACATTGAAAGACAGGCTAAAATGAGGACTAATGTGTTTGTACATGAAGGAGAAAGGCGAAACGAGGCCTTTTGTTGCTGAATCTTTCTCTTAATTTGAAAATTTGCAGCACAAATGCCATGATGGGAAGCACCTCTGCAGAATAGGTCTGACTACTAATTATGTTTCAACAGAAACAAGTAGGGTCCCACATTTTACTTGGCTTGGATGTTTCAAGGCGAATAATAAGTTATATAATAAAACAACGGAATCATTAAACATTGATTTAAATGTTTATTTTGCTATAAGGAATGAAATTTTTATTGGAGCGGAATTAAACAAAGGTTTATGTTCTTGTATTCCCCACAGCCCTTTATACTCTAGCAATATAGTAATATCCATAAATCATAGCAGAGTTTTCAAATTTCCTCACGAGTGACCTAGGCAAGAAACCCTTAACAACTTGCTGAGAGACTTTAAAATTAAATTCAGCTGTAACATCATCGTGACTAATTTATAGTGAGTTTGGTTGCTACAAAGACACACTTAAAGAAATTACAGTGCATGGTGAGAGTAGATAAAACAATAGTTTAGTAACATGTAGCTGTTGCCCCAGCAAAGATTTATTTAATGTCTCTTTGCTCTATTGAACATGGCAAAGTGGTCTGTTCTCTGAAGGAGAGGAAAAACCTGAATTATAAAATGAAACACTTAAATAGTGGGACCTTATTCCAAACAAAGCAGGGAAAACACTAGGTAGAAAATTAAGCCTTGCTGTTATTGAAATACTCTGTTCCCTTTGCAGCCAGGTACATCTGTGCACGTGGGTGAAC
This sequence comes from Crypturellus undulatus, assembly GCA_013389825.1. Lineage (NCBI taxonomy): Eukaryota > Metazoa > Chordata > Aves > Tinamiformes > Tinamidae > Crypturellus > Crypturellus undulatus. The sequence goes on from VWPW01020018.1 coordinate 7,316, forward strand.
GTGCATGCAGGAGCATATTTATTTATCTATATATCTGGAGATATATGTGTATATATAAATGTGCATGTATATAAAGGTAAGGGGAATGTGCCATAGATTCCCTTATAGTCATATAGTGGTTTTTGCTGGTAGTTACTGCCTTGGTGAAGTATTAACGTGCAGTTATAGCACAGTCATGCAGTCGGATTTTAGGGCCTTGCAGCACGTTACTTAGCAACTTGCAAATGTTGAGTTAGTAATGAAGAAAAGGAGTAAAAGAAATACACAGCATATTAAAGTCATAAAATAAACTGCAGTATGAGTTAAGAAAGCTGTATGAAAATAAAGATGTTGTCTTTTTTGGCATAAGGGATGTGGTAAAAACATAAGAGCAGTTTTGAAGCAACAGATTTTAACTATCTAAGTAGCAGAAGCAGGTATCACATTGTATTTTATGATAGTTCTTGCCTGGGGAAAGCATCAGAATTGCTCAGCTTTTGCAGATGTTCTCCTTGCCGTTTCTAGCCCATACTGAGGCATTCAGTGGCCAATTAAAAATCTTTCCTTTGGAAAGCCAGCATGTGTCAGGGTTAATAAGGAAGTTTTCTTTCCACTACATCTCCTTTCCCCATTCATTCATTTACTCCCTCCAACATGAAGCAAGCATCTGTAGGTGTATCTCAAGGAAAAGGCAGGGCCATAAAAATACAGACATTTCTAGAGGTATATGAATCTTGAACACGCTGGAGATCTGGCTCTGGCATTTATTGAAGTTTATCTCTACCTGTTTAAATTGGAAATCTCACAAAAATCCATCTCCTGTGAGTCTTCCAGTGTTTCTTGGTTTCTTTTGGGTCAGAAATGCCACAAGAGATGCATCTCCCAGAGCGCTCCTGAGCTCCTGCCAGGAACAGACAGTGCTGGGCTTTGCCACTAAAAAATGAAACAAAATATATACTTTTTTAAAGTCACCCCTTTTTATAAGCCTTTTAAAAAAGGAAAATTCTGACCTAGTTCAATCCCAGGTCTGCCTAAAATTGCTGGACAGATTTACTGATGTCCAAGGCAGTATGTTTTGGTAGAACATTAGTTTGTAATGGAAACACCGTCATTGGGAGCCTTGCCTCTTAAATTATAAGAGTCTTAAATAACAGGTGCAAACGAAAACTGCTGTAAATGTTGTAGGTAGAGGAGCAGTTCTAACTCGAGTGGATTAGAGAGCTGAAAGGCAGCTGGACGATGCTAGAGATCTGCTTTTACACACAGAGCTGCTTTGCATCGCACCTGAGCACTACGAAGCAGGTATCCTATTCCGTCAGGAGCACTGAGCCAGGAATATGGACAATTTGGGGAACGTTTCAGGGGAGAAACTTGCCGTATACATGAATTAATAAAAAGAAAATATCGACCAGTTGGTAACAGAGTTGATTCGTGCTGCCTTTTGTGTTTTGCATACTTTTCTTTCCTTATAAATGAGAAAGGCGTCGTATTTTTGTCTCGCTTTTGGTCTTGTACATGGCTTTTCCCAAAGGAATGTTCTTCCAGAGTGCTGCCACCATGATGCATCTACCAGAGACTAAGCAGAGACACATGGAAAAAGGAGCATAAATGACCCGTGATACAGGCAAGCCAGGGAGCTATTAATGTACCAGTCCTGCAGCAAGTGCTTGTCCCACCGAAACAAAGAAATCCTCCTCCTTCTGATGCATTTTTAACAGGAGAACCACTGTGCAAAGGAGACCGTACCAAAGGCAGCCAGTCATGCCCTTCCTGAAACCACTGAGCTTATTTTTCCCCCAAATATGCAACTAATTTGACTTTTGACCTCTAAATCTGTTTATGACCATTCGAGATGCCATTGGGACTACAGCAGAGGCCTTTTGCAGGACAAAATTGCTAGTAAATATAAATTTAATTCAGTGAACTTAGAATAATAACGATATGGAAAGATCAACATTGGCAGGAAAACTCTAATATGAAATACGAAAAATCATACTGGAAATAACATAGTCGTATGCACATTTATTTTAGTGGACGTTCTGTCTCGCCTGGTCTCCAGCAACTATTCTTGGTCAAAATGCTGCAGACATCGAAAAAGATCCTCAGAAAAAGTCCTCATTTTGTAACTTTTAGCACTGTTTATTTTGAACGAACAAAACTGTCTCCTGCTTTAAGATGTTTAATGATTATTTGAAAGCAACTTGATGAATAGAAGAGGGTGTACTCCCACTTGGGGCAAACGTATTTTGGGCCTTATTCATCATAATTAATCTCTGTCTAAGTGGAATGCATTAATTTCTCCTACTGCTGGTGACTTTCCTCCTGTTTCTTGTACTAAGTTAGGCAGTTCTGCTCGAGAGGTGCAGATTAACTCGCTGATTAAGCCGGACGGCGACCGGCTATGCAAGTTATGTCACTGTTGTCCAAATGATCCTTTAAAGAACATGGTGTACTCATTTTTCCAGATATTGTGCACACAATGTTTAATCACAGAGCTCCGTAGCTTGTTATTTCTAGAACGCAGATTACTGCAATTTAGAGCCCCTCCGGCTTTGCCAGCACTTGGTGACATAAAGTAAACCCACACGTGGAGAGAAAAAGGGAAAAAAAATGTCGAATTGCACTGGGGGATTAAGTGGAAAAACAAGTGCACTTTACAGCAGCCTGAAGATAACGGTCTGAGGCATTGCTAGAAAAGGCAACAATAGAATTTGCTAATGTTTTCCACAAAGCAAAGACTTTATTTGTGAGTTGGTTCCTCTTGACGGTACCCGGGCTCGGGGTCCTGGTGTGTTCTGTAGCAGGAGATGCTTCATATTCCCCAGTTCCTAGTGGCTATGGGGACAGGGAATAGGGACAGGGAGCTGGGGCAGGAGCATCCCCGCGTCGGAGCCGCCGGAGGCTGCCAGCCCTCCTCTCCCGTCAGCATCCGCGCTCGCAGGACGGCCCCTGCGAGAGCCAAGGGCCTTTTTTAGTAAAACCGCTTTGTCTCCAGCGCGCTCCAAGGAAAAGGCTGCCCGGCCCTCCCAGCCCGCCGCTGCGTGCGGGAGAGGTGCCAACATGCCAGGAATATTCCTCATCCCCGGGAAGCAGCAGCTCCGCAGCCAAGGTGCTGGGCGGATTTCTGGGGAGAAAGCGGCTTGTCTCCCTGCTCCATCAGACCCGTTCTGGTCACAACTGCTGTGCTCATCTGGGACAGAAACCCGGGCTCTCCTTTTGGCCCGGGAGAGCTGGCACGTGGAGGGGTCCCTGTGAGTAGGGTGAAGCCTTCACACACAGGGACCTCCACATCCCCGGGCCCGAGCAACCCGCTCGGCTCCTCCTTGGGCGGGCAGGACACTGAGCAGGAAAAATGACCCCTAGGCAGTGATGGGACCCCAGTGCCACTATCTGTGGTGGGTCATGCCCCTTTCTCGGGCGGGATGTCTCCCAGGTGGAGAAAAGCCTTCAGCCTTGGCAGCTTAAGTGAGAGATGGAGCAGGCAGGGAGAAGAAGCAGCTGAGCCCCATGGAAGTGAGATGGCAGTAGGTGGGAGCGCAATTAGAGTTAAAAAGCTAATTATGAGTGAGAGTAAAGTCAGGGGGTTAGTGTGAGGGTAAGGTTTTGATTCAGAACAGAGTGAATTGGAGGTGTAAAGGATATGCTTGCACATACAAGTCTAGCAAGGGTGTGATTTGCCTGCCAGATGCATCCCCAAGGAGCCTATAGCTCCTATTTCAGTGTCCCTCATCTAGTGCTGGAATGGTCCTATGTTCCCCCAGTCTCTCTGTTCCAGAGATCATCATCATCAGTGCAGACACGGTGTATGCAGGAGTGATACCAGGTATGAGAGGATGTTTCTGGACTGGGGACAGCAAGCTCCACATCCTGCAGTGTCCCTGGGGATGCTTTTCCTGAGGTGGTGGTAGGGGTAGTGCTTGGGTTTGTCCCTCCCTTTCTGCAGGGCTCCTGACATCCTGGAAGGCTCCACTCCAGCACTGAATTGCAGGAGAAGGTTGTTGTCCATCAGCTCCTGCTCCTGAAAAGATGGGAAATGAGCTGGCATGTCAGGTCCATACTCTCATGCTTAGGAGTGTCTGGGTTCAGTTACCTGAACCAAACTCTTTCTTAAGAAGCCCATCTGCTACGCCTGTGGCCAANAGGTTTTGAGGTAGAACAGGGAGAATTGGAGGTATAAAGGATATGGTTGCACATATAAGTCTCTAGACTAGAGACTATATAAGGGACTATATAGGGACTCATAAAAGTCCCTAGTCTCATGCTTAGGAGCTCACATGTCTGGGTTCAGTTACCTGAACCAAACTCTTTCTTAAGAAGCCCATCTGCTACGCCTGTGGCCAAGGGCTGGTTTTGGGAGGTGCTGAGTATTCCCCCTTGCAACAAGCATTAATGTGAGCTGGGTTTTGTACGTACAGTGCTAAGGCCCGTGGAAAAAAAATAGTGTGTCTGGCCAGTTTGGACACCCCCAAATTAGTACAACTTTTTGGCTTTAACCTGACTGTTTGTCAGTCCCCCTGTCTCACAACACTGATTTAACTGCAGGAATATTTCTATTGCTTTTGGCTGACCTGTTAATGAAAAGTGCAGCAAACCCATGGGGCTATTAACAATTTTGTCCTCTGTGCAGCAAGCAAGGCCTGGTGCCATGCACAAGCAGTGAGCAGAAAACCAAACAGGGCATCGTTAAAAAGTACCTTCCACCCTGTGCAAAGAAGGGGGCAGAAAATCCCTGAGGAAGAAACAGAGGGATCCTCCCATCAAAAGCTGTGTCATAATGCCAGGATCCAAAGGGAAAGTGTTAGGAAAGCATTTAGCAGATCTAAAATTCCGCATTGTGTCTACCTTTGGGTGTCTGATCCCGCATGAAGGGGCTCAGTGTATGTTCAGTGTTATGTCTATGATCTTTTTTACATGCATGAGTCTCTCCTGAAGATTTTATTTTATTAATAATATCTAAAACCTCTCTATTTACTGTTTTATGCACTCATATGTCTATTTTTTAAGCACTAATTTAAGAATAAATGCAAATGTATGTCTGAAATGCAAATGTATGTTTGAGAATTTTGTTACTGAACTAACCAGGCCTTATAGTAGGAGCTGAAGATATTTGATCAGTCACAGCATCTGCAGGCCTTGCTAGACACCCAAACTGTTAACCTGAGTGCTCAATCTTTATGTTTTTCCACTGAAACTGCTTAACAGCATCTTTGTTACCACAAATTCTTGCCCATTTGTCATAAAGGGGAGAAAATACAAAACAGGAATTAACAAGAGGATTTTCTTTGTGACTTCAGTTCCTCATTAGGAGGTTTATGATCAGGCTTTGGTAAAACCTTCCTTGAATTATTTTATGGTTCTAATGATTAAAAAAAAAAAAAAAAAAAAACTCAGGGAGGTCATGGACAGGGGTCTTTAATACCCCTACAGAACCATCTGGCATTAGATTACATGCAGGGAAAGAACAAAATCTGGCAGTAATATTCATCTCCATTAACCCAGAATACAGGCTGATATGATTATAGCAGAGAAAATACTCTCACTCTTTCACTGGGAAAAGCTCTTAATAGACCTGGGCTAAATTGGTTTGTAAAGCTGATGACTTCTTGGAGCACGCGTGTGCCCTCTCATCGAGTCTATTTGCTTTGCCTTTTTACATACATATTTTATGTTTAAACCTGCTTAACCTTGACGGGTAATATACATTTTTAAAAAGTATAAGATGTTGCTAGGGTGAAGGGCTGTGTGTGGAGCTCCTGACTTGCTGGGTGCACGTGGTGTTAGTGGCATAAGTGTAATGTGGGGATGTGACCATGCTTTGCTTTCCCCTGTGTTAAAAAGCATCAGCGACATCCTGGTTCCATGGACATTCCCAGCAAAACTTCTGCTGATGCCAGCAGTGATGGGATAAACTGTCCTTGCCCCATCCCGTGGAGATCCCGACCAGCAAAGTCCTCAGTGTGAAGGTGCTTGTGCAAATGCAGGTTAAGAGAATAAAGAGCTTGGAACTGGAGTAAGAGGAGAAGATTGTAGCTGCTTTTCATACAGATTACCCATCTTTCACCCGAACAGCTGGTCAGGCTCTGCTCAACCTCCCGTGCTTCTTGTTACTCCTGGAATTGCTTTCATCTTGTCACTCTCCATCACTGCAATGACTTCTGCAGACACGGTCCGTATTCCCTCTCTCCTCCAAGTTTTCCGTTCCTTTCATCTGCACTTCCAGCTTCTCCTCGCTCACTGTAAGTGCAGTTGAACAGCTCCTCTCCTTCATCTGATGTTATGATTCATCTACTATATGAAAAGCAAAACCATATGGAAGACAAAAAAAGGCCATTTATCTCAAAGCCTATTAAGATGCGAACATCTTGCACTAAAGCTCCCTAACATTTCAGCTGAGCTTTCTGGCACATGCTGATGTCATCCCTTTTCACAAGGACACGGATAGACCGATGAATCAGCCTAAATGATCATCTTATTTCAACATCTGGTTTGTACTTAGCATGGCCCTGCATGCAAATTCTTTTTTCCTTTAAAAAAAAAAATAATAAAAAGACTACTCTCTTGCATGTTATGAGAAGCCACCTATGCCAGTCTTGCACTAGAAGAGCATGGCATTTGCCAAAGTGGAACTGTTGTCCTCCTGAGATGGGGCAGTAGTAGCTCAGTGAATACAAGGTGCTCAAGTCCCTTAAGGAAAGGCTTGTTCTGGGTGTGTTAATTAGTTGTGCACCCTTGATTGGCCAAGCAGGGGATGGTGTTAATTAACTGACCATTGCTTTATGGCTGGGGAGACCTGAGGCCAGCTCCCCAGCTGTGCTGGCTGATTGGGGACAGTGATGCTCAGCACATGCTCCTGGTCCTGCTCTTATGACGTTCCCCTGCAAAACGCAATGACATCTATTTTAATTTGGGCTGAAAGCCTCCATTCTTCACGCTTCTGGAGAAGGAAGAGACAGGGAGCTGTGGCTCTGGAGCATGTCTTGAAGCCTCTGCTCTTACAGGTCTGCTTGCTTCTTTGGGATTGTAGCACATTTGCTGATGGATTTATGCTCCAGTTGGAAACCAGAACCCAGGACAGCTTGTTCTCTTGCTATAAACATAAATGCACTTGCGTAGCCGTTGGTATCTGGTGCTTTCTGTGTGCACCAGGATTTTAATAGCTTTCTCCGAAGCAGCCCTGATGGGGGAGCGAGAACCAGCAACAAAAGGAAGCGCTCGTGCAGGAGCAAGAATAGAAAGGAGCAAAGGGCAGGAAGTTGCTAAGAGACCAAGCGGCCGAGAGCAGGGAATTAATGGCAAATATCAAAGTGGCTATTGGAAACCGCATGTTTTTTCCACAAGGGCTCGTTTCTTGAATAAGAGCTGCTATCGGAATGCATCAGAACCGGTCTGGTTTCAAGTGGGTTTTTAACATGTTGGAGTCAACCCTCTTCCCATCTCCGGTTTTATTCTCCGTAGAGCCAGTTGCTACATTAGTGATGGGTCTCTAAATTAACTCCCGTTGTAGAACAAAACAAGTCACGTGTGGGGGAGAAATGCAAGATATTAGGGCTTAAATAACCTCACCCACAATTATTAAAAACTACCTGGAGTGAGATTTTTAGTAATATTCGCTTTTTATTATTTTTTATTGCCTTCTAGAGGACTTATTTCAGTGTTTCTTTGCAAATAACTGAGGACCAGAGGTTGTGCAAAGTGTGAAGCGCTGAGTGCATCCAGGTTGGAGCGCTGAGCTCCAAAGCACTTTCCTGGAGTCCCAGAGTTCTGGTTTTCAGGTTCTGGGTTTGATGTTCCTTTGCTCCTAATATGCCAAAGGTTTTTTGACTATTGAAGACTCCCCCTTATTGCTGTAAATTACTTCTTTACGAATAAAACAAAACAAAAGAGGGTGAGAACAGGAACAAAATACAAGTAAAAGAAATGAGGAGTGGTCACCTGATAACCTGAAGTTTGCAAGTAGGCAAGAACTCTACTAATGTCCTGGTATCTCCCTGCTCTGGACCCGTTGAAACTAAATGCTCTTTGCAGACCCGCACAGGCCACAAGCAATGCTGATTTATCTTTGCTTGCATGGGCAAAATTACTGGGATCTTTCAATCATTGCTTTTGAGAGCTGCTCCAATGGTAATATTGTGACTTATTGCATCTGTTCTCCACTCCCTCCGAGATATCATCAGAAAGTAGTAACTTAGGCTGAGATTATTTTAACGATATCAAAGGGTGTGGAAGAATGCGGCTAATTAGTAAACCCTCAAGGTACAAAGTTATAAATAACCCTGGGGCAGTGAGAGTGGATCCAGATCTTCAGCCTGGTGTTATCTGAGGCTGAGCAGACAGATGACACAGGGGAAAGTGATTGAGTTTTCCTGTTGAGCTGAACAGCAGGGCTTGTTTTGATTGATAAACCTCCTTGTCAGATGGTGCAGCGTGTTATCAATTTATCAAGCCAGCTGCCGAGCCCGCGACAGCGGTGCTGGAACCGAGAACTTCAGTCTGGGGCGAGCAACCGTTGTGGAGGGAAATGACAGTCTTGTGCTTGTATTTATTAAAAAATAAATAAAATAGCACCTATCCCAATTTCCCTTGCCAAAAAGCTAAAATGCTTTTGGAGGCCAGCCAGAAGCTGAAGATTGTGATAAGCAGCTGAAGTTTTTCAGCTGAGAAATTGCTGGGAAAACAAGCCCGTTCTGCCCAATATGGTCATGGCAGCAAGAAAACGCCAGGGCCGTGGGCGGTGGAAATGGGCAATATTGCCCGTTCTTGGCCTTTCTGGAGGCTCTGCAGCTACATCCTTCATCGCGCAGCATTAGCAGAAGCTGATTCCCTGTCCTCTGGCACAGCTGCAACAGCAAACAACTCGATTCCTTTTAAATTGCCATCCTGTATCTTGATGCAAATCATTGTACTGTTCCAAGCTTTGCTTTCTTTAGGGCTTGCTTAAGGGCTTTTTCTTTTCTTTTTTTTTCTCCTTTCTCCTTCTTTTTCATGCCCTATGCTGTGTTTCTCAAACACAACACAAACCAGCCACGTCCAGAGGCTTGACAGCACTATCGCCCTGCGATAAACTTGAGGAATTTGGCTTTTAAAAAGTTAAGGCCCTCTTCAGGGAAGAGGAGGGGGGGAAAACATACACAGGGAAAAAAAAAAAACACAAAACAAACATCCCTTGGAAATACCAGCGCAGCCGTAAGCGTGGACTTGCACAGCTGTTCCCAAAAGCAGTATTAGAGCCCGCACGTAAGGAGGGCTTCTGGGGACCACACAAGTTTACTGCTATTCTTAAACCCCGAGCCTCGCAACTAGAGACTCCTGCCAAGCTGCTTGAGACACGGGCACCTGGGAAGTATTATATGAGTCTGCATTGCATCATGAGAACCCTATTTGCACTTAATTACACATCTTTCCCCCCGCTCCACCCCCCATATAACAAGCAAGACAGATGCTACATCTACAAAGTGAGAACGAAATACGGTTTTTAAGGGGAATCTGACAGCCAGAAGGCAAAGAGCAGACTTTAGACAAGATCCCGGTAATGAAGATCCTCGCGGAATAGTTCAGACCAGTGAATTTTGGTGCAGCTTGCAGTGGTGACCCTCATTTTCCTAAAGCAGCTGCGGTCTAAACAGGCCGTCTTGCACTCCTGTGTCCTTCGGCCGAGTGATATGGAGATGCTCCAGGGCTCTTGCTCTCCCTCTTCTCCCTTGGCCTCTCTCTAGGAGCTCATCTTTGAGCTAGGTGCCCAGAAGCTCCATGGATCTTCTGCTGGGGTGTTGTGTACAGCACGTGTCGTTCCTGTGCTTTGAAGATTCCTCCTGTAAGCACGTCAAGATGTCCCACAAGTATTAACCTGCGGATTGCACCGGTGCCTCCGAGTTGGGGGTAGGAGATTTCAGGTCTGAAAAACAAGACTGCATCTTCTGATGCAAACCTCGCTTGGCCTCGTGACATGATGGGGAAAGGCTGGGGTCTAATACAGTTCATTGAACTGGGAGGAAATGAGGGAAAATCTTCAGCATCCTGCTGTTTCACATGAGTTTCCGTGCATCAGCGGTGGCCTAAAAGCCTCTCTCCTCCCACTGTGTCCTGAGGTTCTTGATCCCTCCATCTCTTGTCCTCTCCAGGTAGGGCACTGATGGAGCCAACCCCAGGTCCCTTCTTTTTCCTCCCCAATTCTGCTGTTATTTAACCTCATCACAGCCACATCCCTGTGCTGCACTAACCTGGAGCAGCTGGATCTTGCCTTGGTCAACACCCATCTCTGCTCTCTGGGGCCTAAGATGGTTATTCCTGAGAAGGGCAGAAAGACAAGATATTTCTATTTGGGAATACAAGATAATTTTGTTTCATCGTGCACCCCCGGTGTGTATTTTCTGACAATCATGACAATATCTTGGTGTTTTTTAAAGCAATTCACTGGGAGCACAGATTTCTACAGGCATTTCTAGCTGGGGCGCTTTCCTCCCCGGCTGGCTGCTGTGTGTACTTAGGGGCTTTGGCCTTTTATCCTCCCCTCATTTACAAGTCAAATCCCCCATCCCCTGCCATGTAATCCAAGACAGGAAATATCCTTTCTGTTTACATCAGGCCCTGGTAGTGCAGTCACTAATCTGGCACAAGGCTGGGCTGTCGGAGGGGAATGAGCCTCTTCCCGCTGCCCTTTTCCCACCATCTGCCTTGCGCTGCTCATAGATTTCATGGGTCTAGGCTTTAATTTTATTGTTTCTCTAATGATGCCCTCTTTTATGAGAAAGGCCGTTTATCAGATGGGATGCAGCGGAATGAGTTAAGTATCAAAGGCCGATAGTGCGAATGATCCATGCAGGAAACGAAAAATTAGCAGGGAAAGTTTCCGCTTATCTAGTTCAATAATTTTGCAAATAGCGATTAGGAGCTTGCCGGAGAAGGGGTGTTCCTGCAGATTTTGTATGGACTTAATCCCCATTCATCTGCATGGAAACCACTTGACACAAAGTTTAGATTAATGCAGGGTTAATGTAAGCGTCCTCTGTACCGTTCCTTTATTTGAGGGCTGTCAGTATAAAATAAGGGCTCTTTTGTGGTTTCCCTTTAAATCGTCTTGTTAAAACTTGTCTGCTTAAATCTATCATGTGTATAAACATACTTTGTCTTTAAAAATAATACGAGAATGCATTCGAGCAAAGGTAAAGTTCGACACTTTTTAAGACTGCCAGCGCCTTTTTAGACAGTAGATGAATTCACACTGCGGATTAATCATTAACATTTCATTCACTTTCATTTCAGTACGTATTGGGGCAAGCAAGCAAGTATCAGGACACTGGCAGAAAACAATAGCTCCGCTTTCCTGTTTACTTAGTCGCCTGGTTTAAGCCTGTTTTCCTTCCAGCTGCAGAGCCAGGCTAGCTGAGGTCTGGCCTGTTTAGCACACTCAGAACTAACCTACACGTCCCACTTTGTCACCGCGAGCGGCTGGTTTACCTGCTGCGCGGCTCCGTGGCTTTATATAACACAGGGTCCTGTTTACACTGCAGCCCGGATCGGCTTCTCTTGGGCGTAAAAATATTTCTTTAATGAGATTGCAATTGATTTCCTTTCTGTTAAGTTCTAATAAGTTATCGTGCACGGTTTTAAATGGGTTTCGGAATTTAATGATGTGTCTGTTTTAATGATTTTCTGTTTTAACGACTTGTGCATCCCCGTCAGAGAAAGGCTCTTTACACAGGGATGAGAAGAGGGTGTTTTTTTTCTTGCAGATTTTCTGGAGCCGTGTCCTGGGATCGAGTTCCCCAGCAACAGAATAGCTCAGGTTTCCTTCTGTGCTGGGAAAAGCCAGAGGGATGATCTCATGGACGTCTCTGCTTTTCAGCTCTCTCCAGAACGCGGTAAACTGGACAGTAGGTGGAAGTTTCCACATTTAAATTCCTCTAAGAATTGGAAAGCTAATATTCATTCACAATCAAGGCTTTTCAACCTAATAGTGTGTCTTCTGGGTATTTAATTTTTTAATAGGCTCTGCTGGCTAAGAAATGTAAAGTGGAATTGCTATGAAATAGCTGTGGCATTAGAAAGCATTTATAATCAATGATGCTTTTGCTCAGACTCCCACAATATTTTTGTAGCTGTTTTTTTTTTTCCATTAATGAGTGGGTAATATTCATCAGCACAAGATAACTTAGCCTGTGTTACTGCTGTTTGCAGAAAGGATAGGATTTGATCAACTTAAAAGTCGAGTTTAATTCAACTGCTGCATAGGAGGAGGATCTTGTCAAAAATGAAGCTATTTTACTGCCTGAACAAAAAGAAATATTACTTGGAACTTTATGGAAAAATGGTTTGGATCCTGCTGGAATTGGAGCGCTGAAAGTGTCTGTCCCCGCATTAGTTTATTGGCCGTCATTCCTAGTTACACATGTGCCTGAGTATTTTGTGGAGCTGGGCCCTCAAAGCACGCAGAAACACCCACGTGTTCCCAGAGACTATCCAGGGACACGAACACTTCGGTGCTTCCTCCGGAGCAGCCCGCTCTGGGTCTGCGATCCGGCAGGAGGCGAGGTGGAACACGGGGCCGGATCGGAGCATCCCGCCCGGCACGGGGCATCGGCATGCAGCACTTCTCCTCGGGCTGGAGGTTTCTAGAGAGGGATGAAGGATTCCCAGACCCAGGTTATCGCTGCTATTCCAGCCAGAGTCTGCAGCCCTCGCATCCCGGGCAAACGGGATAGATCTGGAGCAATGCAAGGAGTTTTATTACAGGGTGTGAGGGCAAAATGTGAGCCTCTTCTGACCGTTGTTTAGGGTAGAAGCGTGGTGCTCTAGAAACAGAGAGGAAAATGAGCTGGGACTCTTACTCATACGAGGTACAAGGGAAGATGAAGACGGCTCTGGCATGAGTCTCGCATCTCGGAGAGCAGGTGGAGCCTGGGCTGGCCCCAAATCCGCAAGGTTTTGAGCATTTCCAGGGAGAGCTCTGGGTACGCATCCAGCCGCTCAGCTCTGCCTACCTGCCAGCATAAACTGCAGATTGACAAAACAGACTCGCATCACGTGGACAAGGCTTTCATCTCAGCTTAAATATGTTCATTTCTGGAAAAAGAAAAGAAAGGAAAAGGAAGGAAAGGAAAAGGAAGCAAAGGGAAAGGGATGAAGCCTCCTTTTGGTGTTTAAAAAGAAATCTCTGGAAAATGTGAATATTGAAACATGCAAAAGACATTCAAGACATGCTCATACATGGGTATCAGGCAGAGTGAGCTGTGTGACTGAATTAAAATACTTAGTATCAGTTTTGTGTTTCAATTGATTTTAAATTTTATATTTAAACAATATTTTATTTTATATAATTTTATATATATGTATTTTTATATATATATAATTTATAAAATCTTATATATTAAACAATACTGAGTAAAAAGTCTTTCCTCGATAGCTCCCTTATAGATATTTTCTTCTATTTTCTCCTTTGAAGCCATAGGCTGTTGTGTTCTGCTGAACATCAGAGAGTTGCGTGACAACAATTAGGCATTTCTAGCAAGATAAACTTATGCTTTCTCATAATGCTGCAAAAATATAAATAAATAGATTTGGGGACAATTTGTCCAACAAGGATCTACAGCACAGAGGGGATTCTGGAGTCATCTTCAAAGTGTTTGCTGATGTTTTAAAAGTGACCTATGAACGTCTCTCTAGTTTGTTAAGAGTCCAGAGGGATTTTCAATATGATAGACTTGAGTTATTAAATTACTGTTGGAAATGTGGAGCTGACCTCCGGTGGCAAATATTTCTATGAAAAACATTGGCAAACTTTTCATTTGACGAGCTTTCCTCTGTCATGTTTCTTTTCTAAAATCAAAGCAAACAATAGAAAGATATTGGATGAGCAGAGAGAACAAAACAGGCCAATTCTGCTGCCTTTCCTGATAAGAAATGCAAAACTGCTTAACTGTTAATAAACGTTGGATACCCCAACTTTTAGCAGATCCTGTAAGTCGAAGATATCTGAAACTTGCATTTGCAATGAAACAAAGCCACCAACTACTCGGTGCTGGTGTTGATGAGAGCTGGCCAGAAGAGTTCCACGATAGCAAACGCTCATTGCACAACACTGATGGATGGAAACGTGCCATCTCCAACAGTGCTTGGAGATTCCTCGGGATGGGCTTTCTGCTCAGGAAGTGTCCATGGCAAAAGGGGAGACGCAGGGGCAGGCGTCCAGGAGTTGCGACACGTCTCTGGAATACGGGAGGCCCCGTTCTGCTTGGTTGGGAGAGCTCGGCTGGGATTTCCTCATCCCAGCTCAGCCTCTTGGCTATGAGATTAGGCCGACGGGCTCCCTAATCTGGTGAAGGCTTCACTGTTTATCCAGATTAAGCACTTCCAGCAAGAGTGAGCAAAAAGGCTTGTCCTGAGTGGAAAAAGGTCTTTAACTTGAGTCCCTTGCATTTGGATGAGTACTTGCAAATGTATTTTTAAAATGAAAAAGATGCTTCAGATTCTGACTATTCATAAACCCAGCCCACAGAGCACAGATGATGGATTTCACAGAGCTTGCAAACTGTTTAGGGAGGATTTTAATTTAGCCCAACAGGGATGGCCTCAGATTTTCAGGCGTTTTCCTGTGTGTTCTCCAGATGACCTCTTGTATTTGCAGAATCAGGGCAATAAAAGAAAATCTTTGCGGACTCCGCTGCCCTAGGGCACATAACATATGTTTGATATCACTACCCTGCGACCAGCTCCTCATCTGATCTGCTGGCCATCTCCAGCTGCTCTTAAACTTGGCCCTTTCCTCATGGTGGATATTGATCCTGTAACCGGCTCTGGACCTCTTGGATATATTTCCAAGTGAAATCCTATATCTGGCCCCTTTCCTGGGCAATTGGCCCCAAATCCAGCCCTTTAAACCCCAAACTTCGTGCTGGAGCAGTTTATGCCTCCAGCTGTTTTGTGACAGCTCGTTAACCCAATAAGAAAAACTGATAAAATAGAAAAAAAAACAGGGAACGCTGGCTTAGCAGAGATAAGTTCTGTGCACAGGAAATGTTGTTTTTAAACAGCTTGAGAGGGTTAAACCAACAAAATCCTAAGCTCCTCCCCATGGATCCCATTCCCGTCTTCTTGGAAGGCTGAGGTCTGGACGGCGTCCCCGGGCTGGGAGCGCATCCTGTTTCCTCGGCTCCGACTTCTTGGATGCGTCTGAGCGGCTGCGAGCAGCCTGGCCTTCTCCTGCACTTCATTTCTGGAGTCCTGACTGGTGTTATTTCATGTTAGTGTAACAAAAGAAAAATGGAAAACGTGAAATACAGGTTACTGTGCAAAATAACAATTGCAAGGTAAAATAATTTTCAGGAGCAAAATACCAAGGTCTACAAAACAAAGCCAAGACCAGAGTCATCTGCACTGTATCTCCTAGTGCTGGAAATTACCAACAAATTGATTTAATTCTAAAGGTAAAATAATTAGAAGTGGCGCAGGTCCCCAAGTCTTGATGCTCCAGATGCTTAGGAGTTGGAATGACATCCATGCACCCGAGCTCAGTTTCTTTGCAGCAAGACACCAAACACTTTTGTGGACACAGAAAGACGGAGCAAAGCACTGCTTTCTCGTAGACACAAGCAGAATATGTTGACGTGTGGAGGACACTGTGTTTTACAGCCATTTAATCGCTTTCTGCTCACTAAAATACTCGTCCTTCTGCAATGTGCTCTGCAGCACGAGGAGGAACGATCCCGATAAAATGGCAATGACCAGGGAGAGGGCAGTTGCAGGATCTGGGGAGCTGACTAAGCAGTGTCCAGGCGAGGGGTGGGCAGCAAGCAGATCCTCTTATCTTCTTCTATATCAAGCAGAAACACCCCACGGGGAGCTGCAACCCGCCACGAGCTGCAGCGGTTTGGCACACGGCGTGATACAACCTTCACATCCCTCGCATCGCCCAGGCAAAGGATGCAAAACAAAGGCCGCGCTATTGTNAGCACGAGGGGGAACGATCTCGATAAAATGGCAATGACCAGGGGAAGGCAGCTCCGTGCTCCAGTGTACCAGGATCTGGGTTGCTGACTAAGCAGCATCCAGGTGAGGGGTGGGCAGCAAGCAGATCCTCTTATCTTCTTCTATATCAAGCAGAAACACCCCACGGGGAGCTGCAACCCACCACGAGCTGCAGCGGTTTGGCACACGGCGTGATACAACCTTCACATCCCTCGCATCGCCCAGGCAAAGGATGCAAAACAAAGGCCGCGCTATTGTATAAAATCTCTGTTCCCTGTGGGCAGAAATGGAGCTTGTTTTCTCGCTGCCTGCCAGCTCCCCGAGTTGTTTAGTAATTGTTCGTGCTGATGAATGAGCGGCAAACCCGAAACAGAGCTGCGGAACACAATTCAAACAGGAAGATACAAGGGTGGGTAATTCAGGAGAGCTGTGTCCAGCAGCGCAGTGTGAAAATACAGATAAAGGAGAGCTGTGTTGCTAAATGTGAAGAAAGCAGCACATGGGACGGATAAAACTAAGGGGAAAAAGTGAAGGGGAATTAGGACTATGTAGCCTTGCTTGCCATGTGTTGATATCACTGTACCAAAAGGAGACTGGTTTTCTAGGCATTTGAGGGAGGATTTTTGAGTTTGAAATAATGCATTACGATGAAGGCATCCTTTCTGCTCTGTGCTCTTTCTGAGAACGCTGCCAGCCTCCTGTCCCGCTCTGTGGATTCCTGAGCCCGGTGGCTGTGTGCCATGTAGACCTCGGCTCATGTTGGGATGAGCAATGTGTTGCCTTGGCTGGTTTTGTTGCACAGAGAAGCAAACTGAGCCAGTCCTCCCCCTCCAGATGTTGTCGTGAGTTTCCACACTGTCCAGCAGTGTTTGCTGCAGCAGGACCATGCATTTTGGAGGCACTTGCTGCTTGTTGTGCAAGGGAGGATTGCACATGGCCTGCAGGTAGCAGTGATACAGAGACCTGGGGACTTTTTGGTGCTGTATCATGTTTCATTGAGTCACACATTAAAAGAGTTTAAGACCTGCGGGGGCAGATAGATCATCTGTACCAGTCCCCTGGTATCTCGGGCTGTTAAACTTCACCCGTCCATCCTGTGCAAAGCAAGTAACCTGCCTAACCTGTATTTGGCTTGCACACATCTTGCAGGAAGGCATCCAGTCTGGATCTAGAGATACGCGGAGATGGATGATCTATCACTTCAGAGGGTTCGTTTCAAAGGTTAATCCTCCTCACTCTGAGAATGCGATGCCTTATTTCTCATCTGCGCTTGCCTGGCTTCAGTCCCTAGCCTGTCATTCTTGCTCTGCCTTCCCCCATGGGTTAGGCAGCCTTTCAGCACCTGGTGTTTTCTCCTCAAAGTTCCTTATGACCAAGAGTGACGGCATTTCTTAACCTTCTTTTAAAGACCAAACTCTGCAAGTGTGGCCAAGCAAGCGTTTCCCTAGCGCTCAGGTCGCTGTGCCTCCTTTGCAGCAAAGCCTCCTGCTCTTCTGCCCCATTGCAAGTTAAACTGCATCTATAAGCAGTGTTGACCGTGCTGCATGCCCAGGAAAGGCCGTATTTGAGGATCGCACAAGCCTTTTTGCCATAACATCCTGTCATGTCTGTGCCCAGGTGCTATCTGGAAGGTGCATGATGTCCATCCCCTGTCCCTCGGTGCCCAGGTTGGATTTGGCCGTGTTGAAATTCATCTTGTTTCCCCAAAACCAAGCAATCGGGGTGACAGACTGCTCCCAATGCCACAAACTCTTGTTTTACACACAGATGGTATCAGTGGTATTTTCTACCTTTAATCAGGAGTTTCTAATCAATGTCCTAATCATATTTTAATCAGAGGTTGCCTCAACACAATGTGTTCTTAGAAAATATTTTGTTTAGTAACAGGAAAGAATTCGGAAACCTTGAGCTAAGGGAGTTCTTTGTATTTTTTCTTTTCGTTTTACCTTTATTTTGACAGTTACATCTCTATCTCTTCCACAGGCCATTGCACAAAATGCAGCCCCACCTAGATCTGGGGTCAGACGGGAGGTTAGGAAAATTTACCCACCGCTTCACTCTATGCACTGTAGCCTTTGTGAAATGGATTCATTTAGAAGTTTAATTACTGGAGATTAAATATATGACAGTTGGGTTAGACTGGAACATAATACTGCTGCTCAGCCAACCTGAACCTGCACATTTTGGCTTGCTCAGCAAAATCCCATCAGATTTGTAGGACCATCAGATTTACCTGTGTACGTTTTTGGATTGCTGTTTTGTGCAAGGTGGCTTTTCCTTCGGTGATTTACGTGATGTTGGGGGATTAGGTTAGTAGGACTTAAGTCTCCACCTCCTTTTCTCTGCCTTGAAAACGTGCCCAGTGACAGATTAAAGAAAGTTAATACTGTATACACAGCAGCCCGTTACACAATTCCTTGCAAGTTGCTTTCCAGATTTATTTTGCTAACAAAGGCATAAAATATATGGGTTGAAACCCACTTTCAGCTTCACTGAGTCATAAAAAATTATGACAGTTGATGGAAAAGGATGCAAATATATCGGTTTCCAAGAAATACGGGGAAAACAAATCTCAAAAGTGCAAAAAGGCAGAAAATAAACCCGTAAAATGAAATAAAAAAGAATGTTTTGAACTATTTTACTTCATTTTTTTCAATCAACTCAAGAAATGACCCATACTGACTATGAGGAAGCAACCCATGTCAAACCCGTCACTTTTTATTTTCCCCACACTAGTAGCAACTTGAGCCTCTTGGCTCATCCATTCCCACTTGACTACTTTTTCCTCTGAAAGCAGCTCCCACCCCAACCCCAGGCCAGTTCCCACCTGGGAATATTTTCCACATGTCCATGTGTTTATTGATTGTGCCCTTGGATTTGCAGACCAGATTGTCCACCTGTGTCTCCTGAAGGCTCTGAGGAAGAGCTTGTTTGGCTAAACCTGCTCACCAGGGCTGGANCGTCCACCTGTGTCTCCTGAAGGAAGAGCTTGCTTGGCTAAACCTGCTCACCAGGGCTGGAGACGAGAGGGCTGAAGTTCTTGATTCTGGTGATTATGTTATGTTTAACCAAGCCACAAGGGCTCCAGACACAGATTTTGAGACATTTTCCCCTTGGGTTCACAGAGGATGCAGTGAAACTGAGATGTCGCCTTGTTCATTCTCCTGCTGTTAGGAAAGACCCAGCTGCATCTAGATCATTCTCTACCAATATCAATCTAAGCTGAAACCAATTACGTAAATGTTTCACATGCCTAGGATAGTATACAGCCTACCTGTCCTGTCCTGTCCTGGGAGATACAGGCACTAGGGGCACAAGGTGGTAACAGTGAAAGCTTTAAGACTCTTGATGACTGGAGTCTCTTCTCCTCAGCCTCTGCTATGAGTTGGGTGAGGAGGCTCCTTAGAGTGAGTGCAGGCTGCAGAAGCTCTGTTCTTGGGTGTTTTCCTCTCTACAGTGACTGTCTGAGGACTCACGATCCAGTTTGCAGGTGGGGATTCATCCAAGCACCAGCATGGTCCCTCAAGAGGAGTAGGATGAAGGAGGAAGCAGAGTGAGCTACATGGATTGTTTTTTCCCCTGTAGTTTTTTCCCCAGCTCTTCTCATGAGAGACCTGCTCTAAACCCCTTCCAACCCTGGGATACCTCTGCTTTCCTGTCCCTGCTTTATTTTGTTGTGACCTTCTACTGATGATGGTCAAGGACCAGTGGTAAATGGGCAGGAGATCTGCAGAGCATATTTAACTGTTCCTCTATTCTCTAATGCAGTTTTACTTAGTGTTTTTGGTGCCAATCTTGTTTTTTTTGCTTCATATCAACACTTAGGGCTAGCAGTTGGTGCAGACACATGTTCTATCCCTGCTGATTTCATTAGTCTCCACTGATTTAAATCAATACAAGAAAGGCTCTTGAAGAAGAAGGGGCTGGGGGGAAAAGCAGAATGGATCCAGTGTGCTGCGTGAGGTGACGTGCTCTGACACCGATCAGTGTTGGCGTTGGGCTGGGTGAGAAACAGAAACGATTCACAGATTTCCTTTGCCTCCCCTTTCTTTTTTTAAGGCTAGTTCTTCTGCTCTCTTGCATATTGAAACAGATGTTCCTCACGTGTGTTGATGTGGACCCTGCCTCTGTGTGTGTATTAAATGCCCTCTGNTTTGAAACAGATGTTCCTTGCGTGTGTTGATGTGGACCCTCTGTGTGTGTATTAAATGCCCTCTGAATTTCTGGGCCTCTAGTTAGGAAATCCTGAATTCTTCCAAGGCTTCCCAGCACTGAGGCTACCAGCTAATCTTAAGGAATATGGACTCAGCTGCTGTATCTCTGAACCCTGGAGCACATTGCCCTAAGAGACACATTTCTGGAGATGGTAATATAGCACAGTTGCAAATTCCAGCAGAAATTGCAGAATTTTTCCCTACATGAGGAAGAGATCTTTAATGTGCTGAGGCTGTGGCTAAGCCCCCTGTTCGATAGGAGATTCCGCATCAGTTACGAAGTGCCGAATGAGTTAGGCTAAATCTGCATTTTCTCTGCACGTTGGTCCACCCTCATGAGGCTCCCTCATGCCCACCGGCAGCAGGACCCCCTGCACCGCGATGCCCCTTTCTGCTGCTCCTCTTTGGGATGATTCCGGATTCCTGGAACCCACCTGGGAACAGGCAGCTGGAAAAGGCTCCTTCTCCTGCTGGGAACCCTGGCACTTCCTCGGCTCCCCTGAGGCGCAGCCACCTCGGTTTCCTAAGGCTTGGACTGCAGCGTTGACCTGATGAACCACAGCGCTTTCTTCTCCAGTTTTGCAGCCTTTACGTTGCCATGTTTTGAGCCAATTTTTACAATTCGCGAGGATATGCCAAGGAAAACTTCCTCAACATAGTTCCTCCATCTGTGCAGTAGTTGGTTTTCAAAGTTAAACATCCCCGCTGGTTCATATTTTTTTAGATGCCAGCAATGATTAGACATTACCATGGGCTAATTGCTTGTACAGTTTCAGGTTTTACCTTGCAGCTGCCTTGAAATTTACAGCTGCAACAACAAGAAAAAAACCCTGTGTTCTAAGAAAACACAAATTTGCCAAAAAAAGGCTGCTTTTATTGTCTTTTTTTTTTTTTTTTTGCCGCTGTTTTTCCAAAAACTGGAGAGCTACTTACGCCNACACAAATTAGCCAAAAAAAGGGCTGTTTTTATTTTTATTTATTTAATTTTTTTTTTGCAGCTGTTTATCCAAAAATTGGAGAGCTACGTACGCCCATCCATTTAAGCATTATAAGCAGACTTTACCCTGGCCTGAGTCAATGTAAAAGGAGATGCCCACTTTTGATGACCAATGCTCTGCATCTCTGGGATTTTCTTTTAATGCAAGGGATGCAAGAGACCTCAATTAAAGAATTCGCGTGCTCTTTTTTTTCCTGCCTTTGGTATTGCTGTTAAATCAAGCTGTACCTGTAACTAGGGCTCTACTTCTGCAGTGATTAATGTTTTTACACTTAGGAATCAACAAATATGTCTTGGGAAGAGGCTGAATTTTTAGGCCCAGCGTATTGCAGCGCTGCTCCGGAGCTCCTGACTGGCTGTAGGACAGCAGAGTGATGGAAATTTTATGTACAGATGTTTCATGAAGGGTATGTGCACAGGGTTAAATAATAACACCCACGCTGGGTGATTCCTCTTTGGGGCAGCATTGCTCAAGGGCTAATGTCTTTCTCCCCAGAATCAAGTTCAATATTAACCAAGCAAAATCCCTTTGGATGGAGGTCTCCAGATGAGACTTTAGCACCCTTTAGCCCACAGTGCAGGCTGATGCTCCATGTGTTTCCAGCCTGTACCGGCTCCAAGTAGCTCTCTTGGCTCAGGTACTGCTACCCTAAGGAGAGAGAAATCACCTTGCTGCCTTGTAGCAGATTTTGGCACGCCGTTATTAGGTTCAGATGCTGGAACATGTGCTGGCGCTGCAGTGCCTACATGGTGCCTGCGGATGTTTGCTAATCCCGAGTTTCAGAGCCTCCCCGGCCTCACCAGCACATCAAAGCCTCGTGGAGCGTTGCGGTGCACGTGAGGAAATTGCAAAGGGGCAGTACATGGCAGGTAATGGATTAGGGGCTTTCAGAGAAGGAAATATTTGGCTTGGGCAAATGATAGGTAATTATAAACAGCACAGGACTTGAGAGGGCTCCAGAATTCATTTATATCTAGCTGCTTATTCTCCTGTCAGCATTTCCTCTGCCCCTATGGAAGCAACGGGACCTATAACCGAGCTCTTTCTTTCCTCCCGTTGCTGCTCTGACCCCGTGTTGACTCTGGCGACGGCCCCTCTGCTGTTAGCAGCTCCTCATCCCACATCTTGCAAAAACGAATGGTAAATCCGTCCTCCTGGCCTGTTCCATGGGGACGGGTCCCCCGACGAAGATCAGCCTGCGAGTTCAGGCACACACATTCTCCCAGAAACGCTGGCGGGTGCCAGAATGAAAATAGGAATAAGTAACCCAATCTGAAGCCACCCTAGGAAACTATTGTTTTTAAAAGCATTTATTCTGCTAATTATATAAAGATGTTTAAATAGTCTGGGCCGGTTTCAGTTCTTAATTCTAGGAATAGCCTTGAAAGAAAATATTAAGCTGCTGTTTACAGGACGCAGTAAGTAAAAGCTGAGTGAGCAGGGAAGGGGATGGTTTGAGAGTGGGGTCGGAGGCGGCTGTAACGTGGCCCTTCGCTCTCTGTGCATGTACAGACTCAGTACTAAGACCTTTAAAAGGCTCTTTAACGTATTGACTTGTTTGTGTGGGTGGAAGCAGGGCCCGTCTGCAGGGAGGGACTTTTCTGGTCTCCCTAGTCCGACACATTCACATCCCCACTGGTTGGGTGGCCATTTCAGAGTCAAATTTAGCTGGAAGCAGGAGGAGATATTGGCACTGTGGGCATTTCAGATGACTATGAAGAGCAAAGCAGTCTCTGTGCTGCTGGAGTTGACGTGCACCGCGATATTTCTTGCTACTTTCCACTTTCTTTGACTTTTATCAAAAGCCAAAGTAACCCCAATCCCTTCCATTGCTACTTGTTTACCTTGGGCTACAGCCACCTCTGTTCCCACTGTCTCCAAAATCCCTAAACTTTAGCATCCGTAGGAGGGCTGTGTCACTGCCACACTGAGACCTTTATCCAAATATCTCATCCCCAGTTGCAGGGATGCAACTGAGATGTTGCCACTGCTAAAGGGAAGGCTCCATCCCCTTCTCCATGGGGACTCAGGGGCCAGATTGAACATTTGTTTTCTAGGGCAGGTGCCTTTTGCTTGAGTTGTGGCTGCGTTAGGAGAAGAGGCAGTGAATTTCATCAGAGCTTCTGGGACGAGGCTGTGGCCAGGAAATGTGAGAACATGATGGCCTCACCTGCATTTTCCATATGTTTTACCTCTCCATTCCTCAGTTTTCTCCTAACGCATCAGGAGGCCCAGGGAAAATGCCTGTGTGTGTGCGGCTCTCTCTAGGGACTGGGTAATGCCTCGCTATTGTTGTTAGCAAGTCAAGTTATNTTTTCTAGGATTGAACATTTGTGGATTGAACATTCTGGGACTGAACAAAGGCAGGTGCCTTTTGCTCTGAGTTGTGGCTGCGTTAGAGTCAGGAGAAGAGGCAGTGAATTTCATCAGAGCTTCTGGGACGAGGCTGTGGCCAGGAAATGTGAGAACATGATGGCCTCACCTGCATTTTCCATATGTTTTACCTCTCCATTCCTCAGTTTTCTCCTAACGCATCAGGAGGCCCAGGGAAAATGCCTGTGTGTGTGCGGCTCTCTCTAGGGACTGGGTAATGCCTCGCTATTGTTGTTAGCAAGTCAAGTTATTTCCTTAGGAACGAAAAAAAAGACAAGGCTGGTGCAACAGTGCTGATGGCTCGAGTGCTTTTACCAGTAGGTCATTACATTATCTGCACCCCACAGCTCCAGCTAGTCTGTGTTTATTGCTTTTCTTTCTCTCTGACTTTATTTTATTTTGTCAAGAGCAAGAAATAAGAAACTGTCCTTTCCCCTACTTACCTCATTAGGACTTTAATAACTGAAAGCACATTTTTGGCAATTAAAGTTGGCAGCCATCAGAATTTTTTTTTTAAAAAAAAAAACAAGTCTGAACCTTTGCAGCAGCCTCGACAACAAAAAAAAAAAGAAGAAAGAAAGAAAAAGAAACATTTTCTCCCCTATTTTTTTCTTCCTTTCTTTTTCCTGGAAACTTTAAAAAAAAAATCACTACTGTTGTATAATGTTCTTGAATGGAATAACTAACTTTCTATGTAGTTAGCAAAATTAAGGGGTTTAGGGTTTTTCCAGCTGTGTTTTCTGCGGCACAGTGTAAACAGCGAGCAGGACAGGCTGCCGTGGAGCCGCTCTGCGTGCTCCCCGCGAGCCCCACGACTGGATTCCACCCCGATAAGGCTGGGCTGCTCCGTCTGCTGCTGCTTGTTGTTCTTCTCGAGTTTCTGAGTCAGCAAAAGCAGCGAGGATATCGCACCATCACCCGTTTTCATTCCTTCCCCGTGCCAGCAGGAATGCGATAAGACTGGTGTAGGGACGTGGGGAGATACCAAGGAAGTTTTTGTGGTTTTGGGAGAAAACATAGGGCTTTGCTTCATGGGGAAGTAAAAAATACACTTGAATTGCTTTTTAGCAGGAAAAAAAATCACAGAATAAGAGAGCTCTTGTTTATTTATGTAACATGAGATCTATAAAGCGGGGTCCATCCACATATGCAGAAAAAGAGCAAGATGCCTTGATTGTCTCTTACTGTGCAAAGCTCCATGGATGGATGGATGGATGTACCCGTGCACCTGGGTACTCTGCCTGTGCTCTAATTAGATATAAGGACTGCTCTGCTGTCCACTGAGTCTAAATCTTGGCTCCAAGGAGCTGCGTGTAGGAGTTGAACAAAGAATTTGAGGAAGTAGAGTCATAGAGCCAAAATATTGTCTTCAGGTAGTGCCCAAATGGCCGTGAAGCACCAGATTTAGGTGGCAAGCGTGAAGTGAGAGCATCCAAGCTAGTGCCTGTTTTGACAGTGAGTCAGTGCTCAGAGTGGGAGTGAGCTGCTAGGGAGCTACATCAGCTGCGTTTGCAAGGGCTGCAATTACACTTGCTGATGAGGCACCAGTGTAGACAAGGACTTGAGCTGAAGCAGCCTCTGCAAATTCATAAATCTGCCTAGAGTTCAGAATCCAGCTGAAAGCATCTTGTTGAAGGAAAAACAGCCAACAAAGTGCATCTTTTTTGTGTCCAAGTTTTCTAAAGCAGCCATGGCCTGTTGTTAGTGCCGAGGTAGAGCCATGAAGGCTCTGCCGCGCTTCAGCTCCCATGGAAATGCACAAGTCTGAGATGCCTTTACAGTCTAGACATCCCATCTCTGCAAGCATCACAGCTGGAAGGACATTTCCTGCTAACAGTGTTATTTTATTATTGAACTTCAAATGGAAAAATCAATTGAAAGGTGTCAGTGGCACTAGGATATGATTCTACCTCTCGGTTAAGCCTTATCCTTACATGATCCTCTCAAATGGTGTAAAATGACAGGGTTTGATGCCAATTTTGTGCCAAGGGAACTCATCTGAATCTGAACATAGCCTTCCAAAGAGACTTTTAGTGGATTATAAAGTTTTTTGTTTTTCCCCTCACTTCATTTATGTGCAACAAGCCCTCTCCTGCCTCCCCCACGCCTGTCTCTTTGTATGGCTGCAACGTCTGGTCATGCCCTGTTCCAAGGGGAAGAAAAGAGGCATGTCTGAAATGTTTATAGACTCTGTTGCCAAGATACAGAAGGAAGCTCGTTGGGTCTGTGCGCCAAGATATTAACTACTTAAAATGTGCCAAGTTGGGGCTGCAAATGTCAGTCCTAGCAGTGTCGGTCCGCACGAGTCCCTTGCCAAGGAGAGGACTCCGAGCAGCATTTTCAGAGTCATTTTGAGCCATACCCCTAGACAGACTAAGCTAGAAGCAAAATAATCTAATATAGATAGTAGGCATCCATAATGCTGAGACCTGTATTGCAATAGCTCCAATGTTTTAATCTAAGTACACCTAGGGTGCAGGATACTCAAAGGTCATTAAGGAGTTGGAGTAGCTTTGACTGGAAGTCCTCAAATGACTCCTGAAGAGGAGGAGTCAGCACTGATGTTCTTTGCAATCTTTCTCTCTAACATCTCCAATATTTCTTGCACCAAAGGCTTAGGGAAAAAAAGAATTATGCAAAAAGGTGGGAGAGAAACGGGTTTTCTACATTTAAAGAATTTCTAGATTTCAACTCTGCACTAGCATAAAATCTGGGTCTCCCAAAACACTGAGGGGACAAAAAAGAAAAAATAAAAAAGGCAGGGCGTGGTGAGAGATTAAAAAGACCTATTCAAAAAAATGGAGAGCCTGAGGGTGAGGCCAGTTGTGTGGGATTTGGGAGGTGCAGCCTGCTCTGAGTCAGACACTTCAGGCTTTCGACTTGGATTCTCCCACGTCCTTGACGATCTGCCCAGCGAGGAGGCAATCCCTCCTCTGCGCTGACCAGGACCTGGGAAACCTTTTCTGATGGAAGTCCCAGCAGTGATAGAGCCTCTCTTGGGATGACCTTGACGTTTTCCAGTGTAGCTGTTTCCCTGGCGGATTCCCAGCCCGCTCTACATACAGTGCTCTAACTGCCTTAACAACAATATAAACATCAACTTCAATGAAAGATACTCAAGCAAATATTCTAACATTGCTCAAATTTTAATACTACTTTCATGGTTTCATCCCACAAAGCCAGGCAATCATCTTTCCTGATGGACTGCTCAAGCTTTCCATAATTCACTGCTGATCATTGCCCTGTACCGAGGTTCACCTACAAATATAATTATGAACTATGTATCAGGACACGCTCTCTGATGGTTCTAAAATCCTTATCCATCCAGGTGTCTCATGCATGTGCCATAAATAACCCATCAGACAAACCTTAGCCTTAGCTACAGAGGGTAAGTTTCTTGGAGAATCTCCTATAGCTTTCTCAGAAATATATATCTATAGCTTTGCTATAGAATAGAAATATATATCTATAGCTTTGCTGTCATGGAACCCTCTCAAATAAGACACAAATAAGCTCTATTATAAACTAATGATTCCTGCAGGGTTATCGGCACAGTATTGTTAACTCCGCTTTACCACCGCTCTGCCCATAGGTTCAAGATTCTTAAAACTCTTACGTTGCCTAAAAATCTCCGCTGCTTTTTGTTCTATAAATCGCCTTAATCTCCAGGGTTGTGTTCATGTTGAGCTTAAAGCCTGACCTCCAAGGTTCTATATCCCGAAAGATAAATAGAAAAAAAAAAGTTCCTGAAATGTTTTTGTTCATTCTGTTGATAAAAAAGACTGTAGTGAAAGACCAGGAGTCACCAAGGTTGTATTGGTTCTGCTATTTTGTATCAAGAAGAAACATGTATTACATCAAAAGCCATATTGTTAAAAATGAAACTTAATGTGATTACCTTGAAAAATAGAACGGAAAGCATTATTGCAAATACTATTCACCAGAGAAATCCCAGGCCTTGGCAAAACTCCATCTAATTGCTGCCCAGGTTGATAATGGAATGATTTATAGTGAGACAAAAGAAAGTTCAGAGCGTTAGACTTGAGATAAAAAAAAATCTTCAGGCTAAAAAGCAGCTAATAATTTTGACCATATTCTTCAGGGTAAGGGCAGTCAATGCAATACCTCGTGGGCAGGAATGATGTAAAAGAGGTTAATTATGGAAAACCTTGCTCAGTTTTGCTTTGAATAGGCCAGCATGGAGGAAAAAAAACTTGTAAATGCTGGAACTTTCCTAGGCGCCATTCCTGGTGCCACCAGCAGTGTGCCACGCTCTCCTGGGCCAAAAATGCCATTGGAATCAATGGCAAATGCCTCCTTGGGTGAGAGGAGGGGCACGTCCCGAGAGAGCAAATTTTACCTATTAAACTGTTCCCTTTTCCTCTCTATATTATTGTTCATTGGTATCTCCTTCCTGCAGACACCCCTGGACTTTGGCACAGCCAGCGAAGGGTGTTTTTTGGGATCCGATTTCATTATTGGGTAGAACATGGAGCCTTTTTGCAGTTTGCCGTCATTGTCATAAAATCCTGCACGAACCCGATACGGACTTTTCTGCTAACCCCAGTGCTGGCCATCCTTCCAGGAGGCGTAGCTGGGCTCTGAGTGTGCTTGTCAGCTCTGGCAAGCTCAGTGATTTCTTTAATCTCCCAATAAGTCTTTATTTCCCCTCTCCAAATGATTCTGGATCCTTTACTAGAAGGATGTAGTAAATCACTTTAGAAGCCCAGAGGAAGGAAGTTAAAACATTCTTCTAGCTTCTCGGCTGTATCTGAAATACCCTTTCTGCTCCAAATGATGTCAAAGATGTTTTCACAAATTGCACTCCGTGTTTTAAGGAAATGGACATGGAATTAATAGCTTCCTTAATATTGCATCTTTACAGTCCAGTTGGTGCGCATATTCCCAGACTCCTTGTACCATGTGGCAGCTCAGAATTGACTCTAACAGTATGGACACCTGTAGGAACTTGGCCTTGAGTGGGCTCTTAGCCTCTTGGCAGATGCTTTCCCAGTTTATCTGGGATTTCACCAGCAGTAATTGACTTGCAGGGAAGAACGAGTAATTTCCCTTTCCAAGTCGAGTGCCAGATTCTGGCTAGACACAAATGCTTGTGCTGGAGAAATAGCAAGGCCCAAAGTGATCTGCCAAGTAGAGCTGAGCCATGAGACACGCACAGGGCAGGATATTTCTGTTTCTTTAGTCCCTGGTATATGTATATATTTACAGTTCTGCCATGTGTTTTGGTGTTTGCATGCAAGTTGCGAACGTTTGCTCTTTTTGGTCCGAAAGTGGGATGTAAGGAGGGACCCTGCCACCACGACCTTCCTTCTCATTGAAGAGGGGGCCAAAATGTGCCCTCTTTGAGGAGACAGCAGTGACCCAGGCTTGGAGTTGCTCCTCGAAAATCCCCGGGATGACCGGTGGACGCAGGATGACCCCTTGGAACTGGTGAATGCCGAACTCCACGGGAAAGGCAGGGCTGGCACTACGTTATGCCAGAAAGAGTGAATCAGGTCTTTTGGCCATAAAACCCCTCTCTGGTGTGTCTGTTCTAGCTGCAGGTGGTGGTGACATACAGTTCACTGGCTGCTCATTAAACCCCGCACCCCTCTCCGCGCTATTAAGCGTATTCTTCTGCGCTGAGTAAATTACCCCTAGACATCTGTAAAACACATTTATGCGGCTGGAAGTTTTTCTGCAGACAAAGATGGGTTAGTCCTAGCTACCCTCCCAGTTTCGCCCCAGGGTTCGCTTCTGCTGCGGAGCGTCTCCAGCAAGGAACAGCATTCCGGAGCGAACAAAAGGCGGGAGGAGCGGCTTGCGTCTGTGTTATCCATTAGCTGCTGGAAGCCGGTGCCAAACAAATTCTTATTGTTACAGTTGATTTGTGTGCAGATATCAATGCGTATCCCTCTGGGAGCGAGGGAGTTGTGTATATAGTAACCCATCTCCAGCGGTACGCGGCTTTATGGCCTTCCCCGCGCTGTGCTGGGTATTGCACATTATTAATACGTGCGCTCTCTGATTGCCGAGACCTAGGGGGACGCATTTGTTTTTCCTCATTCCTCAGACTTGCAAAAGCGCATTCATATGTTCCATTTCTGCACAGTGACTGTCTTTATTGACTTCACTGGGCTATGCAGAGCATCTAATGTTAGGCATTTATGGGTTTTGAGGGATCAGAACCTTATTGTGACTGTTTTTTTTTTTTTAACGGTCATAATTTTGGGACAGATGCTGCCTTTTGTTGTGTATCCATACAGTGTCCATCTGCATTCCTGGCCCATGAATCCTGTGCCTGTGTGCTGCCAACAAGTACAAAATAACTATAAAAAGACAGCAGAACATCCAAGGGCCCATTCTACTTTTTGCATGAAGATACAGACTAGGAGTACATTTATTAGTGAGACTCAGTTCCCCCCATGGAAATCATGCATCATCGTTAAGGCACTGAGGGTAAAATGCATGCACTGAAAGACTTTATAAGCATTAGAAAAATTACAACTTCCTAAAGCAAATAATTTTCTCATTTTTAAAGATAACTTGAAGAAACTGAGGGACTGAAGTCTTTTATATTGGTAAGGGCCTCTTAAAGCTGGGAATGAAAATTATCTTCTAGCCACAGTTTTCACTTGGCAAACAAATATCTCCCGAGGTCATTTGTTGGAATTATTTATGCATTGCTCTCAGTCTGTATGTAGAGTATATTGCTAGCGGAGCACTCCTCTAATTTACAGCTGGCAGTGAAGCCACAGTCTATAGGAGAATGTATGAGTAGGGGAAATCCAAGAATATTATTTTCCGTATTTGTTTTTAAATCTGAGACATGCTGCAATCTGGTTATTCCAATGTGGGACAGGAAGAGGGAGATTTCTCAAGAAGTCTTTTTATGAACCATAAAGATAAATCACCCTCTTCAGAGCTGAGCTAGCAGTAGTCAGAGAAAACATAACTCCTGAGTTGAGAAGGAACCCGGTGTAACCCATTCTGCGTGTTTGCCCTCCTTTGCTCCCTCCAAGCACTTGTTTAAAAGCTTCATTTCTGCACCAGCTAGGGGAATTCTGGTGAAAAGGAGCACTAAAGATATTTGAAGTTACTAATGTGCTATTTAAAGCAAACTTGCTGTTTAGAGTTGGCAGTGCAAGAATCTTTTGTGAGTAGAAGATGAGTAGAGGAGCAGATAACCAGATAAAGATATCTACTGAGCTGCCTTGGTGTGTTTGCAGGGCACAGGGAGGAGAAGCTGAACTGTGCTGTCGTGAGGGACAGTCGCATCATCTCTCCTGTAACATTTCCATTGCTTGGACTCATCTCGCAGTCTGTATGTGCAGTTTAACCATTAAGGGGCCACCTGAGAATGGAGCTCGCTCCAGTCATCGCTCTGTTCTGATTTTCCTGGTGCCTATATGAGCAAAATGCAAGCTCAGCCCTATGAGCAATGGTCCAGAGATGTCCCAGGCTGTGTTGCTTGTTTACACCATGGCGATGCTGCAGGGACAGGCTGAGCGAAGCGAAGGATATCACTGCAGGAGAGTCCACGCATCTCCAGTCTTCCCGTCCATTCCAGTCAATGACATTGAGATGGGACGGCCTTTTGGTGGACGTGGTGCTTCTGCAACTGGGCAAAGGGGCTCCTCTCCTGGAGGAGGCCTCCTGATCTCTTCATCTCCCATCTGGTCTCCTCATGCTGGCTAAGTTCACCCAAAAACCCATGGGATTAACCGCTGGAGCCTCCTGTTGAGAGGAACTTTGCTGCTGTTGGGTACAATCAAGCCCAAGGTGAAGTCTTCGATTTAGCCCTCTGGTGCTCACAGCTGAAGAAGGGATCACAAATGCCAAACCAATCCAGGCAAAAATAGGGACCAGAAATGTGTAACTCATCTAAGGTACTAGACAGTGACAGACTATATAAAATGTTATTGTTCGACAAACACTGCGTCTAATAAACTCCATTTACTGGTGTTAGCAGCTTGGCAACTTGGAAACCCCAAACTCTAGTTAAGTAAAGAAACAAAAAGCAGAGCCATATGATGATACCCATAAACTACACAGCTGTTTTCTGTTTTAAAAGATATTCTACTTTCCATATTAAATAAGGCTGCTTAGAGTGCAAAAAAACACATATGGCTTTCTGGAAAATGGGATCCAAGTTCCAAACATCAAAAATCCCTGGCCATGTACAGTCATTAAAAACAAAAGTGCGTTTTTGTCTCTAACTAGCTACTGTTGCATCGGAGATGAACCCACCTTGGGGGAATGAGCTGGAGAAACCTGTCACTTCTGCTCCAGTTCCTCAAAACCCTTGGTGGTTGGAGATGCTCCACTGAGTCCAGGATGCCCAGCATCCCCATGATGTATGGCCAGGTCCAGGGGACTCCCTGAGCATCCCTGCCTGTCAGCTCATTTCAGTAGGAATGGAAAGAGCTCAGGATTCTGCATGGCAAAGCCTTTAGTCCTTTAAAACAAGCTGAACTTCTCTACCATCCTTGTTGGGGTAGTCTCAGTATATGCATTTCTGATTATATCCAAAGACTAAGGGTATTCTTCAGAATCTTAAGAATATCGCTGTCTTTTATAACTCTTTCATGCTTTGTATAAATAGTAGGTAGATGAAGCATTCCTCTATGTAAGAAGTATTTATCATTTGAAGATATTTCAGACATCCCCTAATTAAGTGTTCGATTCAGCTATTGATGTCTGTGAAGGAGTTTGCGGTTGCTTTTGTTTGGATAGCTGAGTCTTCCAGAGGTTTTTACTTGTTTCTTCGCTTTCTGAAAATTGTATTACACACAAAGTGCTGGAAAACTTCTAGTTTACTGTATCACACTCAGTAGACTAGATAGTGTCTGAGAAAGTAAAATCATAGTATTGGTCTATCCCCAGCACACAAGTCATTGAGTAATTTCTGGCAGGCAGTTACCCTTCTGCTGTGCTGATTTTCTGCATAGATAGTGAGTCACAGGCCTAGGGACATGCTCAGGAGCTGTATTCCAATATTGAATGTTCCCGTGTCCAATGGGACCTCTCATGCCTGCTGAAAAGATGAAACACAAATATTTTAACTAAAGTCAGGAGTGTTTCATTCATCTCTGGAAGCTGGCAGAGGCACTTGCAAAATTTTTCTCCAAACATAGCTGGTATTTTGAGTGTTTCTAACACCTGGGCACTACTTCAAACTGAAAGTTCGGGTTTGAGGGCATCTGTCCTGGCAGTATCAGAATGCACTTGATGGGGTAGCCCCCAGCCGTTGCTCTTCTGGTGGGGATTGTTTCTATAGATGGCTGTTCTGGTGAAATCTGTCAGCAGTTTTGAAAGTATCCAAATGATGTTTTGCTGAGGGTTTTTCAAATAATTTTGGATGTAGACAATAATTTCCTTTGAGCATATGCTGTCATAAGTAGCCTTTGAGGAATAACAAAGCAATTTAAGCAGCGACACAGTTTGGGGAGGATTTTTGGCAGACTGAACACTTCTAGGAAGAAAATCCTTCCAGAGGCCAGGATGTAAGTAATAACACATTTATACACATGTGGATTAATATGGCAGGGATCAAAAAAGAAAGAGGGAGAGAAATAATTCAGAGAAAGTTGCTGACATTGCCCATCAGAACTGGAGGTTATCAGTGTACTCTGTGAAGACCTGCGTTGTCTTAACAGACTCGGTGTCTTCTGCTCATAGGTCTCAGCGGCAGCAGACACTTTGTCCCCTGCTAAAGAGAAACACAGAGCAGCACGTGGAAGGCTGGAAAGTGGAAAAGGTGCCACCTGCTTTGGGGTTAGATCCAAGTCCACATTTGGAACTGGTAATACGGTGGTGGAAGATAAAGGTGACAACAGACACTGGACTCTCCTATCTCATAGCAAGCGATTAGGGCAAGGTGAGTAAGCTGCTGTGGTCAGAGACAGTCTGGAGCTCAAAGAGGAGGAAAATGAGATTTTTAGCTTCAGTGAAGAAAAAAGGAGGAGGGATGCACTGGACAGTGCAGGACTGAAACTGTAAGTCTGGAGAGACTTTGTCAGATCCAGACTCAGTAAATCCTTGAGGCATAAGGAGACTGCCAACCATCCGGCCATAGTTGCACTTATTTTATTGAATCAACAACCACTTCCCTGCCAGCTGGATTGTAGAGTCATCTGCAATATAATCCCCAAACTCCTGATAAGGAGAAAGATTAGGCTACAGTGACAAAAAGTCATTCTGAAGACAGGAGGGAAATGCAGTCTGGAGATAATAAACTCATAGAGTGGATGACCTGGGCTTTAGAAAAGCTGCTGCCACACAGATGTGCCACCCACAGTCGTGCAAAGTAAGGCTGGGACGTGACCATGGCATAAAACCAGCATAGACTCCACTTGAGACAGGGGGACCGTCCTCCCACACCTCGTCTGGCCCACAGGCTGCTCTGCAGAGGTGGATGGGCTCAGGGCGAATGTTGTTTAGTCTTGGTGGAGCATTAAATAATGAACAGGCTTCAAAGGAGAAGCATTAGTACACCTATAAAAAACAATGCAGAATGGATCAGCAGCCACATCAAGGAAGGAAAAAAGGTCCAAGAAAAGTAAAGAGTGGCTTATCTAAATGGAGGAGCCACTTAGGCGAGCACTAGAAAGCAGCTTCTCAGCATTATCAGTGTTTCAGGATGGGCCAACACGTCTACCCGGAGCAAAAGTGCCCTGCAGCCGGGATATGAAAGGTGGCTGCACCAGACAAGAACAGCGTGGCCAGCAGTTCCAGGCAGGCAGCAAAGAGCTGAGCTCAAAAACCCGAAAAATAATATTCCATACATTGAGAACCCTCCTTCAGCTTGCTGCTTTCATCCTTGGGATGGGTGGTATAAATCAGCTCCAAATGAAGAGATGCTGAAAGATACTTAAAATATCTTAGAATATTAAATCAATAACATTTCAAAAGCAGAGGAAAGCAGGGAGCTGCTGTGTGTAATGCAGGCTGCTGCACTCAAAATTAAAAGATTAATTGTGTTTTAATTCAGCTGTGTGCTTGCCTCCTGTGTGGGCATCGTCCTGGGCTCCCTCTGTGTTCCTGCTCTCCCTCCCAGGCCCACTGAACACTGCCAAGTCCCATGCAGGCTGCTGTGCTTGAATAGCGACTCAAGAGCCTCCTGCTTCTGAGGAGCAACAAGCTTTTCAGGTATCTGTGCTCTTGACCACTGAGTCATTTTATGAAAATTGATATTTCCTCTTTTGAACATCCCCTTTTTTCTCTCAGGCATCCTCCAAATATGAAAGGAAAAATAAGCTCTGCAGCTGCCCCCCAACAGGTTAGCGTTATGGAACCACACAGAAGTGTTGCATGTTTTCCTGTTTTCCAAAAGTTTTTCTCCCAGATGTGATGGAGTAAGTGGTCTCAAACATTAGCCAGTTCAAGCACTAATCTTTTTATGACAGAGACACAAAAAGATGGTAAGGATTGCAGGTTCATTCGTAGGTGAGAAAAGCTAAATCTATGACTAATTGTTGTTTAGGAAAACTGCATACTTGAGAGTGGAACAGTCTCATCAGAGGGAAAATGGGAATTTGTTCCATCCCAGGACTTTGAAAGAACTCAACCCAACCCCTTCTTATATCTGCAAGAGCCTATAAAAACCCACCAGAGAGTTTACCTCTCTCCTGAACTCCACTTGAGTAAGGGAGTAGATGTTGTGTTTGGCTGTCCCGAGTTCAGAGGTTTCCCTGAGGTCAGGGGAAGAGGTGATGTATTCTGAGGCACAGCTTCTTCAGGGAAACCTTAGAGATCGTAAGGCTGAAAAACAGCTCTTGGCCAGACCCCAGCAGAGAAAGTACCAGACCTGCCGAGACTCCCAAATGCAGCATCTCTGCGGGAAACATCACTGCTGGGCGCCAAGGAGTCTAACAGGGATCAAAGACAGAGCCCCGGGAGAAGGAGAAACAGTCACTAATGAAGGGACAAGGCTGGGAAGAGGGAAAAGGAACCACCTGAGCTGACAGGCTCAGAGTGCAGTGAACAACCTGAGAGCCTTGGGGGAAACTCAGCGCCTATTGGAAGTGTTTTTACAGGTCTGATCCAGGGGGAGCAACACTATAGGTAGCTGGCATCTTCAGCAGGATCCAATGGAAATGTCATTTAAGGAGGAAAGAGCCGTGGCCAGGTTGCAGACGCGTGGGTTCACAGAGCCCTCCCGCCTGCTCTGCTGCTCGTGCCGGCACCGTGAGCGCACGAGCAGACCCCGTGCAGACCCGAGGGGTCCTGCTGGCTTACGCACATCCAGGCGGCCCCTCTTTAAAGACATTACACCCTGCTGTAAGTATAGAGCCTCGCTTTTATCGTGGCTTTAACCACACCTTTTTCCTAAAGAGCTTATTTCACTTGATTGATACCTAGCCCAGCTCTTGGGGCAGAGGGAGCAGGAATTTATAGTGACTGTGTGACCATAATGATGTTATCCATTAGCCCTCATTTCCACAGCCCTTCCTGACTCAGCTCTGATATTACCAGGCTGGGACTTTGCATCTCGCTTTTCCCTCTGAGTGTTCCAAGGTGTTTTTTCAATAATGCGTTTTAATCGTGTGGGATTTTCTAGCATTAGGCGCAGGTTCTGTCATGATCGAAGTACCACCTTCCTGTTATTTCATTAAAATAGGTACATTCGGAACTGAGACGGGTGCTGGATATCTGATTTTTGGGAAGCAGATCAGCGCATCGGGGTTGTACTGGATATTGTTCATCCTTGGGGCTTGCTTGCTCTCTTTGCAGGGCATGTGCAAGCCATGCTGCATTAAAGCTGTGATGCCAGCTACATTTGCCTCATCATTTGCTCATTGAAATAAAAGATTATTAGGGTATTAAAATGTCATTTAGTAGCTGTCGTTTACACAGTTTGATCATTAAAGATTCCAAGCTCCGTTTGGCTGAGAGCTTACCAAGCAAGGCATTAACCCAAAATAGAATTCAAGGTCCCAGTTCAGCAAAACAGCTACCATGTGCTCACATGCCATTTAATTCAGTGAGTTTTAAGCACACAGTTTTGGGGGTTGATATTTTGTTAATTGGATATTACTGCTTCTGTATCGTTATTTTAAGTTATATAGTTTTTGATGTCACAACATTTTCTGTAAAAAAAAAAAAAA
>VWPW01020018.1:44526-58162 GCA_013389825.1 Crypturellus undulatus
GTTTACTGCTTTCGTGCTTTGCCAAATACATCCAGGCTGAAGCAGTTTCGTAGAGGCCAGGCTTGGCTTTGGGGATCCGCATCTCAACCATGGGATCACTGGAATCAGCACCCAGGTATGTGCATGGAGACCTCTGGGTGAACCGCTGGGGAATTAACACGAAAGATGGTATGTGGTACACTGAGCCAAACTCACACCTAATTTCTGTTCTGGCCCATTCTTTGGAATCGATGGGGGAAACAGGCTGCAGGTTGCGGCAGTTAGCTCATTTCTTCAATTTACCTGGGATGACAGGGAATTCCTGGTTTATTTTAATACATATATTTTTAGGCAGACTCAGTAAGCGTATTTGGCTCTACTAGCTCGTGCAGATGCGCTGTCTTTTCAGGCTGCAGCCGTGACCAGGCTGAGGGTGCTGAGCAGGGGACAGAGCAGCCCAGCTGCAGCCCATCCACAAACCAGCCCTGAGAGGGCCAGGATCTGCTCAGAGGCAGCTACACCCTGCGATTAGCACATGTCCAGCTGTTTCCCATAAGAGGAAGGATTGAAAAATACTAGCTGGGCATTAGGGAGACCCTTTGGTTAGTGGTTCACAAGGTTGGGGTGAAATAAGGNGCAGGTTGCAGCAGTTAGCTCACTTCTTCAACTTATCTGGAATGACAGGGAATTTCTGGTTTATTTTAATACATATTTTTTCAGGCAGACTCTAAGTGTCAGCCCCTTCACAAACCAGCCCTGAGAGGGCCAGGATCTGCTCAGAGGCAGCTACACCCTGCGATTAGCACATGTCCAGCTGTTTCCCATAAGAGGAAGGATTGAAAAATACTAGCTGGGCATTAGGGAGACCCTTTGGTTAGTGGTTCACAAGGTTGGGGTGAAATAAGGATCCTGGATTCCTCTGCAAAGGTCTCAGCACCTCAACCGTTTTATGCCCTTTTCTGTACCAAACCAGAAGATCTGCCTATACGAGCTTTTCCCTCCACCCAGGTAAAGGATTGGTTTGTCTGTGTTTTAAACTAAAATGTTTCTGTGACAGGAAAGCTACACACTGTTCATTTTTTTTCTAAGGGGTCTTTGCAGAGAGTCTTGGGTGTATTTCTTGGAAAACTATGGCTGTGTTTTCTAGCTA
This sequence comes from Crypturellus undulatus, assembly GCA_013389825.1. Classification (NCBI taxonomy): domain Eukaryota; kingdom Metazoa; phylum Chordata; class Aves; order Tinamiformes; family Tinamidae; genus Crypturellus; species Crypturellus undulatus. Next base: position 45,656 of record VWPW01020018.1, read on the forward strand.
TAGGTTTTCCATAACAAAAGCAGTATAATATATCCTGTTTAATGTTATATTGACTTTCCATAGCACGTTGCCTGCTTAGTGTAGCTAGAATGGAGTCACAATATCCTCTATCAAATTTCAGAAAGTAGGAACCTTCAATTATGTCTCCAATAGCTTTTTTGTTGTTGTTGTTTTTAAATGACAATATAATTTATCCAAAAACACTAACCAGGTTCATTTTGATTTAGCTCTACAAACAAAAAGAAAATTGGCATTTGCCAGATATGATATTTTTTACTTTTTAGAGCCCAGTCTAAATGCATTTATAGAGTTTGTTCAATGAAACCTCACTCAAAAGCTCATTGCAAACTTGCTGTTGGAGTATTTCTCTTGAATGATGAGCACTACTTGAAATGACAGTGCATCAGCGTCAAGTCCTTGTATTATTTCAGTGTTTCCAAGTTTCTTGAAAATAAAGTAATAGAAAAGTGTACGTAGTGCGTGCATATTGGGGAGGTACAACAGGGGAAAGGGAAATAGGCTCATCAGGACTATTTTACTTTATTTTTTAGCATAAGTCTGAAGAATGTCTGCTGTAAAATAGTGGTTTCCTGAATGCCATAAATCTTCCTGCTTTGGCAGCCTGTCTTAATTGTTCCTAGCTTTGAGTTATTCATTCAAGATATGTGATCTTAATAGCATTCGGTTGTGATTCCTAGTGTCCACGCGAGAGGTGTGCAGTTGTGAGAGCCTACGCTCCGCGGAAGTGTGTCCATATAAAACTGCTGTGGAAGCTGTGATTCATGAGCTGGGATTGCTTAATGGTCTTCCTCAGCGCTCTAACGACGTATTCTGTACCAAATGCGAGTGCGTATCAGAGATAGAGAGGGAGATTTATGGGGTTTGAAGAGGTGGACTTCAAAGCCAATGAGACGATCTGGAAATGGGCCCTTTTCACTGAAGTTACAACACTGCGAGGGCAGCCGAACCCTGGTGTGTTGCATGGATTGCTCCAAGCGCGTGAGCCCTGCAGGGAGCCGTGTTGATGCTCTTGCTAAAGAAGAAGCAGGATTTGGGCTGCAGAAGCAAGGGGGAGAGTGGAAAACCCTTGGAAAAGAGAGAAGATGAGAGCAGGCTGCATCGGTGTTCAAGAAGGAGATGTAGTTGTCCCGTAGGAAGGCAATCCAAGACTTTTTGGTAGTTTGTGTTGCAGAATTCCTCTGTCTTAAAGGAAAGGTTATCAACCATCAGATTTCTCCTCCCAACATCACTGGGTGGATCCCAGTCATGATGGTGCAGGTGGGCCCGAGGCCTCTGAGAAAGCCCATGGAAATGGGATGAGGACAAGGATGCCTTGAAAAAGCCTCCTCTGCCTTGTCCTAGAGGCATGTAAAATGGAGACTGTTAGGCTAGCTTCTATTTTTGTGCATGTTTTCTGGCTTTCAGCAGATTTTCCCCTTTCTTTGCACAGGAATAGAAGAGCTGAAAAGGACAGAAACATCCATCATTAATTATCTTAATGCTATATGAGCAAGGAGTAGCATATTATCTTTTTTTAATGTATGGGAAAGGTGATGAATTTGAAGTACAGAGCATGCTTGACCTAATAGTTAAGGCAAAGCTCAATAGGAGGCAAAGAAAAGCTAAAAATGAATCAGAATAAAGAAGGAGAGAGGAGGAGGGAGAAAAAAGACTAAAATTGTGCAGAGTCAGACTATAAACTAATTACCAAACATGAGGTCAGGGGAAAAACGTTTCCTGAAGGGTTGGTGAGCCACTATCTGCTGGGAGAGTTATATTTTACGCAGCAATGGCATAGGAGTTGTTTGGCTCGAGCAGACCTTAATCTCACCCGGACAAGCAAAGCTTTTGTTCCTGTTGCTGCAGCAATGGTGAACAAATTGATCCAGTGGCTTAAAACAAGGCTGGAACGGGAGTACTCCAGGTTCNCTCAACCATGGGATCACTGGAATCAGCACCCAGGTATGTGCATGGAGACCTCTGGGTGAACCGCTGGGGAATTAACACGAAAGATGGTATGTGGCACTCTGAGCCAAACTCACACCTAATTTCTGTTCTGGCCCATTCTTTGGAATCGATGGGGGAAACAGGCTGCAGGTTGCAGCAGTTAGCTCACTTCTTCAACTTATCTGGAATGACAGGGAATTTCTGGTTTATTTTAATACATATTTTTTCAGGCAGACTCTAAGTGTCAGCCCCTTCACAAACCAGCCCTGAGAGGGCCAGGATCTGCTCAGGTTGATAGAGGCAGCTACACCCTGTGATTAGCACATGTACAGCTGTTTCCCATCACAGGAAGGATTGAAAAGAAATAGTTGGGGTTAGGGAGACCCTTTGGTTAGTGGTTCACAAGGTTGGGGTGAAATAAGGATCCTGGATTCCTCTGCAAAGGTCTCAGCACCTCAACCGTTTTATGCCCTTTTCTGCACCAAACCAGAAGATCTGCCTATATGAGCTTTTCCCTCCACCCAGGTAAAGGATTGGTTTGTCTGTGTTTTAAACTAAAATGTTTCTGTGACAGGAAAGCTACACACTGTTCATTTTTTTCTAAGAGGTCTTTGCAAAAAGTCTTGGGTGTATTTCTTGGAAAACTATGGCTGTGTTTTCTAGCTATAGGTTTTCCATAACAAAAGCAGTATAATATATCCTGTTTAATGTTATATTGACTTTCCATAGCACGTTGCCTGCTTAGTGTAGCTAGAATGGAGTCACAATATCCTCTATCAAATTTCAGAAAGTAGGAACCTTCAATTATGTCTCCAATAGCTTTTTTGTTGTTGTTGTTTTTAAATGACAATATAATTTATCCAAAAACACTAACCAGGTTCATTTTGATTTAGCTCTACAAACAAAAAGAAAATTGGCATTTGCCAGATATGATATTTTTTACTTTTTAGAGCCCAGTCTAAATGCATTTATAGAGTTTGTTCAATGAAACCTCACTCAAAAGCTCATTGCAAACTTGCTGTTGGAGTTTTTCTCTTGAATGATGAGCACTACTTGAAATGACAGTGCATCAGCGTCAAGTCCTTGTATTATTTCAGTGTTTCCAAGTTTCTTGAAAATAAAGTAATAGAAAAGTGTACGTAGTGTGTGCATATTGGGGAGGTACAACAGGGGAAAGGGAAATAGGCTCATCAGGACTATTTTACTTTATTTTTTAGCATAAGTCTGAAGAATGTCTGCTGTAAAATAGTGGTTTCCTGAATGCCATAAATCTTCCTGCTTTGGCAGCCTGTCTTAATTGTTCCTAGCTTTGAGTTATTCATTCAAGATATGTGATCTTAATAGCATTCGGTTGTGATTCCTAGTGTCCACGCGAGAGGTGTGCAGTTGTGCGAGCCTACGCTCCGCGGAAGTGTGTCCATATAAAACTGCTGTGGAAGCTGTGATTCATGAGCTGGGATTGCTTAATGGTCTTCCTCAGCGCTCTCATGATGTATTCTGTACCAAATGCGAGTGCGTAGCAGAGATAGAGAGGGAGATTTATGGGGTTTGAAGAGGTGGACTTCAAAGCCAATGAGACGATCTGGAAATGGGCCCTTTTCACTGAAGTTACAACACTGCGAGGGCAGCCGAACCCTGGTGTGTTGCATGGATTGCTCCAAGCGCGTGAGCCCTGCAGGGAGCCGTGTTGATGCTCTTGCTAAAGAAGAAGCAGGAATTTGGGCTGCAGAAGCAAGGGGGAGAGTGGAAAACCCTTGGAAAAGAGAGAAGATGAGAGCAGGCTGCATCGGTGTTCAAGAAGGAGATGTAGTTGTCCCGTAGGAAGGCAATCCAAGACTTTTTGGTAGTTTGTGTTGCAGAATTCCTCTGTCTTAAAGGAAAGGTTATCAACCATCAGATTTCTCCTCCCAGCATCACTGGGTGGATCCCAGTCATGATGGTGCAGGTGGGCCCGAGGCCTCTGAGAAAGCCCATGGAAATGGGATGAGGACAAGGATGCCTTGAAAAAGCCTCCTCTGCCTTGTCCTAGAGGCATGTAAAATGGAGACTCTTAGGCTAGCTTCTATTTTTGTGCATGTTTTCTGGCTTTCAGCAGATTTTCCCCTTTCTTTGCACAGGAATAGAAGAGCTGAAAAGGACAGAAACATCCATCATTAATTATCTTAATGCTATATGAGCAAGGAGTAGCTTATTATCTTTTTTTAATGTATGGGAAAGGTGATGAATTTGAAGTACAGAGCATGCTTGACCTAATAGTTAAGGCAAAGCTCAATAGGAGGCAAAGAAAAGCTAAAAATGAATCAGAATAAAGAAGGAGAGAGGAGGAGGGAGAAAAAAGACTAAAATTGTGCAGAGTCAGACTATAAACTAATTATCAAACACGAGGTCAGGGGAAAAACGTTTCCTGAAGGGTTGGTGAGCCACTATCTGCTGGGAGAGTTATATTTTACGCAGCAATGGCATAGGAGTTGTTTGGCTCGAGCAGACCTTAATCTCACCCGGACAAGCAAAGCTTTTGTTCCTGTTGCTGCAGCAATGGTGAACAAATTGATCCAGTGGCTTAAAACAAGGCTGGAACGGGAGTACTCCAGGTTCAGTCCCTTGCGTTGCTATTGCACATAATTATTGCTTAGGATATTGACTTCTGTAGGGGTTTTGCCACCAGATTTGGCAGTGCTCTTGCACTGACCTACTTAAACTTTGCTTTAGACTCTCAGCTGCTATATAGCAATAGGGGAGTTGACTGAAAATCTAGCTGCTTTCATCGCAGACTCTATAGATTAATGTCAGAAAGGTCCTTAAATCTCAGTTACATTAACGCACCTTTTTGCAGCCTGAAGAAAGGGGTGAGGAAGACAGTCCTTGGTGTCTCAGCCTGGCTGCTTTTCTAGTTGAAAGCAGGAAAGTCGGAGTCCCCACCCCGTGGGACTTCATTAATGCTTCTCCCAGGTGAACTTAGCCCCTCACAAAAGGGCTCTTTGTATTTTGGCTTTAACCGGCTCTTTGTTTGGGCAGATATCCAGGCCAGTAAGAATAAAATGTCAATATTCTCTGTTGAATCAGTGGCTTATTCGTGCTCTAAGTTCCAAAAGAACAGAACAAAATGGCAGTTTTGGAGATACCACGATTATAATTGGACAGATATATATATGCGCATGCGTTGATCTCTGAATGAGGTACACAGTTGACTTTGAAAGATGCAAATTTTGGAGAGAAAAAATGAAACATTTCAGCAACATTATTTCATATAAAGTCAGAAGTGGCATGTACGTATAGATAAGGGCCATAAGTAGCAGAGTGCTTGCAGCCTTATTTACAGCAAAACTAGCCCAAAGTTGCTCTAAACAACCTGATTTGATACCAATGTTTTTATCACATGGATGTGGCTATGGGTGAAAGGAGAATGCAGACTTCAGTTAATCCAATTGTGTTTTCTAGAGGGTAGAAGTTACTGGTGCAGCTGGGAGTGTGTTGGTACAAGTGTTGCCCCTAAAGGATTCCCACCCCTTGTTCCCCAAGCCTCAATTCTGCTTAAGTTGTCCTTCTACTGATAACTGATATCCCCTAAAGTCTTATATTGCTGATGTATTTTGGAAGAGTGGAGGTGATTGGGGAAACTAAAAATGGGCAGTTCCTTGTTGTACTGCCAAGAATAAGGGCCAGATACTGGACCATATAGAGCTGCTGGTGGAATCATGTCTCTTGTTATGTTAAATGAGCATTTATGGCTTTAATGTAATTATCCGGTTAATGCAGAAGGTAGGGGAATGCCATTGTCCTTGTGCTAACGATTATGGCATCCAAGCAGGTAAGGAGAGATGGATTCAGTGTCATCAAAATATTTAGGTGCCTATGGGCAGGACAGGGCGATGAACAAGGTAATTTAAAATTGACACTAGGGTCCTATTTCCTGGGGTTTTCCCTCTAACAAATCATGACTTAACCACGGATAGCCTGAAACAAATACTTTTCTTTAAGTGAGGTTCAGTTCTTTAATGCAGACATTTATGTAAACGTCAACTTTGTTTTTCCCCTGGTGAACTTGTGCTGTCCATAGTGATAAAAGAGGGAGAAGTAGGAAAACTGCTCTTGCTAGGTTTTCGTTTCTGAATTTGAATAGAGAGCGTGCTTATCATTCCTCCGGGAAAGACCATCAACACCTGAGTATGTACTTTATTTATTCCTTCCCTTTAGAGGAACACATAACACCCATGCTCGTCAACTACTGTTTTACTCTGTTAATCTGGTGTGGAACTGAGACCCATTAGTGGCGTATCTTCTTCTACAGAGCAAAAAAGAAGCAGGAGGAAATAAAATTTATCGAAGACCCAAATAACTTGCATTTACTACAGGAAGTCGAGTAGACCACAAGCATTCGACACTACAGGGATGGCCCAAAGCTGCAACCTAGAAAAACACAATGATCCAGCTCGATTCTTAATTAAAGCACCATTTTGCAAGATATGGAAAACTGGTGCTGTGCTCAAACTTGCATTTTAGTTGCAGTTATTAATGCTATTGATGAGTTGAGATCAGTAGCCAATGCACAGGCACCCACCCCCACACACACAAAAAAATGCATTTATTGCAATCTGCCTGCTGTGATATCCAGGCATTTTCTAAAGAGCTACAGATTTTTGGATAACCAAAGAGCTAACACATGTCTGTTGTTTACCCATGAATTTAGTCTTTGTTTTATTAACTAGACAGAGATTCTTCTTTCACAATTTTTCTGCTTTGTGCTTTTGGAGTATTTGTGAGCAAGAAGGTTACTCTTGTCATAAAATAATTATTACAAATTTTTATTTATAAAAGATATTTGTGCTTAATCACAGATTCTTGACCCCACACATTTTTAACCTTAGTATTAAAATGAGTTTTAAATCAACATATTCTCATCAGATACATTTGTTCTTTCTGGTCTGGTAGCTGAATGTTCTGTGATAGAAGTGCTATAAATGAGTGAAAGGCTCTAAACAACTATATTAGGCTTCTGGGTGCAATTCTTGAACGTACAAACTCATCTTTCCATGAGCACCTATGCGAGCTTGGAAAGACTGGCTGAAACAAGCTCATTTCAAACACAAGTGCAAGCAAGAGATGCCAATATGTTTTGTATTGAAAACCCAGCACCAGCCCTGTGCATGAACGATCTGTGTATAACAGATTTAGTCAAATTCTGTGGTGGACATCACTAATACTACAGCTGTTTCCTCAATACACTGCTTTGACCTATGATGGTTTTGATGCTGACAGCCCGTCATTCCAACTCCCTCAGACTTGATAAACACAGTTCAAGGTGGTGGAAGAATGTCCAGCATATTGGGAGCCAGATATTACAAAGCTACACATGTAAGGATATGTGCAATCTGTCAAGAAATCTAGCACAATAGCTGTCAAGTGTTACCAATTTATCGGCCGCGTTAAAATCTCCGTGTGTGGGGATGTGTTTCGTATCTGTATTCCTGAGAGTTACAGTCTTCCCGTTGGGGAGTCAGAGGGGACATGATTGGGACAATGAACTGTTTCTAATCAGCTGTACAAATGTTGATGAATGGCAGCAGATTTATCATCTGAGATTATTCCTTCCAAGTAGTTTTTTTTATTGTAATACCAGGAAACTAGCTCTTTTTTCTTTTTTTTTCTTTTTTTAAGTGCTTTATTGAAATCATCTGGATATACTCTACCTAATAAAACGGTAGTCTATGGCTGCTGGACTTCCTGTGAGAAAGAAGGATTAATCAGATACGCACAGATGCTATAAGCAGGAATGGAACTTGTATCAGCTGCTGTAACGTAATGGAAAATGTGTTGGATCGGAGCTGCAGTGGGTGTAAGATGGTTTAAGCACAATCCTGGTCACGGGAGCCTCTTTCCCCTGTGAAGGATGATGTATTTGTGTTAGTTGCTCGCATACCCCAGAGTAGCTACCCAGATATGAGCCTTGGTACAAATGTTTCAGCAAGTGTTATGTGTCCCCTGCCATCTGCAAACGTCGTTGCGAGCAGCAGTTATCAAAGCGAGACGTGAACACGTCTGCTGCTTGCCCAGAGCCTCTGCAAAGCAAGATGTGAGTTGGAAGGTGCTTGTAAGACGCGTGTGTTTAGCTGCTGGGCGCTCCTGGGTGACTCGCTGAGCTGTGCACGGGGAAACGGGCTCTGTAGTATCAAGGAGCAACTGCAGAATCGGTTCCCAAGCCTGAAATTGAAGAAACAAAGAGCAATGAGGATGTCTTGTTTTGTGCAAGGAAATGGTATCTTACTGGCACGTCACCAGCCATTTCAAACTCCTCGATGCCCTGCAGAAGTACAAGCTCTTTCTATAGCCCGTTGTGTAATTTAGATTTTTATTTGGAAAAAGGTTTTTCTGATTTGTTCATTGTAGTTGCCTCATTGCTGTAATATTTAACTGATCACACACTAAATAAGACTAATATACACCCTGTTTGTTTCTCATCCAAGGACAAACATGTTTACTTTGATTTTTGTTTTGTTTTTTCCCAAACTTACATGCTGCTATATCTTGCAAAAAGAGTAGAGACTGTGATAAAGGATGACTTATATCTCTCCTCGATAATTCCTTTCTGCAGATGAGGAACATTAGTAAAATATGGTTGATGCTTTTACACTGAGCACTTCTCTCTACTTCTCTCTTCACACTTCTGGAAATCGCTAGGGAAAAATTATTTTGCTTCTCAAAGAGTCAGTAAGTTCGTTTTAAAAAAAAAAAAAAAAAAAANCGCTGAACACTTCTCTCTACTTCTGTCTTCACACTTCTGGAAATAGCTAGGGAAAAATTATTTTGCTTCCCAAAGAGTAAGTTCGTTTAAAAAAAAAAAAAAAAAAAAAGTGGACACGCTCTGGCAGAGCATTCTTCTCCCCCTGTTACCTGGCAGATAAAGTGGAAAAAGCTTGAAAGAAGAAGAAGAAAAATCCACAGAAGACCAAAATGAAGACTCTGAGACTCCGAGGAGACCAGGCTGCAAGACAGACAGATAGGGAGAAATGTAGTGTCTGGCAGGGAGATAACAGGACTTGTGGTGTCTGTGGCCAAATGGGTTTTGATGAATGACCAGCTTAGCGGTGTTGTCTCTATGACTCACTTCTTAGCTATCTAAAGAGGACCCAGCTAAATACTGCTTGTAGTTTGGCACTCAGCATTTCTTTTTTCGTCTCTCACTCTAAATTTGTGGCCAGAAAGAGCTTAGGCTACCTCTGTCCAGGGTAAAAATTTTGGTTTGGGAAAATAGTTTCCTATCAAAAGCGTATTTTTTCAATTCTGAAAGGAAAAAGTTTCAAAAGGTCTTTTGTGATATTGATTTTTAAATGAACAAAAGATAATACAGTACACTGACTCCAGCTATGCCTGTCTTCAAAGGCAACAGCGCTTAAAATACAGCAATATTCCCAGCAGTGATCAAGTGAACACACTGTTCGGTCCCTTCCCCATTTCTGCAGATGTGTTTAGGGTAGCTGGTCTTGAAATGTGCAGTGGTCACGGATGCTTGATTTGGGCTTATTTTGCCCTCCCTCTCCCAGCCCAGGCAGTGGCCTTGGAGCCGGGTTATTTATTTCAGTGGTTCCCAGAGGATGAGATGAGCAGACCTGAGTGGTGACTGAGGAGGGGACAAGCTCAGGGGTGGGAGGGAGGGTCTGTGACTTTCCAAGGAGGCCCAGAAGAGCAAATAAAATGTCCCACCTCCTCCTGGATGTTGTCAGAGACTCTTATTTCCCCCCTGCCCAATTCCAAGCAGTGCGCACGAAGCCCTGAGAAAAGTGATGGCTGTTGTGAAGACACCCAAATCCAGCGGGTCTAAGCAGAGGGTTAATGGTTTATGTGCATGACAGCAGGCTAAGATAAGCATGAGTTTAAAAGGATATTAAGCTGCACAGCGCTCTAGCTGAGGTAAGGCTGTTTCAGCTCTGAAAAAAGAGCTCTCTGCACAGAGGTTTAGTTCGGTGTTAACTGATCCACCGCGAACTCTGATTGCCTTTGCTGAGTGTCCCCGTGCAGCTGAGGAAAGGCGAGATGGATCAGCAGACAAAGGAAAGTGCTGAAGATTCTTCTCTCGTCAGCCGTATTAATTTTAGATGCTTCCCCAAGCCAATCCCCACCCACCCTTCCCCTCGCTCTTGGTGGCCTCTCATTTCCCTGTCCCCAAAGGTCCCCTTCATCCTGTTTGCTCCGCGTACGTTGCAGTTGTGGAATTGCACGGACATTTTTAATGGTTAACTTGGAGTCCCTTTTGCCCCCGTGTGAATTTTGCACGTAATTTTTCATATTCTTGAACTATGTCCACAAGCCTCTGGGTGCCAGTATAAATTTCCACTCTTTTTGCTTTCTCCGTTGCATCAAGGGCTTGTTTCTGATTTGCGAGGGTTAGGAGAAACAAGCTGCAGTCCAGCTGTAAGCCCTGTGCGTTTTATATGACTTTATTCAATAGCACCCCTGAGTAATATTTGCAGCGCATTGCAGTGGTTTCCAACGTTTGCCTTTAACACACACATGAGCAAGCAAGAAAAATATCTGAGGAGAACTGACTACTAACTTATACCTAACTTCAGCCTAGTTCCTAGGGCTTCTAGGGCCAGAAAGGAAGGCAAGACCTAAAAGCGAGAGCAATCATCGTCCTTCGATTGATTTTTTTGTCCTGTTGAGGAAAAATGAAATACGTTTTGACACATAAGTGAAGTCTACCCTTCCAGGACTGGAGATGACATGGCAAATGTGCAGCTCTTGGTACAGTCCATGGCCAGAAAGGGGTCTGCTCTGCGCTTTTAGAGCCTGGGATGAGTCTGCCTTCCCCATCGTGTGATGAACCATCATAGAAAGATGTTAGGTTTGGGTTTCTTTGAAATGCTCTCAAACAGTCACCTAAGCATCAAACACCAGGATGTGTTTGATGGTGTCTGTGGGGATCAATGCAACTTTAGGCAAGTTATAAGTAGGAGCTCTCATAATGCACATCCTGGTTCTTCACTAGCTGAAGTCACTGGCAGCAAGCTCTGAATCAGCTTAATGACACAAGTGAGGCAGAATTTTAAGAAAATCGCTTATTGTGTGGTCCTTGGGAAAACAACTGCTAAGTAATGCAGTTGCATTTGTTAATAGTTTTGCTGTTTTGAGCCTTTTCTGACATAGTCTTGGGTTTTGCCCTGTATCTTTTGTTTTAATTAAAACCAAGGTATGCCAGGCTGTCTTTTCCTGCCTAGGAAAAGGCTATGAGTGTGCAGAGCTGGTGCACGTGCTGCTGCTTGTGTGAGAAGGTCCTGTTTTCTGATGGAATATGTGAAAAATGCAGCTTGTACTTGCTGCATTAGCTCAGCCTTGCAGTAGTTCCCAGAAGTAATGATACTGGAGCAGCTGGGTGTGCTCTGGAAATCCCTCTTCGTTTTCCAAGCTGTCCCCTGCACTTCAGCTCTATCCATTTTCATATAGAGACGGCACTAAGACCACCTTTGCATGACAAGTTATACAGTTCTCTGACACTGTAAAAATTCCAAGTCTCTAAGAAAAGTTCCTTCATTTCTTAAAAGGTGCCCGGCCAGCTGAGTTCAGTGTGCTGTGATTGTGGTGCATAAGGACCCATGAAACACGCTCCATTGTCCTCACCATCTGTCAGGGGCAGGAGCTCTGCTCCATGTATATGAGGCTCTTTATTTCATGCCTTGGTGTTAGCTCCTGACCCCATGGTCTTCAGATAAGAGTACATATATTCCTTGGCAAATTGACATATTTTGCACATTTTTATATATTTCTTTAGTCTGTTTCACTTGTAGATGGCTCTGAAATACTTGTAGAACAGAGAAATATGCACTACTTGGTGCCTAGAACTAATTTTGCCCTGTATGATTTCTTATTTGTGTCTCATTAAATCCTTTCATTATTGTCCTCTTCCTTCCCATCACACTTGGCAAGAAGAACTCTCCATACACTACATGGTGTACAAATTCTCCATCAGGCCATGGTTCTACTTTGGGAGTGTTGGACCAGTTGCCTTTTCTTGCATGGAGTCTCCATGGATTCTGGGGATGTTTGTATGGATGGAACTGGCTTTCATGATATATCAGATTTGGGTTGTTAAACGGTTGATCTGGGTGGTGACATGGAGGAAAAGGGAAGCTGGTCCCTCAGGCAGAGGAGATGTCCTCTTTCTCAATTTCATGAAGGTGGGTCTGGTTTTAAATGCTCAGAAATATTATAAGCCCTCAGGCCGAGGATGTGAAATGACTTGTAGCTGATCCTTCTTTTTATTTATTTATTTTTTTGTTTCCCCACTCTCTCTTTGTTCAACCAGTTCCAGCTCCTGACTCGTTTCGTTGTGCAATGCAGCAGCTCCTGCTAAGCCCCTGGAACACAGCGTGGGTGGCTTGGGGGAAGCAGTGCCAAAGTCGGGCAAGGATGTGGGGAAACAGCAGTGGCAAATGTTTGTTTGCTTTAAAACATTAGGGATGCTTTCTTTCCTTGCTGTAATCTAAAGAGAGCCAAAATAATAAGAGTAAAAATGCAGGTTACCAACAAGAAGTCTTTGGCAATGTGCCCTCAGTTATTGAGGGCAAC
>VWPW01020020.1:0-19848 GCA_013389825.1 Crypturellus undulatus
TTCTCTGCCTTTATCTGCAATCCCCAGACAGGTTTCCTCATCCCAGCTATCAGCAGCTAATGAAGGGCATCTGCTCCTAAATCCGCCAGAACTGTTGAAGGTAAACGGAGTGTTTAGGTCCTCCCATTCCAAGACACTCGTATCAGGGCACCCATATCAGGGTACCTGTATCAGGTTTTCGTGCACACTGTGTACCCAGAGTTGATGGAAACGGCCATAACCCGTCCCAGACCTGCAGTCCTTGATGACTCTGGGGAAGGATGGGATGGGAAGCTGGAGCAGCAGGGAATTGTGGAGCCCAGAGTCCCCTTGGATTGCCAGCAAAACCCCTCTGCTTCCCTGGGTGGAAGTGGGTTCGGTGAGCCCAGCACGGGACAGTGAGGCACAAGGAATCTCAAAAACTCTGGCAGCAAGGCCATTGGTGACATTAAGCGGCTCATTTAACAAACTCATTTTACCCCCAAGGACAAGGGATAATGGGTACAAATTAAAACCCAGGCAGTTCCATGGCCACGTGAGGAAGAACTTCCCTGTGAGGGTGCCCGAGCCCTGGCACAGGCTGCCCCGAGGGGCTGTGGAGGCTCTGGAGACCTCCCAACCCGCCGGGATGCGCCCTGAGCCCCTGCCCTGGGTGTCCCTGCTGGAGCAGGGCTGGACTGGGGGATCCCGAGAGGTCCCTTCCAACCTTAACTGCGATTTTGTGATCTGTGAACCTGGGATTTTTTTCCCATCTGTAAACCCTGAATCCTAATTGTAATCTAATTCCTGGAGTGCTCATAGAGAATGCTTACGTGTAATGTGCTTTTGTTATGAGAAGCACTACATCTATACAATCACTCTTCCAAATGAAGTTTTCTTATCTTTCAACTTCTTATAATCCCATCGCGTCGCTGCGGTGTCACAAGGGTGCAGAGTGTACACTACATGAACTGAAAACAGCCATGCCCTTTCCTAGGGGTCTGACAGTGCATTACAGACGTATACTGTGACGTGGCAGAGGTAAAGTAACAATGTGAGAATTGCCTTTGTATTTTCTTAATTTTTTATTTCAGAATTAGCCGGGTTTGTGTTGTTGAGCTTCAAATGCAGCATGCTTGCTATACTGTAGTGAGAATTAAATTCATTTTGGCATCACAAAATGAAGAAGAGCAGCAGCTTCCTCATTCAGTGCAAAGTCTAGAGTGTTCTGAGCCGTGTGCGTGTGACCCTGGGGCTCCAGCACCGAATGTGCAAAACTTCCCAGTCTGTGAACAAGCCAGGAACATCCCTCTCTCTATATGTAGCTGGAAGGTGCCTGGGACAGGGCTGTTGTCCTGCTTTGTGCGCCTGGGCATTGTCAGATGCATTTGGTGCAAGTTCAGCAACCTGGACCAGCCTTATTTTAAACTGTGGGCTCCATTGCTTGCTTATTAAAGTGAGTTTCAGTGTATTCAAATGTTAGGTTAGAGCTGCACAGCATGTTCAGTCCAAACTCAAGCTGCATATAAATATTTTCTATGTTAATTTAAGACTTTTGAGTCTGTTTACTATAGAAAAATTGTTATGGGCACCCATATACTGCACTAATTTCAGTGCAACAAGCTAATTATAAGCTGATGTCATATGGCTAAAAAAACACATGTTTATTCCTCCTGTATTTCGTGGTGCTGACTGAGCCACACGGAGCTCTCACACAATGTGTTTGCTGGGCTAGAGCCTGACTGGGTAGAAATTGTATTCTTATTTGTGCAATTTGTAATTAAATTGCTGGATCCCATTCAACATCCCTGAGGATACCAACAGGATGTTTGTGCTTCCTGAAGTTTATCTGTCACTGAACTAGGCAGTCGTCAGCAGATAAAGAAATAAAGCAGGCACAGTGACAATTTATTGTAAGTTTAATATGAGGCTGAAAAAGCACATTCATTGTCTATGGGAACTGGGAAAAAAAGTGTGTGTGTGGAGAGGACAAATAAGTGCTCGTTGAAATGCAGAAACACACGGAACCGTGCTGGAAATGCAGCTTTTTTTTTTCCCTTGATTTTACCACTGGGGCAGCTGTCCCCTCTAGCCAAATAAAGGTAGATCCAGTGATATATTACTGTTTATAGTCCAGTAGCACCTAAATAATGTACCATTGTGTTATTTTATTGCAAACATGCTCGTGCAGAAATGTACTCTTGCCTGGAGAGTTCCTAGTCCTGAGGACAGGTTATTTAATGCCCATTTAAAAGGAGTGTGCAAGAGGCTCCCCGCAATCCTTCCGTCCCCGCCAGCGCGCGTGTTGCTTGGGAAGAGCCTGTTCTGTGGGTCACTTAAACCAGAAAAGTGCTTTATTTTTTTTTTTCCTAGGTATTTCCCCTGTCTACAATATCAACCTTTTTCCCTTTGGAAATAAATGGAAGTGCCTAGATCCGATATGAGAGACAAATGGACACAATGAGCTCCCCTGCAGGGCCACGGAGCAGCCCTCAGCCGACCAGCAGCGCTGCCAGCAAACACTGATGCAGTTTATTGGATCAACAAGGATCCCTAAACCTCTGTCCTCTTATAGAGCACTGCTAAAAGCAGTAAGTAGCATGTAGTAATCTGAACTTGAAATTATAAACATCTTGTTATTAAAGAGTAAAAAACATCCCAGCTGGTCTATTTGAAAAGCCCCCGGGGGGTCTTTGGGGACAGACGTGGCAGTCCCTCCCTGTCCAACTCTCCGCATTTCAGTATTTCCAGCTGTTGGCAGGGTAGCTCTATTCCCTCTTCCTCTCTAATGACACGGATTGGGACGGAGCTGGTGAGAGGGCGGTTTTCCAGGTGCGTTCGTGACGCCGCCGGGTCCCTGCACGGAGCCGACCTGCGGCGGGAACCAGAGAGCAGCCGCTGCGCTGGGGGCATTGGGGGCAACCCGGCAGAGATGCTTTGCACCGGAGCGAGCCGTCCCAGGACGGAATTTCCTAGGTTATTGGGTTGTGTGGGTTATCGAGTGAGGATTAAGGAGCTGAGGGTTCTCTAGCTCAGAAATGTACTTTCCTGGCCAGAGTTAAGCCCAGGTTGTTCTCTGATTCACAGTCTTCACAGCAAACCAGCTTTGTATCTTAGCTGAAAATCACCGAGTCTTCCTAAAATTAATCAACATAGCTGCTTTATTAACAATATAGTTAAAAATTCAAAATAACAGGCTAATGTTTTTAAAGTAGTACTAATTCTCATCATCTACAAGGAAAAAAATGTTACATAAATAATTTCTGAGAAAAAAATAAATACATAATTAATTATTTGAAACCATAGCTTCTTTCTCCAGATTCTGATTCCAAATAAAATAATTACAAAATTTAACAACAATGGAAACTTCCTTAGTTTATATGATTTTAGCATAAATTCTACATAGAAAATAGGAACACTGAGGTACCATCTGCACCCCAAATTATGTTAAGCTGGTACTAGGCTTAGCATTTCTATAGTATATTTACAGCATGTGAATATTCACTTTCCAATAATATTCTTTAGTGTAAAAACACGATCACTAGTCGGAATGTGGAGAAGCTGAGGAAAGGAAGGTGCTGGCAGACTGAGCGGTGCCTCCCGAAGACTTTCCAAGAGGAATCCATGGCTTTCAGCTCAGCAAAGGCTCACTTAATGCAGAACTGGCACTTCCCTCCCAGAGCTTGGCTTGCCCAGGCTTGGCACTAGAAAGTGTATGGCCAGATTACCTAAACTCTGTGGAATATAAAATATAATCGGACGTGTCTAAGTTACTGCTAAAGTCAATCCTGTTTTGGGGAACAAAGTACGATCGGTGACTTTTACATAAAACTTGGGCACGTCATTAACTGTGCACAGGTCACACGCATTGCATGAATTTTCTCCACCAAGCTGAATTGTCCCTGAAACAAATCTGATGTTTTAGATGTCAAATGAGAGTCTTGAATCTGTCAATCCTGCAGCGTTCCAATTGAAGATATGGAATAGATTTATCACACTTTTGTTCTGAGAACATCTGTCATGTTTTCTGCATGATTTTCCTCAGAGGAATCAGCTGGGGCATAAGGACATCTGCCACGATCTTAATTTCCTAAAAACTCAGCTTTATTCACCGTAACTACTGCAATCTCTGCTGTCACTAACTTTATTCAATTCATTCCGCGCGGTAACTCCCTGATGGTTTCCAGATCACACGTGTGTCCTGCTCTGGGGTCTAGAACAGCTGTAAAGGAACACGGTCATTCCCGTCACGTGAAGTGAGTAAAATGACCCCTAACACCCCATGGTAGTGATTGCCACCACCACGCTGGTTCTTTCCTCTGCCTTCCTCAAATCCAAGCCCTCATGGAAATACCCAGGGGCACCTC
Organism: Crypturellus undulatus; assembly: GCA_013389825.1. Classification (NCBI taxonomy): domain Eukaryota; kingdom Metazoa; phylum Chordata; class Aves; order Tinamiformes; family Tinamidae; genus Crypturellus; species Crypturellus undulatus. The sequence goes on from VWPW01020020.1 coordinate 4,326, forward strand.
TCAAACTGAATTGAAGAGCTGCTACCCCCCAAGCTCAGTTTATCTCATTCTCTTCTCAGACCATAACCGCTACAGTCTGATAGATTTGGGTCTAGATGAGCCTTTGATCCCGCTCAGCAAGAGGACGTGGAGCCTCCTGCAGCCAGAACCCCATTGCGTGGCCCGTGAGAGCCGTTCGATGTCCCGTGAAGTACCCAGAGCTGCGGGCTGCGTCGCTCGGACGGTCTAGTAGGCGTTCTCCAGCTCCGGCTGGTTGGACTTGCTGCTCCTGGCTCTGGACAGACGGGGCTTCTTGTTCTTCTGGGGCCGGACGCTTTCCTTGCCGAAGTCCTTGAGCTCGGACTGGTTGTGGTAGCGGGTGTAGCGCTTGCACTTGCAGGCCGTGACCGCTCGGAATTTGTGAGTCCGGGTCTCGCGCTCCGGACAGGCCATGAGGACGCGCTGGGTGCGCGCGTGCGCGGGGACGCAGCGGTATTCCGGGGCGCCCGGGCGCCACCACTTGCCCCGGCCGATGGAGTTGGGCAGCAGGTGCGAGGGGACGCACTGGCCCGAGCAGAGCAGCTCCTTGACGGGCTTCACGCTGCGGCACGGCCCCTCGGTCACGTAGCGCGTGGTCCGCACCTCCCTGCAGCTGAAGTCAGCAGCATCTGCGCACAAGAAGCACATTCATTAAGGACATTCTGCCCTATCCTGGCAAAAGCCGTTTCGTTTCTTTTTGTTTCTGTAGCCTAGATCTAGCTCGACACTTGAGTGACGGCTGCTGGAAGGAGGATCTGCAGGGACCCGTTCTTGTAGCCTGAGGTTTGGGGCATCCTGGTCAGGAGACCCTTGAACGGCCTCATACAGGTCGATGAACAGGACCTGTCTCTGGCCACTAGGTAAATCCCGTGATGGATTGTGCCGGGGGGCAGCAGGACTCCTGACCAGCAGCCCCAAAACTTGGAGGGAATCCGGCTGCGGCTCTGCTGGTTTCGTCTGCCTTGTCGGCAAAACCCTTCACCGGTTACCCTGGTCGAATCCTGTTGCCCTCAGAGGCTGACCGCGTATTTACGACTCTTTAGCAAGCAGGACCAAATCCCTTACGTGAGCTATACCTGGTATAACCCTTGTTCCAGGTTAGGGGTATTAGCAGACCACAGCATTGTCCAGGAATTCCCACTTTTCAGGCATTCGGCTTGCCAGAATTCTGCTCTCTGTGATAACCCCACAAGTCCCTCTTTTTTTTTTTTTTTTTTTTCCAGATAACTAGAGACATCTCTTGACTAATCAGAAGCCTTATGGCATTTCCATCCTCCCCACACCCTATTTCTTATGGATAGCAATAGGTAAAGAGATAGATGTTGGAAAATTCAAGATTTTTAGCCTTAAGAATTTAGAAAGTCTTCCCATTTGTAAGCATAGACCTTTTCCTTAAATAATGGATGTTTGGGTGGATTTCTCTTCATGAGTTAGAAGAGGACAACTACCAAAGGGGGTCTCTCTTGTCAAGGAGGATGTTTTGCTAACTGATGCGTTTGGAAGACAGAGATTCACTTATTTAGGGCATTTATCAAAGAACTTCACCTAGATAAAGACCTTCTCGTAGTCAAAATGACAGTTTTAACTCAGGTTGACTTGTAAGGGAAATGACTAGTGGTTGGTTTCCAGGAGGAGGCTGTGTCTTCTGGTCCCGTTACCTCCGCTGTGTGCAGGGGGTTTCCCTCTTCTGTACATCAACAGAGTTCTGAGTCAGTAGCAATGCAGCTATAGTCATACATAGTTTTTCTTAAATAAATGCTTTTCCCACCTTCAAAAATATGCACATTTCAGGAGGACAGATTCACCCCCATCCTTTCTCCCCAAGTGATGCCAGAACATCAAGGTATTCAGATGTGGTTACAAAATGAGCCTGGTTTGACCTAGTGCTTGGTGGTGATGCCCGTGAGAAGCAGAGAGCTCATTCTCACACATTGAAGAGCCTTGTGATATGGTAACTCAGACACATTATTTCAATTTTGGTTGTTTCTTTCTTTTAAAATACTGCTAGTCCTGTGGCTTTAAGCCCCCGACAGCTGTGGCAGGACACAAGTCCCTTCCATTTGTCTACAGAAAGAGAAGTCCAGCTCAGATCTGCGACGTACAGTAGTGCAAGCTCTGAGTTTGACTTGTTACCGTGTACATTGGCAGGCAAAGACGTCAGTGTGAACCGCTGAGATCGGCTTATTTACCAGCAGGAATCCTCCTTCCTTGGTGCTAACCCCAAGTCCTAATTGTCCTCATGAAGTTCTGCATCGTGGCTGATGTCAGACACTTGTCTAAATACAGTGATGTTGTATTAGGAAACCTGTCAGCAGGCTCAAAGGAGTCAAACCGCTCCCATGAATCACACCTCTGCGGAACAGTGACAGTCCCTTCCAAGTCATCTGGGCATAACTTCACCTTGGAAGTGGTTTCAGGATTCCTAACAGCTTTTTCTGGCTGAAGATCAGGCTGTCGTTGGCCACGGGGTTAGCACCCTACCCTGGTCTAGCTCATTGTAACCTCCAGGTGACTTTTTCCTTGTGCCATCTTGAAGAAACAACTAGTATGACTCTTAATACTTAAGAATTCTTATTAGCCCTAATCCCAATCCATTTCCCCATCCTAATTTCACAGAGAGAAAGAAGACCCGTGGTGCTTGCAAGCACATTACATGGGGAGGTTCAGACCACGGATTCCTGCTNTCTAGTCCCAAACCACTTCCCCATCCTAATTTCACAGAGACCCGTGATGCTTGCAAGCACATTACACGGGGAGGTTCAGACCACGGATTCCTGCTGCTTGTCTTCGTGTTGAAAAGCTGAGTTTTTCCCCAGCCTTGGAGTTCCGCCTGGAGAAGGCCCCGGGCAGGACGGGAATGCACCCTGGAGCACCCGGGATTGTTCAGCGACAACCACCCCTTCACCAGCCAGCTCGGGCATGTCCCTCCGGTGTCTGCATGAAATCCCCATCACTTGCAGCATTAGGGCCACACCAAACGCTTTTCCCTCCGCTGTCTGCATGGACACAGTAGATAGAAATCCCCATCACTTACAGCATTAGGGCCACACCAAACGCTTTTAATAAATACCCACAGATGATGTATCCTCTCATAAGCTGCCTGTTATTAATTAAAACAGCAACAGAATGTTATTTTTCTTACCATTAGGGTCTGGAGACTGCTGTATGTGTCTGCCCCCGTGCTTTGCCTGGTTCATGGTGTTGTTGTCGCTGTAGGTCTGCTCCATCGGCGCTTCGGTGTTCTCGGTGATCTCAGGGATGATTTCTGTAGCATCGTTTTTAAACATCTGCCACCCTTCTACCGACTGACACGCAACCTGCATGAGGACCCCGACCGAGCACAGGGCCCACGAGACCTGCATGCTGGCAGCCCACGGAGCAGCTCGCAGCAGCCTCAGCCCCAGGCGAAGGGAATTATTGTCCTTTTTAAAATCCTTTCCTGAGCCAAGGCAGCCAATGGCCAGACAAGGTGGGAAGGGCCAGACAACTCATTCATCTGAGCTCTTGTCAGTGAGTCACAAATTACACGGGTACGTGGGGGTGGGTTAGCAAAAAATACTATGTGACTTAAAAACTTTCTTCTGCTTCATTTTTCTCTGCCGGGCAACAGTGGTGACTGACAGGACCAGGATGAGCTGCAGCCTAACACGACTTGCTGCAATTTTTTCTAATAATCTTATAATTAAAATCTGCTTCTACCTCCATATTTGAAATGCTGGTTATTGTTTTTTTTCAAGAGTTTTCAAATTACTTTGGGAGGACTGATTTTTCCTATATTTTGGTGGGTTTTTTCAAGTATAAAGTAAGCACAGTTAGAAATTGTTTCTCGGTAGCTTTGCATTTCAGTTTCTGCAGATAAATTACTGTGCTTTCTTATTTTTATTTTTCTTTAAAAAACAAGAATCTCTGTGTTTTGTTTCATAAAAAGACTAGAAGAAACAAGAAAGTTGTTTTACCTAGTTTTAGAGCCAACTTATTCCTAGGATATCTACGCCCAAGATGTGTTCATGTGTCACTTTAAAACTCATCTGTGGTATTATTCTTTTCCTTTGGAGAAATAAGATGATAGTGGGAACAGCTGCACAAATTCCTATGCCTCAGGACCATAAATATTTCCACCTTCTTTACCAATAATATCAGGTTAAATACATTAACCAGAGTGTCTCACCTTTTAGGTAGATTGGAATCATAGCTATTGAGAGCAAATTACTTGCTTAAAGGAATAGCCGTGCGTGTAACTGCAAGACTTGTCCCATACAGTCCATCCCCGGGACAATATTCCCCGCAGAGCAGATGCCAAGTGAGACGCTCAACTCCAGCATTTTTGGCAATTAGCTGGAATGTCAATGACAGCCCCTGTGTCTGCCCCTGCTCTGCCTGTCCGGGGCCGCCCGGCCGCTCCGGCTGCTCCGGGTGCGCAGGACGCGCCGGGGAAGGCTGCATTCCTGCCGGTACCTGCCTGGACCCGGCAGGGAAACCAGGTGTCACCGCACTGGAGCGAGGAGCACGTTCACCCCTGGAGTGACCCGTGGAAAATAATAGAAATTGCCATAAACAGTGGCAATGGTGACACACACGGCACACACAACCATTTGAATCAGATTCACAACTTACACACTGCCCAGAGATCCAGCCCTTGACACAGATCCAGAAGAACTTTCCTGCTTCCTGAACAGTTCTTTCCCTGAGATGCTGCCAAGCCAGCTTTGCCCAAGGGACTTTTATTTTTCTCGCAAGAATCGTGCTGAGCCGCGCGCTGCCTTCCAAATGCACCAAACTAAAGCTACGTTGGGAACTCCTCGAGAAGTCAGGAAGAAATGTAAGCTTGGTTCTCTCCCAGCAGAGAGGAGCAAATGTATTGATAACTCATTCCGATCACTTAGCTTCCTTTCCTTTCCTTTCCTTTCCTNAAGCAAATGTATTGATAACTCATTCCAATCACTTCCTTTCCTTTCCTTTCCTTTCTCCTTTCCTTCCCTTTTTCCTTTCCTTTCCTTTCTCCTTTCCTTCCCTTTTTCCTTTCCTTTCCTTTCTCCTTTCCTTCCCTTTTTCCTTTCCTTTCCTTTCTCCTTTCCTTCCCTTTTTCCTTTCCTTTCCTTTCTCCTTTCCTTCCCTTTTTCCTTTCCTTTCCTTTCTCCTTTCCTTCCCTTTTTCCTTTCCTTTCCTTTCTCCTTTCCTTCCCTTTTTCCTTTCCTTTCCTTTCTCCTTTCCTTCCCTTTTTCCTTTCCTTTCCTTTCTCCTTTCCTTCCCTTTTTCCTTTCCTTTCCTTTCTCCTTTCCTTCCCTTTTTCCTTTCCTTTCCTTTCTCCTTTCCTTCCCTTTTTCCTTTCCTTTCCTTTCTCCTTTCCTTCCCTTTTTCCTTTCCTTTCCTTTCTCCTTTCCTTCCCTTTTTCCTTTCCTTTCCTTTCTCCTTTCCTTCCCTTTTTCCTTTCCTTTCCTTTCTCCTTTCCTTCCCTTTTTCCTTTCCTTTCCTTTCTCCTTTCCTTCCCTTTTTCCTTTCCTTTCCTTTCTCCTTTCCTTCCCTTTTTCCTTTCCTTTCCTTTCTCCTTTCCTTCCCTTTTTCCTTTCCTTTCCTTTCTCCTTTCCTTCCCTTTTTCCTTTCCTTTCCTTTCTCCTTTCCTTCCCTTTTTCCTTTCCTTTCCTTTCTCCTTTCCTTCCCTTTTTCCTTTCCTTTCCTTTCTCCTTTCCTTCCCTTTTTCCTTTCCTTTCCTTTCTCCTTTCCTTCCCTTTTTCCTTTCCTTTCCTTTCTCCTTTCCTTCCCTTTTTCCTTTCCTTTCCTTTCTCCTTTCCTTCCCTTTTTCCTTTCCTTTCCTTTCTCCTTTCCTTCCCTTTTTCCTTTCCTTTCCTTTCTTCTTTCCTTTCCTTTCCATTTTCCTTTCCTTTCCATTTTCCTTTCCATTTTCCTTTCCATTTTCCTTTCCTTTCCTTTCCTTTCCTTTCTCCTTTCCTTTTTGATGGTAACAAGAGAAATCCATCAGAGTCGTACAACAGCCCCGTTCGGAGCTGCAGTTAGGACGATCCGGTGAGGAATGCTGAGCACACAGCTCCATCTGGCGGGACTCGGCCCCCGAGATCCTGGAATTAAAATACAAAACCTTCCTTCAGCTGGGGTCACGAGATGGTGCAAACAGGAGCTAGCAAGAGCAGCTCTTATTTCCGCAGGGAACACACGTTATCTTACGCTGAAGAAAGCATAGCAACATCTACTGCGACTAATACACAATAGCGTTTAAATACGTGTAAGCTGGTCGACCCTGCAAATGTGAATTGTTCAGGATAACAAAGCCCAACACACGGTCACTGCAGTCACTGATCTCAGTATGGGCATAACATTCAGATTCTTAGTCAGACCATTTGCACTTTGTGTGCCAAGCCTATGCGAGCAGCACTGAATTAGAACATCTGATTTTTAGAAATAAAGCAGTATTAGAATTAAAAAAAAAGAGAGAAGATCAGCTATTTAACATCACGCTAACTTTCCTATTATATTTTTTGGTTGTTTCAGCAGATACTTTTTTTCTGGTTTATTATCTATCAGAGAGAGTGTTTTACAAGCAAGAGTCGACGTTCAGCTTCAGGTATACCAGGATATATTAGAAAAAGAGGGATTAGGAAAGGCCTGGGAACTACTATAGTAACTATTGCAGTAATATAGAAATATTATAGTATTATAGTAACTGTGAAAGTTAAGAAAAAAAATGTAGAATGTCAGCACAGACTGTTTTTATCTCTAAGGCCAGATAATTTGATCATTATGCAGTTTATGAATTGTATTTCTGAATAGTATTTTCAGTGAGGTATTATAGACTTGCAGCTCCCATTTTTTCATAGAAAAACTACCCAAAACAAGATCAAATCCCTGCTTTGCGATTGCTCTCCTGGATTCAGCGTGGCAATGCCATACACAGCAGGAATTATCCAACAAGGAATAAGGATACAAATCTCACTAACAACCCTTGGAAGCTGCCTCTGAGGCCGGCTCTATTTTAAGTTTAGTTATTGGCAGAGGCCAGAAAGTAATTTTAGAAGAAACTTCTGTGCTATATTAAGTGAGACTCCATTAGGTAGTTGGTCTTAATTTTAATTTTTAGAGTCTTCTCTTTCCCTGTGCTTATATAACGGTGACAGCTGGTTCAACATGAGGTACAAAGACCAATTATTTTTATATATATGATCATTTTAGAGGGATTATTACCTTACCAGACTCCTTGTTATAAAATGCCATCTTTCTTCCCATTCCATGGATTTGACAGCCTGGAAATCCTTGTTCTTATTCCTTCTCCAAAGCTCTACCTATACAAAAAACACCGTGCTGCCCTTTAGGATAAACATATTAATATAAGTCCAGATCACACCAGCTTTAATATAAAGGTTTAAACAGCAAAATGCAATGTTTCTGCTCGTCTATTTGTTTTTTAAAAAATGATTTCCTCAAACAGCATGCTTGTAAGGAACACCCCATTGCAGCAGGCAGCTTCATGGTAATTTCAGAACAAATGACATCCTCCAGCATTCCGCCAATGTCACATTGTGATGGTACAAGGGTCTCGCTCCTCTTTGGAAACAATCCTGCCTCCCACAATAAGGAAGAGACTAAGATGCAAAGAGCATATGATACGATTATGAATTAGAGGAATAGAAGCTCTTCTTGGTCCACTGAAATAGGCAGAATAATTTGCAACATTCTAATAAACAGAAAAAGAGCCTGTACAATCCATTAGCGGGGCGCTGGTGTGAGACATGCCAACTATTTTTAGCCTGTTCTAAAGGCAAAGCTAGAACTGGCTTCGAGTCCCTATCAGTAACTCAGACTAGGATAGGCTGTCTCAGAGCTCAGCTTAATTAATTTATGAGTGTTTTACTTATTCCTTCCCCCCTCATATTACAACACATTTGTTAATTAAGCCTTGTTGTACTGAGATAAATTGGCCAGTGTATTACTGAAGTTACCACTAGAACGGAGCAGTGGGCTACGAATCAAGAGCACCTTGAACACGTCAACGTTTTCTTGTATTTCTTCATTTGTCTGTATTTTAGACACTTCATTGTGGACCGGCAGAGATACACAAAAACATCACCATTTTAACACATTCTATCTCATGCTAACAAAACATGCTTTTTAATCTGATAACTACTGGCATTTTTATACTTTTTGAGATAATAACAAAAATCTAACACCAGATAGTTTGTGGAGTCATTTATTGGAGTGGAATTCTTGAATGACAAGGAACAAATCACAAATCAAAGCCAGTGTTTGCACATGCACCTTTACTTTTGTTTTCACTGTTTCCCTTAAGTATAGGTGTTATGAATATATGCTGCGGGTAGAGAGAAATAAAAACCTATGCCCATAGTAAAAATTTAAAAAGCATTGCACTGTTGTAGTATTATAGTACTATAGAAAAAAGCAGGCCGGTGTTCCTGCTCTCCACACAGCAGAATGTGAAAAAAAAAACAACAAAACCAAAGTGCAGTCTCCAACCAGAATATCTCTGAGTTTAACTTCAATAAAATTATCTGATTAAACTGAAAACAAAACAAAACAGAAAAGAACAACTAGAAGCAAAAAAATGTATGTGCTTTGTGATAAATGAACTGAATATACAAAACTGTGGAAATGGTGTTATATCCATTATCAACACATAAGCGTTCCTTATTAAATAGTGTTTAATTTAAAATCTGTATCTACATTAAAGCAGACATAAAAACCGAGTATAAACATCTCAGGATCCTATTAGTTACACTAATATCTCTGAGTTTTCTGCGGGAGGCTCTTTGTGTTCGTGCAGTGCTGCGCTAGCTCAGCCACACGTATGTACACCGAGTCACAGATTTACAAAGCTTCCTCTCCCGACAATGTATCGATCATTTCATCTGCATATCACACATAACCGTGACTTCACTTATTGTATTAGAAAGGCAATGTCTGACAGTCCATATTCCCATTACTACGTAACGGAACCGTGCGAGCAATCCAACCAGCCAGCGCATTCCCCAAACTGCTCTGCAGGCACCTGCGTGCCGTCCCACTGCAGTAATCTACCCGTGTGCTCATTCAGCTCAAGCTTCCGTGTTTAATAAACACTGAGAGCAGGCACTATAATCCAGTACAAACTCAGAAGCCGTTCTGTTCTGTTACTTATGACTTTACCTTAAACCTAGTACAAGCATTACAGACATTCTTCCTTGCTGAAGTTTCTTCTTCAACATCTGCTCTTGACACGTTTTTTGTGTGATTTTTAAAAATAAAAATAATACAGTTAAAACCAGACTACTTAATGTCAACCACAACAGCAAAAGATACAAATCTCTTTGGAAATACAGTGTTATAGTAAGACGGGGCTCTGAAAGTCTCTACAACCCTTGAACCCTCTGGGTATTACATACACCCATACTAAACACCGTTGTACACACATCGCTTCACATGAGAGTGCATCTGTGCATTTGCATATATATTTTTCTCCATTCCATGAGCTCCTGCATTCAGATTTTTAGGCACCCGTGCGTGGGGAGAGACACTTTAGAGAATACAGTACTTAGTTCAGAGTGGGAGAACACAGATGTGTTGGGGTTCTCACAAAATGGTGCTCTGGTGGGATACAACACAAAGCTTAAATAAATCACCCTCGAGGTCAATGCAAAACACATTCACGGTAACGTCTGCAGAGGGCTCTGAAATGCAGGTGAAAACAGCTATTACCATCCGAGTTATCCCACCAAAGACACTTCTTCATTGCAACAGCTCTAAGAAGTGGGAGATTTTTGTGCCATTTTAAAAGACCAGAGTTTGCAAAAGACACTGTTACTAGACGAAAGCGGGAATTCTGTCTCCCTCCTATGATGTGAGCTAGCCTGGGAGCTGGGGTTTGGGTTATCTAAAGCACCTAGCACACATCCTCTGGCAGTCTGAGCCTTCCCCAACCACCGCGGTGCTTCTCAGGGCTTGAGCCTGCCCTCCCTCAGCAGCTGCTCGTTGAGCTGGCAGAGCTGCCGCAGGAAGCCGTCGTTGGGGCCGATCTCCCGCTTCTGGCGCACGGCGACCAGCGCCGACTTGACATCCATGTTCTGCCGCAGCATGAGGTAGGCGATGACCAGCGTCGGGGAGCGGCTGTAGCCCTCGCGGCAGTGCACGAACACCCGGCCTGCAGGGAGACACGGCAGAAGCGCGCTGACACCGGGTCCTGCACAGAGGAGGAGCAGAACTAGGTCCAGCACGGAAGGTAATATTAGCAGCTCGGGAGTCTGGATCGTGAATGCTACAGAAGACACTGAAAACTTGGAAGCGAGGTGCTATCACTGTGTTAGCTGCACCATCTGCCACCAAAAAAACCGCAGGAATAATAATAAAAAAGTGATTGTATTTTACAAACATTCACACTAAAATGTGTTTGCTGCTCTACTGCAAGAATTCAGACTGGGTCTATTTAGTACACTTCTCTTGTCTTTGTTTTGCAATAAGCCTTGTCCCTGAAGACAACCACTACCACCGATCAAAAATAAACGGCACACTTAAAATACACTGCTCTCACAAAAGAGGAGAGGAATGTGCTGGTTGCCGTTTACTACGTTTCTGCAAAGATCCTCACCCTTCACACTGCACTGCTGGTAGCTCCTATGCTGGCGCTGCACATAAGCACTTAAGTAAATGAAGCTGCTGACTAAGCAACAAGGAAAGGGGGCACTGAATCACGTTCAAGTCAGCAGCAACAAAATGCTTCCAGTTAACTGACCGAGGAAATCACTCCATGTATTTGTTGGGGTATCCAACAATAATAAAACTGGCTATTTCTCCCTCTAAGAAATCTGAGTCAAATTGATTCCTTCTCAGCTATTTCCTCTTTGACCTGCTTTGCCAGACACAAAAATGTTCTCAAATGCAGCAGGACATGTGGCCCCAGGCAGGTCTCCAGAGTAAATTATTTTCTGAGACAAGAGAACAGCTGAACTATCCACATACATTTTCATGATACCCACAGTTCACTCTGAACCACACCTGCAAAAAGCCTAGGGTCACATTTGCCTTGATCTGCAGTCTTGTTTAGAAGCAAGTTAAACAGCAACAACAAAAACCAATTCATTCTTAACATTTCCTGAGACCCCATAGCCATAAATTAACAAGATATGTGGAAGTAAGCAAATATGTGGAAGAAAATTCACTTTCCCTCTGCAAATATTCTGAAGCAAAAGGGTTTCTAGCCTTCCTCCATGAGAAGCAGTAAGTTTTACAGCTGCCTTTAGTAAAAAATATCTGCCTTTATTTAGTTGTCTGCCAGAATTTCATGCAAGAGCAATGCTAAACAAACCTGCAGGAGATACTGCTGCACGCCTTTTAATTGTCCTTGCTCAACCTTCAGTAATTAACAAACACTATCAGATTTCAGGAGTGAGCTAATGTGAGAACCGTCTTCAGCCTGAGGAGCAGCAACGTTCCTCTTTGTGTGACATGGGGAGAGCAGTGGCAGAGCAGGTGACAGCTCCCAAAACTGAGTGAATTCTGCCAGAAAGAACTGCTAGAGCAAAACCAGGGTAATTCCCTGAGAGCTCGAGCACCGTGAGGTGTTATCAGTCAAACGCAGCTGGGATAGCCACAGCACAGCTAGCACTGTTGAACATTTCCTCCTACCTCTTTCAGACGGCCACAAAGCCACCTGGAAGAGCTGCATTTTAATTTTTACCTTCTTTGCACAAATTTGAGGGGTAACTTCTTTCCATTATGAAAAGAAAACCACAGCTCGAGTTCACCTTTTTGTCCATTTCACAGAAATTCAGTTCTCTTTTCTCCTCTTTGACATTCAGCCATGAAGCAAGAAATAAATTAAACATATGCAGAAATAAGTGGCATTCTTAGCCACTTATCCACTGAAGCACCATCTGGCCCAGTGCACCATGTCCTAGGAATTGTGCTCTGAAGAAACACACTGTAGAGAAATGTGGCAATCAGCAACACTGCAAACATGATCTCCAGCTGTCCCGCAAGCCTTTGGAATAGCAAGGTCATTGCCATTATGAAAAAAAAAGCTTAACAACTCAATGCAATAAAAAATATAACACCAAGTTTTTCTACATTTGGAGGCAATTAAGGAAAAAAATCATAGCAGGTGTTGGGATTATTTTTCATGTATGCATTATCTATATTAACCCTTCCTCTAATTTATTATTTCTAGTATCTTAAAACAATCTTTAGATCCTACATTTGTTTTCTCGATTTTTCATGTGACTCACTCCATCTAAAGACATATAAGAACACATGCTCCTAAAAAGGCACTGTTTTAGGATGCCGTAGCTATTTCACTTTCCAAAATTATTCCTGCAATGACAAACTTCCATTTGCCATATAGTAGAGACACATTTATAGGCTGTAGGTTCAGATGCTTTATTGCATACTTGGGCATCTTTGATCCTTAGTCTTGATCTGAGCTCCTGACTTGATTGTCCAGCCAGAAACCTGAACAAAGAACATCGTAAATAATGAAGTATATGACTAAGAAAGGGATGTAACGCATCAAAACCAAGATAGAAAGTTTGTCTTACCATCCTTCTGCGCAAGTGCCTTCTCAATGAAATCAGCTGCCTCCTCGAAATAGCGACTGAGGTTAAACTCTTGCGTGTCGTTAGCCTTAATGCCAAGGTACCTGATGCCGGTGCCTTCGTAGAACTCCGCGTTGGTGTTCACGTGCATGAACGACCTCCCCTCCGCCGCGTTCAGGACGTGGGTTATCCCCAGGTGCTGCAGCTTCGTGATGTTCTTGGCTACGAACCTGCACGATAAAAACCGTCAAGAAAACAATTAGGTCTCGGTAAATCATTTCAGTATTTATGGAGTTCCCAGAAGCTACTGATAACTAAAACCTTTGATTTTCCTGTTAATAGAGACCAAGTGTACTGTGTTCAAAACTATATTAGCTGCAGATTATATAGTCACGGAAATATGTATAACCATGATGCTCACCATTTGTCTATTAAAATGCCACTCTCTTGGGTGAAAAGTGAGCAGATAACACTTGAACTTACCCTGTTGGCCCCGCTATAGCATCAGTTTGTAACTGAGCACACGGCTGCTAACCAAAGTAAGAAAACACTGAAGATACCAGGGGGTCTAGGATAGTCACTCTTGATGATCAACCACCACCTACATAAACTAATTAATGAACAAAATGAACCAAATTCAACCTACTTTAGCCAAATTTAACCTAATTTCATTTTAAAACCTAATTTAAAAGCCTCTACTGTCGGCTATCGGTGTTTCACAGCTAGGAAAGCAGTACTTGCAACTCTAGCAGACAATACAGTCAGAACGACATTTTATCTGAACTTAGGCTCTCTCCACAGTATCCAGGATGGACAGTTTGATAGTCTTGTCCCTCCTCAAAAAAAAAATTAAAAAAAGAATTGCATATGGGAAGCAATTGAAAAAAAATGAGAAACTGCACCAGGTTCTTCTCACAATAATACAGGATGTAACTAGCAGTAATTATTCCTGCATCTGCCAAAGTCTCATCTGAGGACTCCTGCAAGGAGTAGTCCTTATTCAACATCCCTGAAGCCAAAGATCTGGCAAGAGCATCCAAAGACCAGCAGTACAGAAACATAATTCAGTCCTTGTCGTTTTCGTTCTCATTAAGTGCCCCTATAATGATTACTGACCTTGTAGAAATCAATATCTGAACGGAGAGAAATTTTCTTTTCAAAGGCAGTTTTCACTATATGTCAAATTGAATTTGGAAACAGAAATCTTTTAGAAAGCCTCCATAAAGCTCAAGCCCTAAATTGCAAATACAGTATTAGCATTCCTTGAGCTCCAGAGCCTCCAAAGCTCCAGGATCCTTTTGCAAAAGTTTATAAGAGATTTTAAGACACCTAAGGGTCTTGTTTGTACTTGGCTATTCCAAAAACAAACAAAAAATATCCAAATTAGTTAGGTTATAAATACACGCATCCCTGAGTCCTGAGCACTGAGTCACAATTTCCATGCAATTCAAGGTTATGTGAATGTGTGGAGTATCCCTTTTCTCCTAGTGACTGTTCACCCCTTACATTGCACTGTGAGCAGACGAATTCTTAGGCAAGAGCGAAACCTCTGCACTTGCTGCTGCTGTGCCCAGCAGCTACAGCACCGCAGCACGTATCTGTAAGGGCTTCAACATCCAAACAAGTGTCGACAGATTTTCCATCTGGCAGGACATCATCCGTGCCAGGGGACACGCTCCAGAGCCAGGGGAATTCTGCTGCAGCACGGAAGTAAATCCTACAGAGCACGGCCAAGGGAAGAATGTTAATGCAGCCATGAGTTCCCGTGCCCGGTGCGGTATAAGCAGAGTAAGAACAGAGCTGATACTGGCTGGAATCAACAGGAATTCATTCCCTGGAACCACGGCCGCATCTGGTAACACAGACTGGCTCAGCTGGAGCCAAACTCCCCTCAGTGAAAGATTTCTACAGATTTTAGGTGATTTTCTCCACTCAGCCACAGCTGAAGATTCTCTATCCCATTTTCTCCCATTCCAAACAGCCCCAGGATCTCTCTTGTCCTTAATATTTCAGTTCAACTGCATCATGTTCAAGTGGTTCAATTCCTCTCAGTAGTGAAGCAAAGCTGCCCTAAGCTCCTTCTCTTTCCATAAAAAAACAAACTTCTTCCTTTACAGACCTCAAATGTAATGTTAATTTCAGAATTCTTACTCATCACATGAATTTCCGGCACGTTAAGAACCAAGACTTGCTTCATGGGTTACCTGCACACATTCAAGCAACCACAAAACTCAGTTTGGGCATTCATAACTAGAACCCGTTTAGCAAAAATAGCTCTGGGTATGTGGCTTGATTTATTACAGGCATCCAGTAGTCTGTGAAAAAACAGTGTAACTCCTTACCCGGGAGCTCAGAAGGCCAAGCTGTTCGTAAGCGCAGAATGTGCTTGCTTTCTTGAAAACAATAAAATAAAACAAGATTTTGACAATACCCGGTCCCTGAGTAATACCCCTGAGTAATAATCCCACCCTTCAAAGTGTGTTGGCTGCTTCGCCCCCTTTTGTGTTACCTACAACCCTTATGAAGATGCATTCCTGGGCATTGCTTAGTATCCTAAATTGTCCTGACGTGTTACTGCTTCAAAACCTGATAACCATGCTCATCTGCCATATACTTAATAATACCTGTTTTGACTCTTGTCTTCAGGAACGTGGTACTCTTAGAGAGATTATAATTATCTAGGGTAATAAACAAAAACTTTCTTTTTGAAATGTTCTATCATTTTACCTCTGTTTCCATTAGTTATTCTCTTCACGTATTGCACAGATCTACTTTGGCTCTGCCCGTTACTTGAACCTACCTTCACCCACCTGTTTGTCACAGCAGCTCCATCCTTATCTTAGGAGAAACAGGAGCACCTCAATGCAGAACACGTCAGAGATTTTAAACAGAGATTTCCGAACAGCATTGGGACACCTGCATTTCTTCCTGCATTAGCCTGTTCACATCCCGTTTATGCTCCTGTGTCAGGTATTGGG
>VWPW01020025.1:8729-33616 GCA_013389825.1 Crypturellus undulatus
GCGCGGGGCCTCCCGCCGCACGCGGGCAGCCGCCGCGGGCTTCACGCGAGTGCGGCAGCGTCGGCGGCAGCGCGAGCGGCTCTGTGGCCCCGAGCCTGGGGAGGGAGAAGGGGCGGAAAGCGAGCGGGCGCCTCATCCGCGATGCACGGCGTGACCTTGGCTGCGTCTGGGGTTACGGCGAGGTTTAAACTCCAGGTGCTGTGTTTGTGAGGAAATCCCGGGCTCTAATAAGACCCTAGTTATGCTTCCTAGGAGAAGGTCATAGATGAGGCTTTTAGACATCCTTCACGTGTGTTTTTAGCCATGATTTGTCTGGAATTGTGTGTTGTTAATCCTTAACGGGCTTCCCTACGTCCTTTTAAGTAAAGGATTGCACAGGGTGAGTATTTCTTACAAAGCAAGTGACTTTCTCTGGTTGCCAGCAGCATTTGCAGCAAGCCGCCATGTTTCCAGTGTGGGCTATTTTTGTCCAGCCTGGCTCTTGCAAGCAGAAGTAACAGCGTTAGGAAACGTGGGCACTGCTCTCCAGCTCTGTAAGCTAATGCTTCCAGGTGCTGTAAATCACAGGTGGGGTGCATGCTGGATTGTTTTCAATTACCAAAACATTTCGGAATGGCATCCCAAAGAAAAATGAGTGTGAAAGTTGACACACAAAAAAAAATCCAGAAGTGTAGTATAGTTTCTTTTGATCAAGCTTTCTGTTTTTTATTCTTTCTTTATAAAGAATAAATGGAATGGATTTCCTAATAAGGTAGTTCTATAATACTTAGTGATAAAATGGTTACATCCTGTGAATTGAACTTTACCTTTTCCAGAGATGTTTCAGTTGGTATACTTAATGTAGTGGGAATGTTTTTGCTAAAGGACAGTTTAGCAGAATGTACAGCATGGAACATACTAGAAAGTGCCATTCTATGCATCCTGTAGAAAAAGAATTATAGTAGCTGGGGGACTTCTGTATATCTATATATGAAATCTTTCTTCTTACTGAAGAATCCTGTATATAGCAAATATAGTTAGATGGGTCACTAGCTTTTGGCTTGTGGGAAATGGGCAACTGCCTTTTTTTTTTTTTTTTAAATGCTTAGGTTATTCTTTTAAGTGCGAGTTAATCATTTGAAGCAAAATAAAGGTGACATCACAGGCAACTCTTACTTCATGCGTAGGGGCCAAGTGTAAACTTCAGGATCTCTTGTAGGAATTCTGGGAGGTGGGGGGTTGTTTACTTGGGGAAGGGTGTGATGTGTGTGGCACTGTAGTCTCAGAAACAGGAGCAACATGCAACAAATAGGTGGTTGGGAAGCTTTTCTACTCTTTGTGATCATAAAATCCTGCTCTTTTGTCCATTTGATGCTGCCACAGTAACATCAATGTGAGTTCCTCATGCAACTGGTGATATTCCAAATTTGAAGCTCTTCACTTTTAAATGTGAAATCTTCAGGCATCTAATGAAACAAGCAGCTCTTCTTTTTAGCCTTAATGTCTGTGTACTTCTATGCAGTCTTCTTGGAAGGTACTCCAGAGATTGTAGATTTGCTATTCAGTTCGCACTCTAACGTCACTCCTGTGAGAGCTGAAGTGTATTTTTGAAAAGAAAAGATACATCTTGGTGTATTTTTTTATTGGACCTCTTATGCTCTGAAGTGTCTGAGGACATATCTGTTGGAAGATTGGTCCAAGAGAAAATGAGCTGTACTTTCCTCCTTGCAAACAGTCACAATTTCATACAGCACAATACTTTTTAAGGTACATTAAAGAAACCAAAGGAGGAGTTACTGCATGAACAAACTTATTTTTCTCATAACAGATACTTTTGGGACAGTAGTCACAGTGTTAACAGAAGTGACTTTTTGGAGGAGTTAGAAAATACTTGATTATTATTATTTTTTTTTAAATATTTAAACCTGGCCATTTTTGTCTGATTTTAACTTAAAAGTATGGCAAAATGAAAGGAAATTGAAGTAGAGCAGGTCTTAGGGTGATGCTGGCTGTTATGCTGCCTGTAGTCTGTTGTACTGAACTAAATTAAGGATGAAAGTGATAGTGATTTTTTTTTTTTCCTCCCTCTCTCTCTTTCACTGATACTTTTTTACAGCTGACTAGTGTCTCTGCAGTTTATTTGAAGTAATCCAAGTTCTACTACTAGACTTGATAACCCTAAGATACTTTTTTTTATTTTTTTATTTATTTTATTAAGGTTGGAAGGGACCTCTAGAGGTCATCTAGTCCAACCCCCCTGCACACGCAGGGCCACCTAGAGCACGTGGCACAGGGCTGCATCCAAGCGGGTCTTGAAGATCTCCAGAGAGGGAGACTCCACAACCTCCCTGGGCAGCCTGTTCCAGTGCTCTGTCACCCTCACCGTCAAGAAGTTCTTCCTTAAGTTCCCGTGGAACTTTTTATGCTTCAATTTGTGGCCATTTCCTCTGGTTCTGTCAGTGACCACCAGTGAAAAGAGGCCAGCCCCATCTTCCTCATTGCCTCCCTTGAGGCACTTATAGACACAGATCAGGTCCCCTCTCAGCCTTCTCTTCTCCAGGCTGAACAAGCCCAGCTCCCTCAGCCTCACCTCATAGGGCAGATGTTCCAGGCCCCTGATCATCCTCATGGCCCTGCGCTGGACTCTCTCCAGCAGCTCCACATCCCTCTTGTACTGTGGGGCCCAGAACTGGACACAGTACTCCAGATGTGGCCTTACCAGGGCTGAGTAGAGGGGTAAGATCACCTCCCTCGACCTGCTGGAGATGCTCCTCTTAATGCACCCCAGGATGCCATTGGCCTTCTTGGCCACGAGGGCACACTGCTGCCTCATGGTCAACCTGTCGTCCACCAAACTTCACTAAGGTTTTTAAAAAAAATTCTGATCTTAAGCTATTCTTAAAGAATATGTATTTTTTTGTGGGCAAGGATTGTTATGCCTCTTAGAGGTCCCAGTTCGGCTAGATTAAGGTTTGTCCTCATCCAGTAAGGTATAGCTGGTAGAGTGCAGCATTGATAGCTAGAAGTTTATAAGCTGTCACTTATATTAAAATAATCTTTTTAGGAGTTTCATTCCTTACTGAGGCAAGTGTGAAATACTGAATTCTAGTCTGTCTGTACTGATAGACTTCTCTGTTACCCTGTACTGTTTTCAGTTTGACTTATGGCTAGTATTATACTGCCTTTTTAACTTGTAAGAATGTCATGGTGGATCAGGCTTAACTGTTAGGATCTCTGAGGGTAAAGAATTTTCTGTGCTAAAAAGTTGTGCCCCTGAAGGTGAGGAGAGAGGTAAGATAGTTGACTTTTTAGAAATATCTGTTGCTTGGCATGCAGAAATGATTTTTGTAAAGTTCTTAATCCGTGTGTTTTTAATTCAAGCAGGAGCAATCTTGATTTTCACCGTAACATCTAGTTAGGTGTTCTAACTCATGACTTCTTATGGGTAACTCAACTTTTTTGCTTCTTTCTTCAAGAGCTGTGATGGAAACAAATACAAATGTTGGAGGCCCAATGGATGATGACTGAACCTGCTGCTAGCTTTGAGTTGTTAGAGCAGCTCTTGAATGTCAAAACAAAACCTGTTCTAGTAGTGGAGTCATAGGGTCTAAATAACTATTCTTCTGAATTAAGTGTTTTGGAGAGTAGTACAAGCATAAAGTGCAACTTGTTGGGACAGGGTGAGAGGAAGGTAAAGGGAAAAGGCAATAAATCAACTTCACCTACCCTGTGGGGTAGAATTTGGAGGATTAAAATCCAACTACAGAAGAACAGTATTTCTAATTGTGGGGTAAGTTAGTTTGGGATTAGTCTAGTTAGAGATACTGAAGTTCTCTTTCCTACTGTTGGAGAAGTCATCTTTAGGGGGATATGATTTAGGGTTTTTTTTTGTTTGTTTGTTTGTTTTAAATGTAGGGATATATCTGTAAACTCAAAATGCTCTAAGTTTTGTACTCTCTGAAAGTTTAGAGAACTTAGTTTCAAGTATGAAGTTGATCTTTGCTTTGGCTTTCTGAAAAATCAAAAGGATCTTTTTTTTTTTCTTTCCTCTGTAAGGCTCAGTGCAACCTACCTGTCTTGTTATGGTGGTTGAAATGAACTGGTTAAGCTAGCTAGAATGAGCTGTCCTGAGTACTTCTTACTGCAAGTCCCTCTGCAACAACATCTGCTTTTTTCTCAGTCAAAAAGATTCTCTATTGAGCTTAAGCTAAGGTATGAGCAGCCATCAGAACTATCTTAGTGCAAGATAGGGAATGAAGGATATTCCTTTTGTTTTAGACGTGTTATGCCCAATATGCCCAATCCGAACTTTATAGCAGTTGAAGAATATACTTCTGGAAGTATAGAGGAACTTGAATTAGCACAACAATTGGTATGTATATGATTTGTTTTGCAGCAACTGTTATCAGATTACAAAAATGCTTTTGTATTTTTCAAAAATAAAGTACTGGCTGACCTGTATGGTGAGAGCAGTGGCAGATTGAAACTAACTTACAAGGTTTTGTCATGAAAATCCACAAATGCTGATTGAGCTTCAGTTTGAGCTTGTCACAAAGTTGGTTTTGAAAGCGTGAGTGCTTCCTGAGGAGGAACTTAGCAATGTAGCCATCAGTTCAGGTCTCCTTTTTCTTTTCATTCCTCCCTGGGGCATCCTGAAAGACTATAAATTAAGATGCCTGTTCTCATCTGGTACTTCAGTATTTATTAGGCAATAAAGCTTAAGTAATACAAACTTTAAATAGGTGTTTTCTACCGCTTTCTCCATCTGCTGTCTCTCTGAGTAATGAGTGGGACACAATTTCTGATGATTTAAGAGATGTAGGATTATGTTAAACTGAGAACAGAAAAGAAACATTTCTCATTCTTCTAACATATGTCAGTATCATATATTACTTAAACAAAATAAATAATATGCTGCCCATTAAACTGTGTTTCTCAAGTGATCTATAAAATGGGAAATACAGACTTAGATGGAACATACTTAAGTTGTCTCATGTGACACAGAACAGTGAAACTTTACAAAAAGTAATGCCAAATACCTTAGTTGTGATATAAAACTGTGAGCAACTGAGGGTATTTGGCTGCTGAAAGGTGACTCTTGCCAGGTCACAGGCATAGAGCAGCTGTTCCAAGTGTGGCCTTATAATAAAACCTGTTCCTTTTTGCTTATTCTAATAAGAACTCGAATGCTTATGCTGCTTCTGCAGAGATAATATCCTCTCCGCATCCCTAGATTCTCAGCATTGCTGAATAGAAGTGGTAATTAGATCAAAAAAATAAAAAATAGACTAGTTGAGATCGCTTTTAAAAAAAGCGAAGTAGGCTCTTCTCATGGTTTGCCTCGTGCTTTGTTTAGTCCCTTCTGACTCTCTTTGCTTTTGAACACAGTGCTTCTGATGTTAGTCCTCTTAAGTGCTCACTGTTCATTGAGATGCTAACTAATAGCAGTTAATACTAGTTAAAAATCTATTGTAAGTTTGAGGATCCAGATCCAAGTCAGGTGTTGCTTTTAAATAAGACTCTTAATAAAGCCTTTTTTGTTTGCATGCTGCCTTATACTTGATACTGCTCTGATCTTGGTTGAGGAGCTCCTGCTTCTAGAAGTTTATAGTGAATAGTTGATTCTTATGGGCTACCTCAGTATTTGTAGGAAATACAAGTAAAGTTGAGTGCTGGTAACCTCCCAACTTGTAGCAAATTAGATATTTAAATGCTTAATTATTCATTGCATGAGTTGTCCTCTTGGTTCACAAAGATTAGATGTAATGAAGTAATGTGTGCAGTTTCAGTCTCTTGCCTCTGTTGTAAAATGCTACCTTTAAGATCACCTCCCTCAGACCAGAATTGTTTCTTTCTGTATCTGTCAATACAAAAAAAGTAGAACCAGTTGCAGACAAGTAACTATAGTGACTTTTGTCTTTTGATTTGGGGACTTCCTCCTATATCAGAATTTAGCATATTGTATTGCTGTGAGATATGATATCGAATAGATTTTTTTTTTTTTCCTGTTACAAGAGACCAGTAATGAGACCATGATTTTTACAAGCAGCATTTTGGCCCTTCTGTTGCTCACCTATTTAGGCTGCTTTTTCAGCACTTGATAATTCAGGGCTCTTCCCCATAGCTAAGGCTATATTAAAACAAGGACATCTCACATACTGTATCTGGTATCTTACAGTATTTTAAATATACATTTCCTTGAAAAGGTTTATATTACACTTCCTACTTCAGAACAAGCTGGTGTAATGCTATAAATCCCTAGTTGAGACAAGAGCCCTGGAATTTGCCTAGTGGTGCAAGTTTAGCTTGTTTGTATTTCATTGTTTTTTCATTGTTTGCTCTGTAGTGGTTTGTATCATGGTTTACCCAGGTATCAACTTCCTCTTTTTTTGGCTTACTCAGCAGTAGTAGCAGACTGTAGTCATGAAAAATGTGATGTGGAAACCAGTAGAAATTGTTTTGCCATTGTTGATTAACTTGTGTTGTGTATCATGCTACTTGGGAGAATCATTAGGGGATCTTCATGATTTAATTTGTATTATTGTCCAAAGCAACAGCACTAACTTAATGCTAGGTTCCCTGTTTGGATAAATTGTTTGTGACTTGAGTACTCTTGCCTGTTGCTACCCAATCAGAAGATATCCCAAATGACACATGCGCAATCCTATTAACTATTGACCAGATCTTTAACTTTCAGTGAAACTGCAGTTTTGTCAGGTGTGTAACGTGCTTACATATAAATACCCCTATTCTATGTGAGCTTCTAGATGTTTCCTTTGTTTAAAAAAAAAAAAAAAAAAAAAAAAAAAACTTATGCACTTATGTTCAGGAATTACTTGATAACAAAATGAGTGTATAGAGTTGGATTGGAATTGGACCATCAGGTTTAGAGGGGAAACAGTTCTTTATCTGGAGTACACAGTTTGTACAGTTGCCTTTGTATAATTAAAATAAGGTTGTACAGGTCAAAGATCTGAACTTTAACTTATAGTTTGTTTGGATGTTGAGAACAGTGGAACAGAATGAGTGAGTTAAACCTGTAGTTAAAAAGGGGGAAAGCTGTTTCAGTACTGGAACTGCACCATTTTGTGGAGATTAGGCAGGAATGTAGTATCAAGTGAGTTAGCTTACAGCATGCTAACAGCCAAAACAGAAAGCGTGGACTGCTGTAATGCTACTGTCAAACTCTAATGCAGTGCAATAACTTTATCTTCTGGTCTTGCTATTTTAATTGACTCTGTTCTCCAGAGCATTATATTGGAGTGTGTTCTGCAATGACTGAGAGCCTTAATGCTGTATATAATGTATATGAGAGATTTTTTGATATACATGGAATGTCCTGTAGAAATTAGATTAGACTTCATTTGTCTGAGATTTAAAAACTGACTGCTATTGTTTAGTTCACTTTCATTACATAGCACTTGGAGCTCTTAAAAAAAAAAAAAAAAAAAAAAAAAAAGTTAATCCATACTAGCTGTTGGGTGTTCTTAGAGCCTATTCTTTGTCTGAATACTGATATGCTAATAGGTTTTGTGATTCTGAATATAAAGTTGCTAATATAGAACTTGCACAGATTAGAACCATTAATGTAACTGTGCTTTAGAAATTCAGTGACTAGCACTGGTTTCCTGCTAGCTAGTAGAATTGTAACAGATGGCTACATCTGTGGTTCTGACTTGTCACCAACCAGGTGACAACCACTATAAGGAAAGTATTTGTTTTTCATTAAGTGACTTACCTTAAGCAAAAGGCTGGTTTTACTGCAGAACAGTTGTAATGTTTTTGCTAGTTACAATTTGACTTATTCCATTTGTCTTGTATATGTGAAGTGATAGGAATGCATGTTTTTGAATAAGTCTTAAATCATGTGGTCTTCAGCTTTTCCTGTCAATTCTTCCCCTTTCATTGTTGTCTCAATTGACAAAAACATGTGGATAAGCTCAATGATTAAAGAGGATAATTAAATCATTTCATACTATTCTCTGTAGCAGAAATATGGTTTGAAATATTTAGTTATTCTTGGGTCAAAGAATAGGAGTACAGTAATGAATTGCTCATGAGTGGTAGAGAGCAAGTATTCTGTCTGGAAATGTGTGGTTTCTGTCATTTGGGTTGTGACGGCTAGGGAACAAGAACAGATGGTAACTGGCAGAGTAGCAGCAGGTGCACCAGGGGTAAAACCAGACTGCTTTCTGATTAGGGCATGTAGAGGCTTTCCCCATTTCTTCTCAGATCTGCTTAACGAGACCTGGGCACTGTGCTATTCTCTTCCATACTAAAAATCACTTCTGACAGATTTTTTTTTTTTTTACCCCAACACTAGGGAGGGCCTCTTTTTTTTAGCATGTAAATAGATTTATTTCAATCAGCACAAGAAAACTTATCTTCCTCATGTATTCAGTACAGTATTGGGCTGATTCAGCAGAGCAGCATGGAAGATGTGACTGCTTGCTGGCTAATATAGTAGGAATTTCTTCACTTATTACTACATCTTTCAAATTTTGTAAGCTGTTGAGATCAGAGAGCTGCAGGTAATAGAATCTTCATTCAAGATGAGTGAAAGTCAAGCTTAAACTTTGTTCTGGAAGCAGTTTAAGATGATTCTCAGCCTGTTTAGCACTTGATAGAATTGAGTAGAAAATTTGCCTACTGACCTCATTAAGAAAGCCTGGATTTTAGAGGAGGCTAGTAACTTCTGTATGGGATGCTGTAGCAGTGTAGTGTGAATAGCACTAGTTGTGTTAACAGCAGAGCAAAACCAATCAGTTTTTTTTTTTTTTTTTTTTTTTTTTTTTTTTTTTTNGTCATAGCCTTTTGTTGTCAGTTAATAGCATTCTAGTTCTACCTTGTTTTGCAAGATAGAAATTTGTGTCCTGCATGTCTAATGAAGTTGGGTGCTGTGCATACTGACCAGTGCGAGGAACTTGGGTGTTAACACATCCTCAAATAGCTGCAATCTGCAAGTTCTGCCAAGACAGGCAAACATTAGTTTCTCTTGCTTGCTGTATGTGGGGCACTAGGCCACAGTTCTTAAGTTAGAAGGAATTTGACAGGTTGATTTGGACACAATATTTTGCATATACAGAATACTGGCTTCCCCACCTGTCCTTTTCTTGGTGTTCCTGATTAGACAATTTATAGCAGACTCCTGCTGCTGATTTGCCCATTTGGTCTGCTTACTAACCCTCTTCCATAAGCACTCAGCTGTTTCCTCCCCTGTCGATCTTCATGCATTCCCCATGCCCTTTTTTGTACCTCCTTGTTCAAAGGTTCATTTTTTTTCACCACCTCAGATGCCTTAGCTGGCAACCCCATCCATGTCTGTCTTGATTCCTATCTTTGTCCTGAGGTTAGCTGTGGGCATGTCTCTTTACCCAGGATGTAAAATACTTCTCTACAGTGACAAGAGTAAGCTTGGCCTAGCATAACTTTGTCACTATTGCTTCTTGGAGCTAATTGCACAGTCTTAAATAGATGATGAATGATGACTCCCAGATTGCTTTTTAGAGGGCTCAAGTTGTGGGGGGGTGTTGGTTTTGACTTGTGGGACTCACCTAAACTGTGTGCATATTGAATTTGCATACTGTGCATTTGGCAGTGTTGTATAGGAGAAGGGACTTAGGATGCCAGTAATATGAAGAAAGTACTCTTAAGTGTTACACCTGGCCTTTTAACTCCCTTTTGGATAACATCTGCTTGACAGTAAATACCTTTGTTAGCTTTTCTTTGTCAGCATTACAAGGCAGAGAAATCAGCTAATGTAAATTCTGTAACACATCAGCAGCAAAACTGCCAGCTAAGCTACTATTCTGCTACCTGCCAGAGTAACTGGAAATGGCATATGAACCAAAAAAAAAAAATCCCACTAGTTCTTTACTGGGCAACAAAAATGTGATTTGGTATTGGTGGTATGAACTTCCTTTTATAGGTGTTTGAAAGGAAGGAAGCACAAATGTTTTGTTTGGCTTGAACTGAAGATAGATGTTCTGTAATGCAGTTGTGAAGGTTTTTTTGCATTTTTCAGATCATTGAAGTTAGGTACGTGATAAATAGATTTGTCCCTGGCCCTGCATGGTACTGTGTATTTGACCCACCTGGTAGACTGAAGTGATGTCTAATTTGCAGAGTTGGGGGAAGCAAGGGGAGAGCAGTATTCGTTTGTGCATAGCATAGTTGCTTAATATAATCCGATATCCCTTTTAAATAGGAATGTAGGAGTGTTGTGCTTTTGACAAAAATAGATTGGACTTGCTTTGACCTTTTTAAAATGCCCTTAATAAAGCAGCATAGGCTTTACTTTAGAACATCTGACTTCTAATTCTGATTGCAAAGTCAAGTGAGGTAAGTCAAACTTGGACTGACTCTACATGATTTAGCTACTTAGCAAATCCTCTTGCAGAACTGTACTTGATTTTTGCTGAGGGTACATAGGATAACTAAGTGCATGGATATTGAATTCAAATTTCCTTACCCATGCAGCTTCTGATCCTCTTCCTTGCTCTTTCCCTCTTTCTTAGCGCCAGTGATTGATGACTCTGAAAGCATTTCAGTTGAACTACTTACTGTGGTGAAACTGCTTATGATCTATGTACTTTATGCCGTGGCTTGTTACCAGTATATGTACAGCAATTTGAGATACCATTATTTTATGGATTTTTTTTCTTAGCTTTCAGTTGACCAAAGAAATGGTGATGGAGAAGCCAAGTCCCCTGCTGGTCGGGCGGGAATTTGTGAGGCAGTACTACACTCTACTGAATCAAGCACCTGACTATTTGCACAGGTAAAGCTCCACTTCATTTTGATCCATTGGGGGGGGGGGGGGTTGTTTTGTTTTATGTGGGGAATGCTAAGAGCAATAAATAAAATCATTCCCTATTTTTGGCCAACTGGATTTAAATCAGACTTTTAAATGCCAAAACCTTATCCGAGAAGAATTCAGTATAATCTGCTCTCAGTTTGGATCAAATGAATTGAAGAACTGATATTAAAGATTAAAAGAACTAGAAAAATGATAGGTACTTTTAGAAAATACCATTTTTATCTTCTTAAAAAGTAGTTGCTATAAATATGTTAAACATGCATTACAACTTTAGAAAAAGGAAAACACCATTTTGGAAGGCACAAGTGTCACTTCTAGATGTGGCCAATATGGGCCACATCTAGAAAGTGGGATAAGTGCTATTTTCCCGGTTTTGTGGTCTCTCTTGTTATAATGCCCTCAGTTTTCTGCATTTTTCTCTGAAGTCAGTATTCTTGTATATTGCTGTGTGCCAATCTCATCAGTAGCTGTTTCTTAAAGGAAATTTGGCTACAAATGGTTATTTGAATATGTTCCTTCTCAACTTGATTGTTAATTTTGCTTAGCTGGTCTTAACTCAGTCTTTTGAAACTGTGCTTTATTTTGCTATGCCTTGAGTTGCTAGATAAGTGATTTTTAAAACCCTCCTTTCAGTTTATGGAACACTTAAGAGATTTTTTTTTTTTTTTTTTTTCCCGAAGTTATTCTCCACCTTGAACAGCCAACTTTTTCTTTCCAGGTTGCAGGCAAGTTTAGGTATGCCATGGATTTCAATTCTAGCCTTTTATCTGCTGTCAGAATGGACTACCATGATGCTTGTGACACTTCTTACTTTTTAATATTTCTGCCTTTTAAAAAGGAAGTTTTACGTACTGTAGATGAGCCAAAAGCAAGTTCTGCTCACAATTTAAACCAAAGCTTGCGAAAAATCATACTCTGTTTATTTAGACTGCTTACAGACAGAATGGAGCTGAATTATCTAGGTATCACATGAGACTTTACTGTTGACTGTTAGCTCTATAGGCATCTGACACTTCAGAATGCTGTAGCTTACACAGAAGGACTTTGTGGTGTGGTTTTTTTTTTTTTAGTTTGGAAAAAGGAAAAAAATGTGGAATTATAAGGATGTATTGCAGTAATGCAGACAGATAGAATCATAGTATTCATAGTGTGCTCCTAGCGGCTCAAGAAAGCATAATGTTGTTAAAATACTTTAACAGGTTTTATGGAAAGAACTCTTCCTATGTCCATGGTGGCTTGGATTCCAATGGAAAACCAGCTGATGCTGTTTATGGGCAATCTGTAAGTACTTGAAAACTTCTTTTCCTTGTGTCTGAGTCAAATACCCACATATGATTCATTGCCTTTGCCTAAATGCCTCCTATAAGAGAATCAGGAAAAACAATTGCCTGCCTGTAAACAGCAACAGTTAGTCAGGATGTCTCCTTTTAAAAAGTTCATAATCTGAAAATGCTTATGAAGCAAATTTAGGATTTGGAATACAATCTAAAACTCAATATTTTATGTTTCTCCTTTCTTTGGAAACCACTGACTTAGCCTGCTAAGTAACTTTTGCTGTAACCTCCGTGTGTGTGTGTGTATATATTTACAGGATATCCACAAGAAAGTGCTGTCATTAAACTTCAAGGATTGCCACACAAAGATTCGCCATGTGGATGCTCATGCTACTCTCAACGATGGTGTTGTAGTCCAGGTGATGGGGGAGCTCTCCAATAACATGCAGCCTGTACGCAGGTTCATGCAAACATTTGTGCTTGCACCTGAGGTATGTTGTATACCGTGTTAGTACTGCTCTAAGCCTGCTGCTATGCTAGTATTAATATAAAACCTGTTTAGTTGAGTATTGGAGTCTGGAGGGTTGAGCCAGGGAGATCACTTAACACAGAGTTCAGTCTAATACCCTGCAGATTCTTTATGAAACTGCATTAGTTCCCTATGTTAATATATTAATCATGATTATGATCTTTACAGTTGTAAATATCCTGACTTGTGGTTACTGAGTATTTTAATGCCTTTGTGTTCTAAAGTTGTTTCTTCTATTTGCTTTCCTAGCAACTAGTATAAAAAAGGACTAGTGAAAGAAATGTTTTTTCCTATTTTTAAGATGTAGAATCCAAATTTCTGATTCTGGTTTTACTTGAAGTTTGAAGTGACTTTCAACATGTGACATTGTAAAGATACATATAAATGTAAATATGCAATGTAATAAGTTGTGAGATCAGTTTTGTTTTTCAGTTTGACTGTTTTTCCTTTGGAGCTAGGAATTGGTAATGTAGAACCCAGAAGCTCTGGTTTCCCCTCTTTCATCATGAACTATCAGAATTAAGTGTGGTACAAACTTTTTAGTTGGTCAGTCACTTTGTACGTTTGCAGTTCAGAACATGATTGCAGTGCATCCCTGACTTGATATTTGGGGCAGATGGAGAAGCCTTATACTAAGACAGATTTTCTTGAAAGAGGCAAATTTGGGTTTATCTTCAGATGAGAGAAGGATGAGTTTCACAAGCTGTTCTTGTTTACTTGTTACTTCAATATTATTGTGATTTGTGACCTCAGCAAACAATGTTATAAAGTAACTCCACACTAGTTATTCTGCTTCCAGTTATGTTTGTGTAATGAGTTGTTAGTAGTCAAGATAGGGTATAGAAGGCTAAAGTTGATATTTTTGCATAGATTTAGCTGTCAGTCTTTCTAGGATTTAATTCTGTCTTACTGACCCTGTCAGTAGTAAGGAGGAAATATATAGCTCCTTTCTCTGCTGAACGGAGCTAAATTTCTGCTCTGGGAGCCATGTTGAGATCTCTTTTCTCAGAATGGTCATTGAACAGTCCTTTTGTCTTCTGTAGCATTAAAGTTGTCTCCGTCTTTCTAGCTCAAATGCTGTGTTCCTTTTATGGCGGTTTGGTAGCTATTTTCGTCTTCAGAGATCTCTTATCCTTTTATTTTAACAAAGCAGCGTTGTTTTTTTTTTTTTTTTTTCATATTGATGAAGGTGTGTTATCAATAAAACAGTCATTGAGCACTTTGGATTATTCTCCCATATCAGACTCTGATATTTACCTCTACTCTTTGGTGCATGGAGCAGGCATAAGTGGCTCAAAGCAGGCTTTTTTGCTTTCTCAGCTTTACTTTGCTGCCAATCAGAATTATACTTGAGCTGATCAGTGACTAGAGTTGCTCTTAAATAATTATCTAATTACCCTGATGTCAAGGGATATCATCTGAGCTGTGATATAATATAGCATTCCTCTAACTTTTGTGGAGTGAGAAATACTTCCTGTGTTTGGCAACAGGCTGCGGAGACAGTTAAACTTGCCTGGATTGACTGACTGACTTTTCTTCCTGCTTGGAGATTCTTTGTAGTAACTGCTGACTGTCCTGTTTGTATTTATTGCTTGTACTGTTGGTGTCATAGAGGACAGACGAGTGCCAGGCTTTGCCACCGATAGTAAACTTTGTCATGTTGGGGGAGAGGTTTGTGACTGTTGTAATCGAATCATTTTCTTCCTTTGTTTTGTTTCAAGGGTTCTGTTGCAATGTAGTTTTATGTCCATAATGATATCTTCCGCTACCAGGATGAGGTTTTTGGTGACTCTGACACAGAGCCTCCTGAGGGTAAGTACCAGTTCTTGAATAGTTATAGTGATAATTTGTTCCTGGGTCTATTTTAATACTTAGTTCCCAGACGGAAGGAAATCCCTTTGTGTGGAGATGGCAGATCAGCACTAAGCTTGGTGATCTCTTGGCTTTTTTCCTGACCTGCAGTCTTACCTTTCTTTGACCCTGCTATCTGCACTTCAGCAAACACCTGAATGTCATTGCTCTCTTCTGACAATATTACTAAAAAGTTCTCTTTGAGCAGCGGCAATTTACAGTGCAGGCTACAAATTTTTTTTTGTTTTTGTTTGGTTTTATGTGTTTACCTTCTTCCCAAATAACATGAAACATGCTGCTTGACTTTAACCAAAATTGAATGACTGAAGTGATGGCAGAAATAAGGAAGTTTTTGTTATGTCTTACAGCACTTTCTGTGTTTGGTTTTCAAGCTTCAGCTGTGTGCTGTGGTAGATGCCTTAGGTTACCCCTGAGTACTGAAGATGAGTATGGTGCATTTATTTTTCCTTTTTTGACTTCATTTAGAATCGGAAGAAGAGGGGGAAGAACCTGAGGAAAGGCAGCAGACACCTGAGGCTGTTCCTGATGACAGCAATACTTACTATGAGCAGACTGTCAGGTAATAACATTGTATTAGTTGAAGCCAAATGTTGCCTAATACAGTTTGTAGAAAAGTCAAATGAACTTACTGCTAGTCATGATTTTTCCTTGGCAATCCAGGACTTCTGTTAGTGAAGCAACTGCAATCTAAGAGGGTATTTAACTGAAAAATCTGCCCCAGTTTATGCAATGCTTTTGCCATTCTGTAGTGTAACTGTGGAACTTGCATCCCTGGGCAGTGTAGTTGTATGTAGACAGATTACCTGTGCCCCTCTCTTATGTGGTTAACTTCTTATTTGTAAGGCAGCTTCCCCTACCACTTACTATTGGAATTCAGTATAATGCCGCCTTAATGTTTGCTTTTTGTGCTTCTCTAGTAGCAATGACTTGGAAGAACATGCGGAAGAGCCAGCTGCAGATGCAGAGCCTGAGCCGGAGCCAGAACCCGAGCAGGAAGCTGAACCAGAGGCGCAAGAAGAAAAGTCTGAGCCAGCATTGGAGGAGTCGGTTCCAGAAGAGGCTGTGGAGAAGAGTCCTTCTCCAGCTCCTGCAGATCCAGCTCCTGCAGTGCAAGAGGACTCCAGGGTAATGAAAATCAGTAGCTCTTGTCTCCTGTGATGTGATGGTTTTTGAGTGTGTTCAAGAGTTCTGTTTGAGGTTTGTGGTATGTGGGATATCTCTGTTTGTTTGTTTTGGATTTTCTTTTGCACTCTCTGATCTGGCAAGAGGAGAAGAAATATCTGGAATCAGACATGTTTACATGCTTCAACTTTTTTTTTTCTCCTGCCCAAATTACTCTTCTCATGACCAGTTGGCTCTTCCTCATTGGCTGCCCTCCAATAAATTGAAATTCTGTCTAGTAACTGGTTGATCCAATATCAAGACCTAAAGCAAGGCTGCCTTATTTGGTAGTGTGGGGACTGTGGCAGCAGTTTAGGCTTAAGTTTTTAATTTAAAAAAAGGTCTTTATAAAGACAACTTCTGAAACTTTGCACAGACAGTGGTACACCGAATGAAGAAAATAGATGAAATCTGACTTTATTCCTAACTGGGGATAGCTGCCTCTTGCCAATGTTAAGGAACAGAAAGACAATGGAGGAACCGGGAAGGCAGTACATTGGCCAGTCTTGATCTAATACTTGAGTTTAGGCTACTGCTGTGGCATTTCAGCTCTACACAGAATATAGAAATTGGATAAAAGTGTGATTACATGAACTCCTTGAATTGGAATGATTCTAAGAAAGGTTTGGGAAAGCTGCGAGTGGCTGGACCCAGAATTTCAAAGTCTCAAGAACAGCTCAACACTGTTACTGTTATTCTGCGTCTACTAGCTGTAACATCAGGAGTGTATTTCTGAAGGACAAAATCTTAAGTAATAATGTCTATTTCTCTAGACATTTTCGTGGGCATCAGTAACTAGTAAGAACCTTCCTCCCAGTGGAGCTGTTCCAGTATCGGGGATACCACCTCATGTTGTGAAAGTACCTGTCTCACAGGTAGGAATCCTATGCCAAGAGCCACTTACTGGCAGGCTGGCTGACAGTAAGTTGTCTAGGGGGGGATATAATGAAATCTGCATGCTCATGATCTGAATTTTCAGACACACTTCCAAATTCAGTATATCCTTTTAGACTTTGTAAAATGACATTCTGTTGCTTTTTAGTTGAGAAGGGATTTTGCTCTGAGGAGAAAAGGAATGTTCGTGTGAATGCAGGCTGTATCTTTTATCTAAAATAAATGCACCCTACGCACCCTCTTCTAAAGGAGAAGCAGCTTCTGTAGCTTTTCCCTTTTGCCTGTTCATGAGTGTAGTTTTATCTTAATTGCCACAGTACTCTGAACAGAGGCACTTTATTGTCTATAATTGTAAATGAAGCAACGTGGAAGTTTAACTTTGTGCAGTGACAGACATACTTGCTTTCAGCATACTAGCCACAAGCAGTGTAAGCATACATACATGCTAATGTGCATTTTATAGCCTCTGCTGAAAACTGAAATTAATCTTTCCCCCGAATTCTCAACTTACTAATAACTTGTTAGTAAGCTCTGAATAGCTGAATTGTATCGATTCTTACATGTTAATTTTTTGAACTTATGCAGCCTCGCCCTGAGACAAAGCCGGAATCTCAGACTCCACCACAGAGACCTCAGAGGGATCAGAGAGTGAGGGAGCAGAGAACAAACATCCCTCCACAGAGGGGTCCTAGACCAAGTAAGAAAAGCTAAGAGGAATGAACCTTTGTGCTTATGTAGTGGTTTTCAGGAGACTGTATGATGTCTGATTAAGGTTTGGAAATGTTACCAGCAACAGTGCTAATTGTGGGAGGGAAACTTTTTGTTGATGAAGATATTTTAGCTGATCTTGACCTGAATATCTGCTGCATTGTCAAGTTGTATTTGACTAGTGTTATATGAAATATGTAGTTGCCTCTGTATAGAAAAAGAGGTTAAAATCTAGATCTTTTAAAATACGCTGATTCTGACTCTGACTGCTCTTTAAGAAAATCAAGTCTCCACAATAGTGATAAACAAATTCTACTTTTTTATTCAAGTTCGTGATGGTGAACAAGGTGACGTTGAGACTAGGCGCATTGTGAGATACCCGGACAGTCATCAGCTGTTTGTTGGGAACCTTCCCCATGATGTGGATAAAAGTGAACTAAAAGACTTTTTCCAAAGTAAGTTACTCTGCTGTACTTCTCACAGGGGTTGGGGTGTGCAACCATCATTGGTCAGCAGGGCATTCTAATGTGTGACCCCAGAACTTGGCTTTTCTCTTGCAGGCTATGGAAATGTTGTTGAACTCCGCATCAACAGTGGTGGAAAACTTCCCAATTTTGGGTTTGTGGTTTTTGATGACCCTGAACCAGTCCAGAAGATCCTTAGCAACAGGGTGGGTAAAATTTTCAGTCAGAGGGTTTCTAACTAATAGGAATGTTTCTTTCTATTCATCTAACAAAAGATATTCTAGCCAGTCCCCTTCTAATTTCATATGTATCTTAAAGTAGGGATACTTCTTTCCCTTCTATCAAAAGACCTGTAGAACTTTTCTACACGTAGAGAATACTTTCTTAGTTATGAGAACTTAAGTTCATCTTTGCTTATAGACTGAATTTAGTATCTTTTGAGGCTTTTTCTAATGAGAAACAGCTGAGGTGTGCAGAAAGTAGAGAAACAGCTTCTAGGGAGATTAGATGGAAAGATTCTGACCCTGTGAGCAAGTAAGATCTTCCTTTTTGAAAGAAGAGGTTGAAAGGGAGGAGCTGTGCTAGTGTTTGGATTGAGAAAGAAGAATCTCCTAGCCGAGGCAGGAGGTACCTGCTTGGCTTGTCAGCAGTGATTGCTAATACAGAATTCCTGTCCTGTAAGCGTGTGCAGTAGTGGTAGGCAGTGAATCCAGGTGCAGTGTCACAGCTCTCAGTATGTTCCCTAGCAGTCTAGCTCCTCACCAGACAGGGCCTTATTTTCTTCTTTGCCTCCTTCCTGTATTCCAGTACCACCACTGCATTTCTGACCTTACATTGAAGAGGAGGTTACAGTGTAGATTTGCTTTGCATACGAGTTGTGTTTTGTGCAAACATGCGCCCTTAAGCAGTGGGACTGCTTTCAGGGTGAGCTTAGCTATAAAGGAGTTCTAAAGGCTTTGGTGGACTGTGAGCCAAAGAAATTAAATCTGTTGGCTGGTATGGAATGTGGGAGTTTGCACTGGATTCGGTGGCGAGGCTATAATGAGGTGCTCTGACCTTTTTGTCCAGCACAGCTGATGGCTCAAGAAGGGCAGTGCTACTTCATCCTTGGACTTGTGCTGCTCTTATAATCTGTTTAGCAGGAAGAAATCATTAGCTCTTGCTTCTGATGAAAAATTCTCCCTGTGGTAGTGGGAACACTTTTATGTTCTTGTGTTACACAAGTGTTGAAATTTACTTGAAATGAGTGAATCTTTTTCTTGGAATTCTCAGATTTTTTTTTTTTCCAGTTTTGTAGTGAGGTTTATGCTGTATGCTACTGTTGTGCTCTTCTGCTGTCACTTCAATCAGGGTTCTTAAGTCACTGCTTACTACTGTGACTCCAAGCATTGGGCTTGACGCAAATGAAAGACTCTCTTGGTTTGTTCACCAAGATGACATGTGGAATCTTTTTGTTGTGCCAAAAGAAAAGATCAACTGGGGCTCGGTTTACAACTCAGACAGTTATGAACTGTGATTTGCTACATACGGATGAAAGTAGCTTATTTTCTTTTATAAGATATGGCAATGTTTAATGTTATACCTGAGATCACTTTTGTAATGTCTCAGACTTTCATGTGTGTTTTAATATATAATATTTTCCAGGAAAGCGTAAGACTGGGTATGTATTTTGCCCACAGCACTTTTGTCTTTCACAGCAATTCATAAAATGTTTTAATTTGAATTGGAGAAACTAAGACAAAAAAAAAAGGCTGCAGAAATCGGCTTGGTATTGGAGAATTGCGGATGAAGCGTTAATGAAGGTTCCTGTTCTGCTTTCTTTGCAGCCCATCATGTTCAGGGGAGAGGTGCGCTTGAATGTGGAGGAGAAGAAAACACGAGCTGCCAGGGAGGGTGACCGCAGAGACAACAGACCCCGTGGACCTGGAGGCACTCGTGGGGGGCTGGGAGGTGGGATTCGAGGGCCTCCACGTGGAGGAATGTCCCAGAAACCAGGATTTGGAGCTGGAAGGGGCATCGGGCAACGCCAGTGAATGCATCACGGATTTTGACACAGTGACGCAAACCCTTCTTCCTGCAGTTTTGTGAATTTCAGCCTTGGGTATCTTGGAATGTGGCCCTAGCCTGTTATAGACTGCTACGTTTGATACTATTTTGGCCCCTTTTCGTTTGTGTTATGGTTTTGTGATTTTTTTTTTTCTAGTCCTTGTCCCAGATTCCAGCTTTGTGGAACAACGTTTTAGGAAAAGTGGATTTTAAAAAGAACTGAATTTCCTTGCTCACTTCAAACTTATGGACTGGATTTTTTGGTACCAGTGGTCTTTCCTAAAGGAATGTTTTCTTTTTTGTTTTTTTTTGTTTTGTTTGTTTTTTTTCTTTTTTTCTTCTTCCCCCCTCTCTACTGAATTGGGGTGCATTTCAGTCAGTGGAATAATATTTCACGTGCATGTGTTCAAGAGCCTCTAGGAAAACATAGTACTTGGCAGGTATTTCAAGGGCAGGAAAAAACTATCAATTTATCCCTTGAGGGTCATACGAACATCCTCTGGTCCGGAGATATTGCCACTTGAGAAATTGACATTCATCTATCTTTGTGGCGCTGTAAAAGTGGAATAATGGGTATCCGTAGAATCTTTTTTCTTTTGATACATGATCACGGAAAGGAATTCTAACTACTGTTTTACCACTTTGAAATTTTGGATTGTGGGATAGGTTTTAAATGTCTAGAACTTGACTCTTAAAACACTTTTCCTGAACTTGTGAAATTTTTTATTGAAATAGGGAGGTTTTTCATGTTTAGTTTGTATTTGTATAAAAAAAGCAAAATTGTTGTGCCTTCTATTTATCTCTCATTCCAGTCTTGGCAAATTGTTAAAAAATTAAAAAATAAAAAAGGTCTAGATTTGCTTTATCAAGTTGAGAGTATCTTGGAGTTCTTCCGGGGAGGAAATTCCCCCATGTGTCACCAGCTTTGGTATGTAGGGGTGGTAGACCTTAAACTCAACATTTTCAGGAAAAAAAAAATTGGTTACTTAAATGCACCCAAACTATTGAACAGAAAGTAGGTAGTTCTTGGGTGCAGAATTTCATAGCAACTTTGATTTGAGGCTGGACAGGTTCCATTATAAATGCTATAAAATTAGAAGTGAAGTAGCAGTACTTTTTGTTGCTGCCTTTATGCTTCGCTGTGTGTGTGATAAGCAGGTACTCTTGCAGTTTATGCATTAATTTAATCCCTTACTTCAGCCAGCCCTAAAATGGGTGGCATTTTTGTTGAGATGTGCAGCAGGTGTTTGTCTTGGAATTGAGTAAGTAACTAAACACTGTCCACGTTTCAAAGGATGAAACTGAAAATAGAAGAGTAATTTCACTTGAAGTTTAAGATTGTACTGCACAAAACAGCATTTCTGGTTACTGTAGTGTGTGGCATTTGCAACATCTGTATGGAAATGTCAGTCTTGAGTCCACAACAGACCTGATCTCCTGATGCCAGCTGAGCGCTACTCGCTAAGGTGATTAAACCTGTGTCAGGGTTCAATATTTCCATGTCTTTAACATAATCTCTGTGCAGATACAGTATATATTTCTTTACTTGCTAGAGCAGACTTGCCCTGCCCCAAAAGGTAGATATGGATTACCTGTACCAGAAAAATAACTTGTTGCCATTTACTTGCCAAAGTTAGTGGTTAAGTTTGGTCTTATTAAATGTCAATAGAGCTTTGGAGTTTTTGTTGTGTTTTAACTACATCTTTCCTGTTGTGTTGTTACATGTTCATCCCATCCCTTCTTATGAATGTTTCTTACTTTAACTTGTTTACAGTCTGTTCCTGAAAACTTAAAATGTGTCTTGGTAGTTTCAAGAAGAGCTAAACGCGCTGGCTGGCGGCTGCTGTCTCCTGGGCAGCACCTTGGAAATACATCCTGCTTCCCCTCGTGGTGGTAACTGGCATTGCCTCTTCAAAACTTCCTGCACTTTTTAACATCAGGATTACACGGGTCGTCATGTGTGATTGCATGACAGAAGTCTCTGTGACATCTGTCATTGTTGCTTGCAATTTCTCCTTCTCATTTGCTGCATTTCCAGTGCTTTTGATGTTGAGTTCAAAACAACAGTAAAATTCTGCTTTGGACCATCAAAGTGCTATTAACCAAAGCTTCTATAGCTCTTAATCAAATGGGTGAAAATATCCATGAACCTGGACTCCCACTTCTGTAGTGGGAGTTTGGCAGTTCTGGGTTCCTGTTACCTGCGTTGACGAGCTGAAGAGTCAGTGAAGAACTGAAACCCATCAAGTGAAGTGTTTTCTTGTTTTGATATGAACCATAATATAAATATGTTAGTACAACCCAGACAGTGATGTTTTTGTCCAAAACAATGACAGGCAAAATAAAATATTTACCTATCTTTTTCTTGTAATGTCTTGCAAAAAGAAACACTTCTAAAGCAAATTATGGTGACAGCATCTAAAAATGGTGTGCTCATCTGCGCATTGTTATTACTTAGTCACAGATCCAACAATACTGTAAAGGTCTGTTGTAAAATGTGATCATGTTGGCCTTTTTGTTCAAGCTTTAGTAACCTCAAGTTTGCCGATTTAGCTGTGCTGTCGGAACATCAAGTTTTCTCAATGTCTTCAATATTTTACATATTTTAATGAGGATGACATGATTTTGTTTGCCTCAACTGGCTGCGGTGAGCTGGAGTATTCATGAAAAAGCTAGTCTCTGATGAATCTTTTAGAAAGTAAAATGCCCTGGGACAGTTTTAGGTGAACTGAAAGACAATTTGTCTCCCTACAAACCCCGTCAATTCAGTTTAACTAGTGAGAGTTGGGTCTTGGCTGGAATATTCTCAATTTCCCAGTGCTCTACAGAGCAGGAAGGTGAGAAGCTCCTCGGGTTGGTTTCAAGCTACTTCCCGCTGTGTCGTGTTCAGTGCAAGAACCATCAAGGAAGTCTCCCCCCTTCTGAGACCATGGCAAGTTGCTTATGGTTAGTGTGATCTGAGAGCATGGCAGGTTGCTTATGGTTAGTGCGATCTGGTCCCTTCTACTGATCTTCTACCAGGTAAAGTAATTGCTTTCTATTTGTGAAGCCATACTAATACACTTGGAGCTGGAAGGCCTGCTGCCACTTAATATATTTCCACTAGTT
The DNA here is from genome assembly GCA_013389825.1 of Crypturellus undulatus. Taxonomy (NCBI): domain Eukaryota; kingdom Metazoa; phylum Chordata; class Aves; order Tinamiformes; family Tinamidae; genus Crypturellus; species Crypturellus undulatus. Next base: position 31,584 of record VWPW01020025.1, read on the forward strand.
GCCCGTGCAAGGCTCCTGCCAGGCTGGATTCAAGTGCCCTTTACTGATTCTCCCAAACAGCAGATGACTTGAATGGAGCAGGAAGAAACTGGTGACCCGCTTTGTCTGGAGCAGTGGTTGTCGCTTCCTGAGCGAAGTGTCGGGCAGGGATCCCTTTGGTGATCTGCAGTGATGCTTTCCTGTGTTTGTCTTTTCGAGATGGATGTGGGGTGGAAGGGCTGCTTTGTTTTGAGGTTGCTTGGGGCTGATGCCTGGGGCAGGCCTGGCCTGTGCACCTGGAGTCCTTGGGTGTAAGTGTGAAAACAGTGACCAGGTGACAGATACTGAGGTTGCACCTCTTGCACAGGTCACTTAACAAATGCTTCTTGTTGCTTCTCCTTTACACTTTCCTGCCTGGAGCCAAGGGCCCCCAGCAGGTTCCCTGCTGGCTTCCTGCTCTTCCCTCCCCTGCAGTCCCACTGCGCCTGCCTTGCAGCTTGAGCTCCTCTCCTGTGGAGAGGTTTGGTGTGTTGTGGGCAACTTGGGTATTTCACTGCTTCTCTTACTAAGATATAAAATGCTTTCATGTTCTGCTGTTCCTTAAAGTGGATTCTAGAGCAATGATGTGTCCTACAAATACGTTTAAAGAACAGGAGGTTGCCCTCTTTTGGCAAAGTGTCACTTGTGAAGCCAAAATGGGATCTGCTGCTTCCAAACTTGGCAAAGCACCTGTCTAATTAAGGAAAAACATTTTGTCCATTTTCAGGATTCAGCTTAAGTGGCAAGTGGTTGTATAAAACCCGAATTGTCCTTTTTGACTCCTAAGCATCCTAGGGCTCCACACAACTAACGCTGTGGCTTTGCTTACAGAACAAGTAGGTGACGAACTGGGGGGTTTGGGGCTTTGGCGGGGAATATGAGTGTCTCCTCCCAGGGTCAGGGAGCAAGCCTGCCACCCCAGTGCATCTTGCTGGCATGAGCCTGGAAGGCAGCTTGGCTCTGCAGCAGTGCTGCTGTCCTTGTCAGGCTGCTTCTGAAACTGCCTTTAAAATCCAGGAGAGTGTAAAAGCAACAAACCCTGAACTTTGGCCACCTGTCAGGGCTGTTGGAAATACTAGAGCTACTTTAATGCTTCATTCTGAGTGAGGCTGTGATGGTCCCCAGCCTTACTGATCCTTACCGACCTGCTTCTGCTGCCCACATTTCACCTTAAATGCTGGGAAGGGAAAACTGTGTGTGAATTCTGTGTGAACAGTTTGGTTCCTGCTGTCCCCCTAAGGTTGCTGGTGCTGCTGCTGTTGCAGGGATTGCTGTGTGAGGGGGAGCTCCAAAGGCCACAGCCAGGGGAGACGAACCTTCAAAATAAAGGGCCAAACAGTTACAATGTTCAGTATTTCCATGAAAGTCTGTACCAGCACAAATGCACCAAGGGACTTTATGGTCTGTAAAACGGCATCTCCGGCACTAAAAGTCCATGGAGAGAATGTCAGAAAAATCTTTTATTTTTTTTAAACTGGAATCAGCATGAATGTATGACTCAATAGTTATATACATGTACAGCAGAAACTTTACATTCCATCTTCAAACTGTCGAAATAGAACTTTTGTTTTAAAATCTTTTTAACAAGCCAAAAATAATTTGCCACTGCCTGTGTCGTCATGCAAAATGTCTAAGTTACAGGTTTATTTCATCCTGATATAAAAATGTTACTTTTAAGGAAGCAGTTGTTCTGCACTTTGTCACCAATATAGCAAAAACATGTCCTTAAATGGAGTGTAAGGCCATACCAATTGTGTGTGTGTATATATGTATATTAAATTCACATAGAAAAGACAGGTCCCTCTTGAAGGTGAGCAAGGAGAAGACACATGAGCATTTCATGATTAAGGTAGTGTTTTCTTTTGGGATTTTATGTTCTAAGTCTTAAGTATTGGTACCAGGTGTCCTGTATCTCTGTGGTGCTACTCCTGTTCTGGAAGTTAGAAACATGACAACTAACATGCTTTGTTCTCCATTGGGGTGTTTTTTTTTTTTTTTTTTTTTTTTTTTTTTTT
>VWPW01020025.1:33647-78888 GCA_013389825.1 Crypturellus undulatus
TTTTTTTTTTTTTTTTTTTTTTTTTTTTTTTGACTTTTATTTAGAGTCTGCTACTGCAGAGCTGAGAGCTTTGTGGTTGCTGTCTGACTTTATCAGAACCTGAGACACAAAATTGCTGCTAGTGGCCCAGCACAGGTACCTGGGGACACCTGAGCTCTGCTCACCTGCTTCCTGGGGGGACTGGTTTTTCCTTGCACATGGATCTGAATCCCTTGGTACAATATTTTAGTACCTGCCTCACAAGGAAGCAAACTAAGGCAGGGACAGATGAGCATGAATTATTTGCACCTGTTTTACAGATGCTTACTTGAAGGGAGATGAGTCTTATCCTCTCATAGCAGCTTCTTTCCTCTATTTAAGAGTAGGTTAAAATGTGGTGGTTTTAATGTCACTACTGCTTTCTGAGGTTTCAAAGATTTAAAAAAAAAATGAAAAACAAGATTATGTGGCATTATTACCAATCCTGTATATGAGCAAGCTAGAGAAAATACTTTTTTAATGCAGAAATTCAATTGAGGATTTAACATTTTGGGATTCTGTTTAGGTCACTGAGGTCAGGTTGGGTCTGGATGGGCCCTTCCAGAGGGTGCAGTTCTCGGCAGCCTCTGGAAGCCTTGTTCGCCCTGTGTCTCTCTTGGTCTGTACCCTGCTTACCCTGAGAAATGTGGTGACAGGTTCCAGTTCTGCTGCAAAGTAGAAGGCAAAGGAGAGTCATCCCCGCTGCCCTCACTGGGGCCCAGCAGCTCCGCGCAGAGGGATGGGGCAGCCAGTGGCATCTCACAGGGGCTGTTCAGCCCAGCTCATCAGTAAGAGCCAACTGCTCTCCCTGGTATAAACGGTATCAAGGCTCTGTTGTGTTTTGGAACAAATGAGCTTTAGTGAGTCGAGCTGTTGAAACAAAGGTTTTCTTCATAGAAGTGGTTTACAGATGGGAAAGATGCAGAAAACAGGACAAAACAATGCCACTATTTAATAGCTTTTAAAAAGTTTTAGGTGATATCATTTTTTAAATATCAGATTCTTCAGGGGTTTCCCAGTGAGGTGGATACCTCTGGGAAAGTGAAATGTTATTTCTCAAAGTAGAAAATATGTTTATATTGTGTGCTGACCTGTCCTCACTTACTTTCTAATTGGAAAAAAAAAAATAAATATATTCCTGCTGTGTTTTTTCTCCCCCACCATGAGTTGTCTCGAACAGAAATATCTTAATGTTTAAGTATTTTTATTTTCTTCTAAAGATGAATTCACTTACAAAATCATGTAAATGGGAGGTGTGCGTCTGTAGTAGGAAGGGAGAAATTCCTTGATCCTCCCTTTCCTTCTTATATCACTTCTATGAAAGTTTTGCATTACTCCTCATCTCACTTTTAGTCTAACAGGCATGATATGCTGCACATCCTGGTAAATGTGAGTACACAACACAGTCCATGAAACATCCCTGTCCGCAGGGGTGTCAGGCCTGCTTTGGGCTGCTATTTGGTCTTGGGTTGGTGGTTGCAAACAGCTGCTGAGAACGGGGTTTGTGCATCTTCACGATTCCAAGGCTGCTTCCAGAATGGTGCTCAATGCTGCAGGGATGGTGAATCGCTGTCGAGTATGCTGTGACCTTTGCATATCACACCACTGATGAGTGAAGTCCTTAGTCTGCTGCTTCCTCTGTAGGGCTCTTGAGTTGCTGAAGTTTGACCGCATCCCAAACACGTGTTCCTAGCTTGTAGTGGTGGTTCTCCATTTCAGTTCTATCAAACATAAAGTAGCTCTTTTTCCCACAGTTCTGAAGCCCGTGAAAAGTGGTGAGCTCTGGCCATGATTGACACTGTCTGAAACGTCATGCCAGGCTCGAGCACCACAAAGTTCCGCACAAACTCCGTGTCTTCTTAGGATTAAGATGCTACAGGTGGTGCATTTCATAGTAACCTATTCCATGTGCACACGGTGAGTCATTTGGCCTTTGTGCCTTAATGTCCATGTTTGTCACCTCAAACCGCTCTGGACTTGCCTGTCTCCTCCCTTACCGCTTCGGCAGCTGGGGAGCATCACAAGTGTCCGTGAGGCTCCTCCGCAGCATGTGGAGCTCCACAGTGCAGCGTCGAGCGCACAACACTGCTCCTCCTGCCCATGGGAAGGTGGTGATGTGCCACCCTTTGCATTCTCAGAGCATCACTGTTTGAACCTTGCTATTTTTACTTCCAAATAATCTAGTTTAGAAACATGTAAGGCTGACAGATTCCCCCCCACACACAATTAACCTGCTGTCTTAAACTGATTTAAGGATGAACCTATCAATCAAGGAGTTGGCCCATGTGTGTTCAAGTGCCTTGTCAAGTTTGGTGACCATAATCAGTGCTAGAGGACTGTGAAGGAGATGCTGTTTTTATTCCTCTTCTTGCAGTTGGCAGATATAGGTACATGTCAGACTGAGATTCTGAGCTTGCTTTCCCTGTCTAATTCTGACCTGACCTTGGTGCTGTTCTGGATTGCAACATAGGCAGATTTAGGAAGAAGGGGACCAGAAAGGAAAGAGAGGATGAGTGCAGGCAGGGGTGCCGTGCTTCAAAGCCCTTGGTTGGGCAAACACAAGGTAAAGGAAATGGTGCTCTCCTGCCAAGGCTGTGCTGGACCAGCTGAGGGCAGAGAGCTTCATCAGAGCAAAGCTCCACTCCTCATGCTGTTGCCATGGCTGTGGTTATATCCTCCCCTTGTCTGTCACCTCAATAACAGCCTCCTTCCCTGGGCTCTTTGTCTCCTGGTGCAAATGACACTGATGTTGAGTGGAGGCTCCAGGAGAGCTCCCTGCCTGTGTGGGGGCACCAGGGTCCCTTGCCCTGGCAGGCAGGGGATGCCCTTCCAGCACTGCTCTGGTGGAAGGGGGTTGCCATTTCTTGGGGTTTGGTATCAGAGGTGTCACTAGCCATGGTTTGGATCTCTGCTCCACCTTTTCTTGGTGAACTCGTATTCCTTACCTTGCTCCTTCCCCCATGGGGCAATCAAGCCTCTTGTTCACCAGCCCTGCAAGGAGCAAGTGGTGGCATTGCAGTAGCCTGGCCCCCAGATGGGGACTCTGCAGGGTGAGACCCCAAGCAGGGCTGCACTTACTACAGCAAGGAGGAGGGTTCAGCTTCCTGTCCCTTGCATCAGTCCTCGTCTGTTCTTCCTTGTTTCCCCTCTGATCCCTGCTCTCCCTCCCCTCTCAAACAGGGAGCTGAGCTTAGGACTCCTGCTTGTAATATTGCAGCCTTGCAAAAACAAAGCTAGCCTAGAAACGGCGGTCACAACACTGCTCTTGGTGACACATCCCAAACCCCAGAGCTGACCCTGCTCCTTTGGGGCTTGTGTGTTGCTGCTTTACCCCATCAGAAGTAACTTCTGCTGAGGATTTAAAAATCTAAGTGCATATCGAGGAGAGGTGGCTAAAGGCACCACCCTTGACACAATCTGTTCAATATTGCATAGTTTTAGTTCAGTAAAGGTCACCTGTAGGTATCAAGCAGAGCCGCTGCAGCACAAGCGCTGATTCCCTTAAGGGCAGTCAGAGCTCCCTGCTCTCAGCAGGGTTATGCAGGGCAGTGCTGGTCTGAGCGTGAGGCTGCTCTCAGGCCTCAGCACAACTGTGCCCGTGGGGATGTCTCCGCTGCAAAGTCAGCTCCAGCTCTTAAGTGCTGTGTTATCTAGCTCCCAAGTTGGGGTGTGCAAGCTAAACCACCAGAGCAAACAGGTCTGTCTCCCCTGCTCCTCTTTACTGTATATCTAAATAATCTCTTCTCACAGATCCCCTGGCAAAGATGACCTTGGCCTGCTGCAGTGCTACTCATCTCAGGACTAGCTGCCTCAGACTTGGCACAAAACAACAACCAACCAGGCACTCTGTCCCTGCCCCTGCTGAGCTTTTCCATGGTGGTATCATCTCCTGTCCTGTAAGAACTGGTTACTTTCTACCCTGTAGCTAGCACTGTATTCCAGCCTCAAGTTGGTAACTGGTGATTTTTTTTCTTTTTTTTTAATCCTCTCTGCCCTCTGAGAGCGTCCATGACGGAGAAGCTGTTGAGGTGTCTGTGCTCATTGTGCTTTTCATGACTGACTTCTTCCTGGGGGTAGGTACGGTGGCAGCACAAAGCGCAGCCTGCAAGCTCTGCTGCAAAGCTCTGTGTGCCAGGGCTATGTCACTCCGCCTGACTGTGAAAGTGCCACTGACCCCTTCTCCTGAACCTGGCTCCAGCGTGGGCTTCTTCTATGCGCTTGTTCTGGCTCGAGCCCTGGCTCCTCTGGGCTCCAGCACTGTTAGGAGCTGGTCCTATCTCATGACTGGCTTCCCTGACCCTTTCCTGATCTGGGGTGATACCCCTGGAGGGCAGGACTAAGACAAACAGAACCAGGGCACTTTCTACACGGGAGCCCAGCGCTAAAGCTGGGTGATGACAGCAACCCAGGGCTGCTGCGTGGCCAATCTGATTTAAAGAAGTCTGCTTATTCCTGCGGACAGCTTTGACCTTAGGCTGCGTGGGTTGGTGCTTAGCTCTTCTATGCTCCTTAAGTGCTTGGAGAAGGCAGCATGATGAGGTCTGCAAACACATCTCTCTGGGTGTTCTGTTTGCCAGGGTCCTATCCTGGCAAGGGAGGAAGTATTTCCTCTACTGGATGCAGAAATCCTTTTTGTTAGTTGTGACTTCTGCTCAGCCTGTGCTGAGGTCTCCAGAGTTTTGGTTTGAATTAGAGGGGCCTTTGCTAGTGGCATAACACTGGAATAAGGCAAGTGAAGGCAGAGATGAACTAGGAAAAGGGCAGGAGCTGCCCCTCCTGCACCACGGAGGCCTCCTGGAAACACGATCAGAGGTGGTGGCTCCTCAGCTTTGCCTTCCCAAGCTGGCTCCGGTAGCCGAGTCCACACTCTGCACTCCCCAGCACAGATGTTTCCTCAGTGTGGGATCTCCCAGCACCGCAACCTGAGGGCTGCTCTTCCCTGCACTTCTCAGAGATTAACCCCTTACCATGGAAGCACCAGCATCTCCCCCTCAGCACCATGTAGAGCCTGGAGGAGCTCCAAGGAGATGCCCTGTGCGATGGGTGCGACAGGGCCTTACGCCCTGTCTGCTTCATGACTGCCTCCCTTCTGCAGCCCTCTGCTACCCACCGTGGTGGAGAAGCAGTGGGAGCCTCGTGTGCAATAACCAGCTGCCCCGTGACTGGATCACTAAAACGTGCAGTGATGATGGCCAAAAATGTCTGCGCTCTCTCTAACTTCTATGCTGTTTTGTTTTCATGCAGAATGTGAACTTTTCCCCATAGAAATGAAAGTCCAGAGGGAGGAAGAAGGGAGATGAACACAGAAAAATGTAATATCCTTAAACAAGGTAACAGATTTGCAGCACAGATTCATTTCTGTAAGAGGTGTATGACTGCCATTAGGAAATCAATGTTAGAGAGAAGGGCTGCGAAGACTTGAAGAACCTGAAGAAAGTTTGACCGTGATGGAATTAATGAAAGTTCATTTCTATTTTGGTGCTCATCCAGCACCAGTGAAGAACAATTAAGTATCTTAAATACCGTCCCCATAAAAATGATGGAAATAGATAGGGAAGCAGCATTGCCTTTCCCTGGAGAAGAGGACAGAACTGTTATCGGTGCTTCCTAGGGGAAAAGGGCTCAGATGCCCCTCTCCCTGCTCGGAGCTCCAGGTGGCGCCGCAGCCGGCCGGGACCCGGCCTGGTGCCTGCAGCCTCCCTGGCAGCGTCCAACCTGCCGGGAGGGACAGGGCCCTGTGCGGGGCTGTGTTCTGGGCAGTGAGGGGGTCATTCCTTGCTGCCTCCAGCAGGGTTTTAGAGCAGGAATGGGGTATTGAAGGAGATTGGCTTTTCTTTATTTGGCACAGGGCTAAGAACTATGTTTTATTCAAGAATGGTATTACAGTACAAAAATATGATTGTATAAAATCTGTGAAAAATATGACACCATTTAAAATAGCCTTTCCTCCTTCAAACATATCTCTCCTTAAAAATATATATATGTCTATCGTAGATGCTTATAATCCTTTTCCACAAGACTTCAGACGTGTGTATGTGGGGGAATGGCCTGGCAGAGCTGTGGGACGGCTTCCTCCAGCACTGTGGGAGCTTTGCCGAAGCCTCAGGCTCTGTCCTGTTAGGACATGAACACTGATTGCTATGAGGTGCAGCAGCCTTTGGGCTCAAAGAAGGGCCAAACAGAAACTGGGGGCCTAAAGGCAAAGAAATGAGGCTGCTTATGGTGAGCAACAGATCCATGCAGTGGCGAGCATGTGGTTTTTATTTCAGTACATAATTTCCCATGGGCTCAAGTCCTTAAACACAAACAAGAAATGCATCTTTCTGATGATTTATATTCCCTAACTTGCCTTTCTTTGGCTTTCTCCACTACTAAGAAGTGACACTAGGAACTTTTATGAAGTGGTAACTATTCTTATATCTACATCTCATAGTGGATCTGGGGCTAGCATTGGATTCTGCTATGGTCTTAAGGCTGTTTTCTATGCCAGAGCAGAAAGAAATGAGGCAGGATGCCTCCTTGCTCCTGTCTTGCCCTTGACATCCTTTGATATAGGGTCAAAATTTGCCTGGGTGGAGGACAGGGCATGGGCTTTGTTAACTGCTAACTTCTCAGAGCAATCCCATTTAGACAGCAGGATGGAGCCGAGAGCCTTGCTGGAGCAAATTCCCCCTAAGAGAATCCCCATAGCCTTGCAGCTGGCTGTACCCAGCTCAGCTGAGCATCCTGCGAGCCACCTCAGAGCTGAGGGACGCAGCATTCATTGCACAAAGCATGGCTCCCTTTTTTGCCTCTGAGGTGCCTGAGCATGGCAAGAGGGTAGCCCTGGCCTGGCCAAAGCAACGTGGAGCATCTCCCCTGGTAAGGTGCCCAGGGACTGCCCTGTCTTCCCCCTGGACAGGCGGGTACATCCCCCAGTTCTGCTGGTCCCACCGGGGCAAGGATGAGCTGATCAGGGCAGCTGTGCAGTCAGCACCACGGGCCCTCGTGCGCGCAGGGGGAGGTCCACAACCGAGCAGGCAGGACCAGAGCCAGCCACACACCTGGTCTCGTGCGGAGGCTCAGAGCGTTGTCCCAGCAGCACATGGTGGCCCTGCTCAACAGCCTCCCTTCTGCTCCCTTGGGAAGGCACTGTTGGCCAGGGAACGAGAAAGCCCCCACAGACAGCTTTGCTGCTGCCCCAATAGGAGGAAGAGGGAAAGGAGGTAAAATACTGGTTCACACTTATGTCTCGTGACCTCTTCTTGTCTCAGTAGTGCCAAGGGAGTCAAAGCTAGCGAGCCTTTGCCAAAGCATGAGGAAATACTGCCATTTGCCCTAGTCCATGTAGCGAATACCACTTTTCTTTTTTTCTCTAGTTCTTTTCCCCTTGCTCTTATATTTTGATTTTTTTTTTAATAAAGCATATTTAGTGCTGGTGAAAGGTGCTGACCTAGTAGCCTTGGCCATGGGTGTCCCTTTGCCCAACCTGAAGAGCCTTGGTGGGAGGCAATGAACTTTCTCTGGGCCTCCTTCCCTCCCTGCTCTTGGCACGGATGCTGTGTTAAGGCAGCCTGCAAGTCTCTGCCCTCCATCTCCCTCTTCAGTAGCTGTCCCTTGCTCTGCTGGTTGAGATGCTGGTGCTGGGAGTCAATTCCCAGCTCCTGTCACAGGTTTAGATGCAGTTGACCAGAGCCAGGCCTGACCTGAGTCTTCTGGTGGGACTGGCTCTATCCCCCTGCTCATCTAGGGCGTGAGACTCGGCTCTGAGCTGCCTCCAGCTGCCACAGGGGCTGCAGCTTCTGAAGTCAGGAGCCTGGCTGCTACTCGGAAAAGCATCAGATCTGCCTCTTGGCTCAACTACTCCTCAGAAAAGCATCACATCAGCCTCTCGGCTCAGCGTCTGCCTGGTCCCGAGCACAGGACGGGGGTGAGTGTAGTAAAGAGTAGAAGCATCAGTGGGTGCTACTCCTCTTACTGCCTTCATTTAGTGTCACTTAGTGCCTATTGCTGACCTGATCCCAAGTGCTTCTGTGCAGACCGATTGTCTCTTCCTCTCCACTTGCTTCCACCTCGCTCACTAAAGTGCAAATGAACAAGACTGAAATAACGCAGGTGCTGCAGCCCAGCTCGCATACCAGGCCCAACACGGAGCCCTTGCCCCATCCGGGCCCTTCCTGAGCCCGCAGAGACGCTGGGGCAGCCACCACCTGCCTGAAGGGACGGCCCTTGCCCGCTGCCCCCAGTCCCGTCTCCCGTCCCTCCCACCCTCCCTCCCTTGGGAAGTGGCGCTGGCCTCCCTGACACACAGCAGAGCCAGGCAGAGCAGCCCTCTTCATCATCCCCCCCCGAACACGTTAAAGCTAAATGCAGCACCAAAATAGTTACAAAAATAGAGTTTTGGGTCCACTGGCCCAGCTTTGCTACTAATATAACTGCTATGAAATGTCTGAAAATAACAGCCGCTCTCTCTGTACACTGGCCGCCTTCCCCCCACCCCACCCCGGTTCAGGTTATTGCCGCTCGCCCGTTCCTGTCGCAGCGAGGCCCCGATGCGCCTCGATGCTCTGTTTTTAAATATAGCTTAAATATAGCTTATACTTTAACTAAACTCATCCTGTACTCCCATCTCCACATTGTAAACAAACATGGCAGAAGAGGTTGGAAAGAGAAGGCTGTCTTAAAAACCCTTCATTGTTTCTAGTGGTCTGAATAGTAGTTCTCACTCCTGGGACTCTAACCCTACAGAAGGTCCTTTACAAGGACAGAAGGTACCTGCGATTTCCCATCAAGGCCCTGATGTCCTTCTCGGGTTTCTCATTGGATGCACTCTGATGGGGGTGAGAGAGAACACATTTGAGTTCCTCTATCCAAAAGCCACGAAGTGTTTGATCAGCAAAACTGAGACTAAAAAAAGTAAATATTCAAAATAAACAACAACCTACAGCCTCTTTCTTAAGGTTCCCCATCTATCCAGTTTTTAAAGTGCAAAATCTAGAGAAGCATAGAATGATTTTTCTTGCATTTTTTGTTAGGGTTCTTTTCCCCCACGTGCTTGACTGGTATGGCCTTTCTATAGCAAAAGTCAGGTAAAGCATAACTGCAGTTGCTTCTGCACATGGAATTATGAATCATTCCAGTGACTTTAGAATCTATGCTGTTAATAGGCTAAAAAAGTTTTTTTGTTGTTGTTTTTTTTTGTGTGTTTTCTCTTTGCATTATAATTAAGCATGAATATATATTAATATATTACACTGCTTGGATTGCAGCTGGAGCAATCCAAACCTTCCTATGCTGTAAAACTAACCCCCACCCTGCAATCCCCCAGATCAAGAGCTGCTTTTCTCCTCCCTGTTCCAGTTATCCTCAGTTCATATGATTAAAAGTCCCTCCCATTCCCCCCCCTTTTTAGTAGATATTGCCACATTCTTAAATTCATGCATTGCTGCATTGCTATTGCACATATATAAAGGATTGCTCTCTCCCTCCCGCGCACTCCCCTTCCCTCACTGGTTGTGAACATCCTCTCTGCGCACGATCTTGTAGATGATCCAGTAGAAAATGTTGAAGATGAGGAAGGCCATGGGGAAGCCAATGCGCGAGATCTTGTCGATCTTCTTGGCGCGCTGGATGAAGAGTTTCCTCATCTCCTCTGGGGAGCGGGACGGCGGCGCGACGGGGTTGGCTGTGTTGTTGTTGTTGGCGCCCTTGACAGAGATGCCATCCTTGGCTTGGAGGCAGGCCGGCCCCATGCCGTAGGCAGTGAAGTTGAACCTGCCTTCGCCGGCTTCGTCCTCCTGAAACAGATTCAGCATGGGGCTCTACTTAAAATGAGATATAGGCAATGCACCCTTGCTATAAGGCTCTCCACTGCCTGCTCCCCAGGGAGAAGACACCCTGCTCATGCCCCAGGCTTTGCCCTATCAGACAAGCCCTCTGCTCCCAGGAGATCAGCCTTATAGAGGGGTGCAAACTGTGCGGTGAACAGACGCAAATCAGGGGATCCAGGCACCCATGGAGAACAGCACTGACTTCCACCCTGTCTTTGACATACTTGGATGGTTTATGGTACTGTGTTTATTTTTTTCCCAAAAGCATCCCCTGTTTTGCTTCTGCCTCCCTCCCCCCAGCTCCTATGATCACCTTCTTTGCTTTGCCTGTGTGTTATTTAGCTTGCCCAGAAGGAGGGGGCTCCATGTAACTCACGTAGGTGAAGCTGCAGCTGGAGGCTTCCTACAGAGTTACATGGATGCGCAGGCGTTGAGACCTCTCCAGCGAAAGACCTCTGCAGGCAGCGTGCAAGCAGCTCAGCTCTCCTGCCCACAGGAACCTCTGCTAGGTGAGGACTGTGCCAAGCTAAGACACAGGTATTTGGGCTAACTGTAGTTAGCGAACAGGAGAAATTCTTTATTTGCCTCTCTAAAGGCAAATGATACTGCCGTATTTTGGTGGAGGAACTGTGGGCTTCTTGGAGTGATTTAGGGGATGTAATCACAGGGTAAAGCAGGTTTGGCCCAGATAATACAGCCGGTCAGATGCAGAGTCAGGATTAGAAAACTGTTTCTTGACTACAGGCTGCTCAGGCTGATTGCTAGAGCAATGGCATTAATTAACTGTGGTGGGACTGCTCTGCTCTGCGTTTCCTGGTGCTGATCTAACAGCACCCACCTGCATGCCCAGTGTGCCCTGCTGCCCCTTTCGACCTTCTGCGCAGAGTCTTTTCTGGATGGCCCCTGTATGGAGCAGGCAGCTGCATGGGATGGATGCCCTGTGCCCTGTGGCGGTGAAGCAGGGGCAGAGCATGCTGGTGTGTTGGAGCAAGCTGCAACAGCCCAAGGAAGCCCAGGAGGGCTCGGAGAGGCCTCCAGCCAGCGCTGCGCGGCCGGGCTCAGCCCCGAAGTGCTCTGCGCCTGCCGGCAGGTGGCACGGGACAGGCGCGAGCGCCAGCGCTGCAGCCGCGCGGAGGGGCTCAGCCTGCAGGACGGGGGCGACCCGCAGCAGCGGGGGAGTCCAAAGGCCTCTTCTGTCTGACCCGAACCCTGGTCCCTAACGGGAGTCAGTGTGCACCTGCTGCAGATGCCTGACTCTCTGGGATGGCAAAAGCCTATAGCCCCTCTCTTAATAACATTGTATGTATTTATGTGAGCGTTGCCCCAGCTGTTCTCTCGGTGCACAGACTCACATGTACCGAGATGTAAATGATTTAGCTTGAGTCAATTATCTAATTCACTGAATTGCCTTTCTCTTCAACTTCTTGCTGAGGGACCACGGATTGTTTTCTGTGGCCGATTTGTTACCTGTGTGCTGTATCGCTGTTACAGCAGCTAACAGCACCTTATTGATGATGAGATATCAAGAGAGAATCGCAAAAAGCCCAAGTCAATAGCCAGACTGTGCTATGTGCTTGGGCTGGGTCTCCAAACAAATTCCAGCTGGGTCTGCTGAAGGTGTCATACTAAGTAGTCACCCATACCTCAAAGGGGCAACATCTTCCTAATCCTCAGAGTTCCTACAGCTTCTCAAACCAGGAGGAGAATCTGCTCCAGTAAATAAGAGTAGAATAATGGGTCAAGAGAGCACTTCTTAGTCAAGTCTTCTAGTCTAGTCTTTCCCATCCTTCCAGAGGGAAGGAGGTAAGAGGTGTCTGAGAAATGGAAAGGGCCAGTTGAAACCTGGCTACTTAGTTATTTGATTTTTATTTTTTAGGGAGAAGACAGGCTTTATGACAAGAATGATCTAGCACCTTGTGTCTAACTCTGAGGAAAGTGAGAAACTGGTATGTCCAGATTCACTTGTGTTAATGCCAGATTTTGCCACATTGTCCTGGGGACTAGGCTGGACTGTGAGGAATAGCTGGTAGATTTTGCTTTGGACACCCCAAATAAACGTGGTCCTGGTCCTCTCCCCAGCTGCCTCTATCAGCATGGATCACTACCACATCTCGCTTGTTTTTAGTCTGGCATTTCATGCCTGCACCAGGCAGAGCAACCCAGACACATCAGGACGTCGGGACACAGCAATTACCTTCTCTGGCAGCTGTGTTAGACCATTTGTGTATTTGCAGTCAGCTCCTAGTTTTCTGATGAGTCTGCAAACCTTCTACATTTTGCATTTGCAAGTGTTTTTGTTTATACTTTGTTCCAAATAAAACTACTGTGAGATTGGGCAGGGATTGTCACAACAGCCTTGTGTACAATGGAACATCTCTGGCAAACATATGTTAAATTCATCATTAAACTATTTTTTTTTCTTATTTTATCAACAGTAGTCCAGAGGGATCTGCATCCAGTGGCACGGATCCAGAAAGGATGCTTGAATCTGGATTAAGAGATAAAAGTGCTATGAAGCACCCATGGTAGGTGGTTTTATCTTTTGCTCTATTAAACAGGCTACATCTTCTGAACTAGAATGCCCTCAGCTGGTTTTTAAAATGGCAGGGTCTTGCCCAGGACTGACAAAATTAATGCTTGCTAATCATCCCATCTGCTACTTATTTTCCTTAAACTTGTGCAATGTGCTTCAACCTTAGCCTCTGGTGGCCTGGGACAAATGCACAATTATCCTCTATTTTTCAGCTGGGACAGTTGAAGCAAGGAGAGACAGTGACTAGGATGGTGAAGCACTGCAACAGATAGTCTCTGGACAGGATGAATTGCAGGGGATTTTCTAAAACTGTGAGCAGACAACTATCTATGAAGAATATTTTAGGCAGAGAAGTTCCATCCCTGGTAGTCTCCTAATGGCTCTCCTGAGATGTGTTTTCCTGAACAAAATCACTGCTTTTTGATACTGCTTGAGGATGGTATTTCAGGCCTGATGTTAAAAAAAATGATACTGTCTACCCAATTCTCCTAACTAGCTAGTTAGCTAGTTAATTACAGTCATCTTCAGGTTTCTGTCTAGTACATCCTGTGAAGTGCAATCTTTGCTGTCCATACCTCACTTTAAAACTAGTAAATTCCAAGCTGCAGGGGATGTATGTCTATGCAATATTGTGCATGCTCAGGTTGGTGTCGGTCATGGCAAATGGGCATGGAGCAAGGCTAAAGCTGTGAAGAATGCTCTTTTCATTCCAATAGGAAATTCACAGCTCATCTGAGCAGCAGATGCTTTTGAACATGGAGATGACAGAAACAAAACTGGTGTCACTTACCTTCAGACTAATGTAAGATGACTTGTTGGGGGATGCCACTTGCTGATAGTTATCCCTCACACCACCCTGCTTGCCTCCCACCCACTCCTCATTGTGTCTACCAAAGATGAAAACTTAACTCAGAACACCTCTTTGTACGGAAATTGTTATGATGAGAAGAAAAAAACATTCGTATTACACAGCCTAACAAAAAGAGTATCATGAGACCTCTAGGATCAACTCACTGTTAGAAGAGAAGCCACAACCCACCAAGTTAGCCCTCTATTTTGATATATGGACCCCCTTGCTATCTGAACTTATGCCTAGGAGTTCTCTGGAAGCTAGTGGCTTGGTCCAGCTGACCATGCAGTGGGGTTCTAGCCTGCCAGAACAGATTCCAGTTATGTCCTTTCTACTCTGTGTATTACCTTATGATGCCTCCTCTTCCTTCTGAACCTGAGCAGCTCTTTGTGCTGCCTGGATACGAAGTTGACAGCAGCATACTCTAGAAGTGCAGAGAACACAAACAGCAAGCACACAGCCATCCAGATGTCTATGGCCTTCACGTAGGACACCTGGGAGTGAGAGTGAGAGACTGGGATGGGATTATTCACCCAAATACCTTTTTGCTTTTCATGTTATTCCCAAGATCTCTGGAAGGAGCTGGTTAATCTGTAAAATGGCTGACATCTGCTCTTGGATACTGAAATCTAATTCATTTAGCAAGACTGTGTTATTGGGCCACTGAAACTGCTCACGGACTTTTTAGTAGCAATGATTCCAGAGTTTTAAGTTGATCCAGTTGTGATGGTTTGAACAGGAGGTAAACAGTAGTTTAAACTAACTACACCAGAACTGTTCCATAAATGAGATGTTCAGCATTCTTATAAAAGTATAGTAAGCAACTGAATAAATGCTAGAACGTAGAGTGCTTATGCACGCGTGTATGTTGGTGCATTTGCAGGTGCTTGTAAGGTGCCCAGCTTCTGCCTGCTGCGAGCTGTGCAGCATCTTGGATCTTAGAGGAAGTTGTACAGCTAGTCAAGGAAGCTCTGCTAAAATTTTTTTCAGGATGGGACTAGAATTTGTTCTGCTTGCTCTTAAACTGGAATAGGACAATGGCAGAAGAATGCACCTTGTTTTGAGCTGCTTGCCTGGAGGATCTGTATGGCACCCTACAAGTGTGCAGCCTCTAGGTAGTGCACAATTTGCCTTATTTGTGAAGACAAGCATGTTCTGTACCTTGGGCAGTGATGCTCGGGAACCAGAGCTCTGCGTGGTCATGGTGAGCACTGTGGTGATACCCAGGCCAACACGAGCAGGTGCAGCATCCATGTTGATCCAGAAGGAGATCCAGGACAGAATGACAATGAGGAGACTGGGGATATACATCTGGATCAAGTAGTAGCCCATCTGTCGCTCCAGGTGGAAACGAGCTTCTATACAGGTGAACTTGCCTGAGAAGGGTTGGGGGATACGTGGAAAGTTACTGGTAAGACATAGTAAACCTCCCGATTTTGCCCTCTGGTTGTCTGGGGACTTTCCTCTTATGGCCTAGAACCAGAGTCATGTTAGAATAAAAATTAAGCAACAAATAACTGTCAACGCAGTTCTGAAATATGTATGCAGGACATCAACAGCAAAGAAAGCTCATCAGAATGTCATTTGTTACTTAAAATTCACCTGTTCCCTTGCCTCAAATACGGAGTATGTTGGGAAAGAAGGTCCAAACTGAAACACTGTTGAACAAATGCAGGTATTACTGAGGACAAGAGGGTTCCATACATCTGTGTCTATCAGGTCGTTACTGGCTATATATACATATGCTTACTGGCCACATATGTGTGCTTGTGGATATACACACCAACACATATATACATATATATTTTTTACACATATAAATATGTATATATGTTGTCCCAAGATATCTAGGACAAGGCTTTTATAACCAGAGTACCATCATGGATGCTAAAAGACCTTTGGCAAATGGATGATCTCGAATTCCTGCTCAGATGATCCCGAGGGCTAAGGGGAAACAGCACTGACCTGTGTTGTAGTGCTTTGTGCAGTATCTCAAGTCTTTCTCTTCTTTGAGGATAAACTGAGGCAATGTTAGTCCATCAGCAACTTGCACAGCTCCTTTTTCTTGCCACTCAAATATGAGATCATTCATTGTGTAACCAACTGTTGACAGAAGGGAAAAAAGGTCACGTGAAATGCATATTAAATACGGATTGGAAAGGATCCAATCCATAGGGACTGTAGAAGAGAGCTATGCTTGGGCAGGGGCACAATGCGTCTTTCCTTGGCAATGCTGTAGCAAGTAGGATTTGGGGTTGAGGCAGAACTGCTTATGCCTGTGACAAGTGCTAGGGTGATGACCTGCACTGGAGCTGTGATGGTGAGTGAAGAGCTGTCTGCGATAAATCTTTTTTTTTTTTTCTTGAATTCTGTTCATTGAGCTAGCTATTATTTTTTTAAATTTGACCTCTTTCTCTCAACAAGGTTATTTATTGGTTTTCACTCCTTTGGGATAAGCAACTTGTACAACAGGGCAAATGTTCATACAGAGAAAAATTCCATTTGCAACTAAAAGAACTTTCACCTTTCTCCTTTAAAGCAAAAGACCCGTGTAAATAGAAGCAAGCCAAGGCTCCTCTCATGGGATCTGCAGAAGTTTGGCTTCTCTAGGAAATGTCTTATGTGGTAAATAAATGGAAAACCCTGAGCAAGTGCTTTTGGGATGGCAGGGATAGCAAAGAACCCATGGAGAGGAGGTGTGGACTCTAATGACACTCACTTGAGACAGCTTGCAGCTGGTGTTCTTGCTCTATGGGCTTCTGAACTTAATTTACCCTCATCCTTTCCAAGAGATTTCTGTCTCCAGTAGGAACCATTATTGCCTGCATTGGCCTCTAATGTAAATGCAGATGGTAGTGGAGGGGTGGTTGTGGTGGAAGGGATGCTAGCAGAGAAGAATGAGAGATGAAGGGCCGTGAGAGAGTGGCCGCAGCACACCCAACAGAGCAAGTCTCTCCTGGCTGTGTGTCATACCTTCCTCTAATGGAACAGTCCAGTGAAGGATGAACCAGGATGGGTTTCCATCCAGGAAGGGAAATGGCAGGGGAGAGAGGGAAAACATATTGTCTCCTTTCCAAAAGGGAGACATGCATGGGACTCACAGCTTTCTAGCTGCATGATGCATGTCTGTACGTCCATGGGGAAGTTCTTCAAGTCCATAGGGCAGGCCAGAGTCAGTGTGATCCTGGAGAGAGAAGACAGCATATAGCAATGTCAAAATTTTTTGGATACTAGTGAGAAAGTGAACCCTGTCAAAAAATGTCACTATGACACACTAGTCTGCTGGGGTCTAGAGGAGGAACTGTTAATGGTCTTTCCTTTCTTTTTCTTTGATAAGGCATAATTAACTTAAAAGTCTGGAACAACATTGATCAAGAAAATGAGAAATTGTTTCATTTTTGAGTAATTCTTCTGAAGGATGATGCAACACTGGCACAAGCCACTAAGTCTTTCGCGTGTCCATCCATGGGAGGCTTCAAGACTTGACCACACAAAGCAGTCAACTAGTCTTGGCAATAATCACGTTTTGAGCAAGATGTTGAATGGGAGACCTCCAAAGATCCCTTCCCATCACATTCCTATGACTCTGAATCAGATGCCCTCCCTTTTGAAAAATTCTTAATTCCTTTTATCCAAAGGTAAGCTCGCTGTTTCCAGTTTCTCATTTTAGGCTTGAACAGTGGGTGTTTAGCTCTGCCTTTCCCCGCATCTTTGGGTCCCCATTCAGTTATCTCACCTGATGCTGTAGAGGACATTGCCATTTCTGGAGATCCTGAGGAGCTTGTTGTCTGTAGTGATCTCATGGAAATGGGCCCCTTTCTCATTAGCAAAGAACAAATCGGGCTTCCAGATGGAGTCCAGCATGGAGGGGTCCAGATCCAGGGAGTCATCTGGGTATTCATTGTACGCCAGCCGTGGGTCATTCCACTGCTGTCGCAAAAAGATGTTCACCCTGTAATCCTGCATGGTGTGAGGGAAGAATGGAGAAATTAAGTTAGAGAGTGTTCAGAGCAGGTCCAAAGTGTTGAGAACTGGAGAGTGTTGCTGAAATGGCCTCAAAAGCGAGCCATGTCCACGTTTGTACTCTTAGTCTTTAGCAAACATCTTGGCAGCACCCTAGGAGCTATTGTTATTTTAAGCTATGCAGCTTAGAGCCATCTCCTATGGTGAGCAGGTACCAGTCATTACTCTTTGCTCCTTCACAACAATTGGCAGCTCTGTGTGACGTGTCAAGACTGCTGGTCCAAACCTCGGCCTGGAGAAGCAATGTCCAGTTGCAGACGTCAAAGAGAGAGCAGGTATCTGCAAACTGACTGTTGCAGAGGATTAAGGGAGAACAGGCACCAAAGTCAACTTCCCCATATTGTGACTATCTATGGGTCCTTTTGGCATTTGTGAAAGGAGAAGTTTTGATTGATGAGATAGGCAGCCCAGAGAAGGGATATAGGGTTCTGCATGAACACTAACATAAAGTGAAGCTCAAATGAACTGGCTGGAGCAGCTAGCTGCCTTTGAGGAGAGTATGTGAACATTGGAGGAATGTGCATGTAGTCTCCTCTGTTTCTAAGCTGGTGGTCTGATTCCTCTCTCTGACATCAAAATGCTATAAACACTACAGATTTTATCGGCTGGCCATCTTCTGTAATTGAAGCTAGTCCCCTAGCACTACAGAAATGACATCTGCCTTATAACTTTGTGTCTTACAGCTCTCCTGAGCAACACAGCATCCTGTGCCTCCAGAGGCTGGCTGCTGAGGTCTAGCTCAGACATCCCAGCTGCTCTCCTGGTCAATTAAAGGCAGTTTCTCTTCTCCTTGTGTGACCAATAGATTCCCAGGGCCGTCTGCTTGTCCCTTTTCTGGTGAATGTCACAGAAGAAAGTGATCCAATGAATTGAAAGGGGGAGAAGATGAGCCAGCTATCAGGAGAAAGATAAAAAAAGCTCCATGTCCATAAATGAATTGACATTTTTTTAAGGACGGAGACAGACTGTGTCTGAATAGCAGAATATCACAAACTAATGTCACTGCCCTAGCCTGAACTGAGAGTTGTTATCACATTTAGTGATTTGTTACCTTTCTAATTCTGATGAACCTTGAAGTCTCTTATTAACAGACAAGAAATGGAGGGACTCTGATGTGCTTTCCAGTATCTAACACTTCCTTCAGGTACTAGGACCTTCCCTTCAGTGTGAGAATATTCAGCAGCAATGAGGGGCTACCTCTGACACTCTCATCGTATCTGTTCTTTCCTCTGGAGCACCTAAGGCCCTGAAGTTGAAGGATACATTTAGCAGACAGTTATTCTGATCTTGATGCCTCAAGTGCCTCACCTGATTGTCAACCTACAGCCTCCTGTCTTGGAGATACGAACGCTACCAAATGAGACGAACTTTCTGGGCTGATCTGCTCCTATTTCTACAGCACTGAGGCCTTACAGAGTGCAGTCACACTGCGGGGCTGGGAGAGAACAGCCTCTTGGACATTCTGGGGTTTTGGATGGGGCAGTCTGTAGTCAAGCCCATGTTTTAGAAATGCGTTTCAGGCCACTTGTACCATCTGCATTTTTGGAGATGACCTTAATAATTGTGACAGTAGCAAATGGACCAAAGACTTGATGCTAAAAGGAGCAGACTTCTGAACATGAAAAAAAAAAGGCACAACATTCTTTCCTTCTGCTGATATCTCAAATGCTGCTTCCACACGTCCTAGCGGGTCCCTCTGACTCAATTATCCATATCTGTCTCCCACAGATAATGTGTCTAGAGAAAATGTGAATAATGGCAGACAGCTAGGAACAGTGTGTGTGTGTCAGGACTAGCCAATAATGCACACCTGAAAGAGGAAAATAACCCTGAATCTCCACTTTCTATGGCATGAACAGCTCCCTGAACAAACTGTATACTTTGAATTTTCCGTTTTCTATACATAAAGATCTGCAACCATTGCAGTCAGGGGAAATCAGTGTCCCCAACCTAATAGGTGGCAAGCAAAAGGTTGTTTTGCTTATTCAGCTGCAAATAAGCTGGATGCTACCAGGTCAGCTTCAGTTAGGAGTTTATTTCATGTACAACAGAAATTAAACTCATGTTTGGAATAAACTTCAGTGCTGGTTGCCCAGAAATGTTCTTAGTCTGATGAATTGTTGGAAGGAGGAGGGGAGAAATATGAAGCCAATCAGTTCACAGGGTCTGGGTTACTGCAGATAAGCTTTGAAGCTTTGTGACTGGAGTAAATTCACTGGTGTAGCTGCAACACTTGCTAATAGGAAAGGAAATGGTATGAAGAGTGGCATAGTGGGGTTCATACTGGTACCACAACAGGCATAAGAGACTTGTTAACAGAATGACTGTCATAATTGTAATGACCAGGATTTTGGACATTAACCATGTGCCTGTGAACCAACCGAAAATGAACTTCTCTTAGCAGATAACTGTGGGAAGGCCCCTCCTAACCTGTCTCCAGAGAACTTTGACTCATATTCTACACGAGAAAGCCCAGGAGCCTGGTGTGAGTAACATGCTAGTGTACGGGACTGCAACTACTCCTTCCAGGGTGTGTTCAGCAGTGTGGTAGGTAACTCTGGTAGACATTAATCTTTGTTCTCTTTCTTTGAAGACAAGTATATACAGTGGATATTTGGTTTTCAAGTACAGATACCTGAGTACTTATGTAATGATACAGAAAGTGCAAGACCAAAGAAAAGTGGGTTAAGTTTGCTGATTTTACTATTTTATAGCATTAGTAGGTAATTGTAGGTAATTCTATGTGTGGGTATGTTTATGAAGATCTTCATTTTCAGTGTGTTCATTCCACAGTCCTGGGCTGGCTGCTAAGAATGGTTGTCTTCACCTAGATGAGTTTTCCTTAATGACAGAGAGCTCCATTGAACTCTGGTAGTGAAGGTGTTTATGCAGAGCTGGGATCTGAAAGGCTGCACATCGTACCTGTGGGATTCACAGAGCATTTTGGAGCCCTTGGTTTGCAGTGCACTGAGATTTTCAATAAGTAATTGGGTATTTGGATGCCTGTGGGGAAGCCTTTGTGATTTTGCCATCATTCCCCCACAGAAAATCATACAGCTTTCCAGATGAAAACCCCTTTTCTTGTTGCACTGGCTGGCATTCTGAATTTCAAATTTAGACATTTATTATGAAGTTTTTAACTATAACCAAAGAGACTGCCAAAACAGTCCTGTTTCAACCCTAATCCTGAAACTGTAGCAGACTGAAATGCTGTGAAAATCTTCCCATTCTGCACTGCCTGACTTGTTACTAGCCCATCATCTCTGTGGGGCCGATGTCTGGTTACAAGAGTGACTGATTGCAAAAATTAAGTTCAAAACTAAGCATTTGCTACAGGTTTTGTGTGATGATACTTATGTTTCCTGCTGACCTTGGGCTGAGAGGATCCAGTATTTAATGTATGACCCATATAGTTTTTCAATCAGTTTGCTGTGAGGCTGGAGTGAGCTGCTCGGTCCAGTCTGCAGCAATGGTTCATTATCTGATCAGAAAGTTCATGTACAGGTGTCTCCAAACACATATTTTGCAGTGGAACCATTGCAACCTCCAGTTTATTCTGTCTGCCTTAGATGTTCAGAGAGTAAATATGGTTGAGTTGTAGCTGTCTGGAAGACTACATTTGGTTTGCCCTTTCAGATGGAAAGATTATGGCATGAAATCAGCAAAAAGGTGATAAATTTGCATACATAAGCTGTGCGTGAGAGCTGTACTGGCTGTTTTATGTTTTCTTTTTTTTTTCTTTGGTCTGTGACATGATGGCCCTTAAAATTAGAATTGGGAAGGGTCATCTTGGGCAGAGAGTCCAGCTCCTGACAATTTTATGTGTTCAGATCCAAAAATACTTTGTTCTCCATATGCCTCTATTGTACACAAAACACTTCCATCTGCTAGAAATCCATGACAAAACAGCAGCTTCCACAGAAAGAGAAATCAAGGGCATCACTTAATTTCAAGTTTGCTGTTATAGGAGGAAATCTATTAGATGAAGTGCTTAGATAATCCTAGCAGTTCTCTCGTTCTACAAAGAAAAGCCAAAGCTGGTATAGTTCATTCACCTCAAAACAAGACCCCGTTCCCTAGATGCTTGATTTCTGTTTCATTTTGTATAAAGAATTTGTAGCTTTGTTTTAGGTTCCCTACATTGATAAATCTAAGGGGAAGTGTGTTTTGGTGTTGTTATAAAGACAGGATAAGTTGTTAATAAAAATAGGCTGGTAGAGTGAGTACATCTTGTATTTGTTATCAGGAATCCCCTGCTGTTGGATGCATTATTGTAGTAATGCTTTGGGACAGAAGGAGGCTGTCTAGACCCGTCCACCCATCTGTCTGGCTTTTGTAGTTGTAATATCTTTCTCTTTGAAGCACTTGCTGGATTTGGAGGAACATGTTCCCAATCGCAGGTTCCCTTGCTCTCCTTAGAGTTGATTATAGGCAAGGTTGATGGATATATGATATGTGCCACAATGTAGAACAAATGCCTCAGCAATTAGGGGCACCAATAGAAGCTTCTGTACTGGTCTCCAGCTCTGCAAGATGCTGAAAGAGGTTGCTTCCCTCTTTTTAGTTGGACTATGCCCTGGGAAATTCTCTTTGCTGGATGAATTTCTATTTCTGATTTTTTTAATCACTAGAGTTTTCACAACTCCATTCCCTGCCTTGCTCCTTTTGAACCCTTGTGGGGCAGGCACCAACAGGCACCCTTCTGATGTATGCAGACCCGAATCCCCAAGTGCCTGCACCGGACCCCTGTTTTGTTCTGTACCCTTCAAGCCTGCCCTCATCCTCTTCCCTTTTTCTTCTTCCTCTGCTTCCCCCTCAAACTGAGAGTTAAGCCTTCACTTCCCATCTCCCTAACCTTCTGCATGCTGCCCTCCTGATCTCTGATGGCTGTGGGATTTGGCCAGTGTAAGCTCCAGTGGCAGCAGCAGTGCTTTCTGCAGGAACTAACAGTTCTACTGCAGGGGTATTTTTAAGGCTTCCCTAATTACACATATGATATCTATAAATGAGTAAATCTGTGATTCTTTTCCTGTAAGTACCAGTGAAATAATTACCATTTACAGCACATGACCTGCACCTGAACCTAGCCGTGCTTAGGGAGCATAAAAATTTATATATATATAAATAAATATATATATGTGTGTGTGTGTGCATGTATATATACACATACATATTTTTTAAAAAAAAGAACCCCACATTGCCTTTTCTCTTGAGGCTCGTAAAGCAGCTGTAACTAACTAACTGTACTAATAACTAACTAACTAGTAATTAGCTGTGCTAGGGCCAGTGGTGAACTGCAGCCTTCTTTACAGTGAGATGGTTGAATTGTTTCTCTTACATCTTTTCCAACATAGCTTGATCACTTATCCTGATTCAAAGCAGTCATATCTTAATCTCAAAAACCCTCCATAAAAGACCTTCTGCTCTTCCCATAACCGTGGCAGGGAGCTGGTGCTGTCTGTTGGAACATGCTGCATCCTTGAAAGGTGGGGTGAGTGTGTTTGGATTCTCCGCAAGCATATATCCAAACCCAGAAAATCCTAAAGATTGCTCTCATGTGCTGGGCTCTCATTTTTTTAGATGCTTCAGTACCTGTGTCACATGTGTTCTTTGGGGACAGTGATTCTTCTTGTAAATGCTGACAAGAAGTGCAGTATATTAGGTTGGTGTAATGCTGTGTCAGCCTGGCATCTAGACCAGCTTGTCAGAGCTGGCTTGGGTATTTTCAGACAAAGCAATATGCCCAGAGGGTGTTCTTGAGTTCCCAGATTTTTTCCTACAGAAATAGAATAGAAAATGGTGGGCACCTGCAGGGGATGGTCCCAGCATGTCTCAGGAGTGATCTGTACCTCCCTCTCTCATGCCAATCTGCAGTAATTTTATAGGGTATCTTGCTTACTGAGATGTTCTGTTTTTTGGAATGACTGCTTCAATGTATAGGATGGATGCAATGAAAGCCTGCGATTATATAATCTGCTCTGTATGTTGCACAGAGATCTCTTGTGGCACTGCCTCTTTCCCTTACAGTCTGTGGATGTCCTTTGCTGGACTGTGTACAAATAGAGTATTTATCACCAATAACCATGAGAGACACATTCAGTAAAATGCACATCAGGACCTGATCCACATTGCAGTTCCAAATCTTTTTCTCATGCTTTACATACAAATGAATCAAATAATATGCTTTTTCTCTCTCCCCTCAACCTTAGAAGAAGAATGGTATAAACAGTGGTCTAAGAAAGGTAAAGTTCCAGGTTATTCTCCACTGACAATGTGCATGACCATGTATGTATGTAAAATCCTGTAAAATCCTGTCTAGATGCACAGAACAAGTGGAACTGGAGTTTTACATACTTCATTCACCAACTTTGTAGAAAAAGAATTACCAAAGTGATAAGTAAACATCATATTGCTGGATTATCTTTAATTAGTTCAGGGGGATGGCACTGCACTTCCAGAGCTCCGGTTTGCTGTTCACTGATTATGTCACAACCAATCTTTAATTGTTCCATCTGAAAATCATTAGTTCCTGTTTTTATAACTGTCTCCTCCTGGTGCTTTGCAAATTGGATCCAGTCTTTAGCTATGTTCACTAATTTCACCTGAAGCTGGCCTGGACTTGGAAATATTGATTTTTTTTTTTTAATTAAAAAAATTCATTCAAACCTGAGGTAAAGGAGCATAGAACATTTTCCACTGGTGACATTAAAATAGAGCATCTTGCTGCAAATGAGACCGAACCAGTATCTGAGAAGCTGTGATTTTTTTTTTTATATATACTTACCATAGTTGTTTCTGCAATGGACCCAAAGCTGTTGATGAAAATGTTGCAGCTGACATTCACTGGTGGGCCTGTGTGACAAATACAGATTGGATTAGTAGTTCAGCCTGTGTTTATATGACAAAATATTCCCACCCTGCAATATTAAATCCTGTTGGGAGAGCAGCATGACTGGGTGGCAAGTACTGGCATAATGTCTAGACTCTCCATTAGCTCCAATGCTGACAGTTTGGAAACAGAGCTGTAGCTGTTCTTCTTCCCCTGGGAATTGTTGCTTGTCCACTTTCAACCAGAGGGTTTCTCTAGAGCTTTATCAAGGGCAGCGGAGAAGCAGAAGAGACTCCTGCTCCAGAGCTGTTGCAGCTGCCTAGTATGTGATGGGGAAGGAGAGTCCTGGTAGAGGATGGGTCTGTGGGAAGACAGAGCAGGCACCTCTGCCCTGGCAAATTGAGGATACTGCCCCAGGAACCAAGGTTTCCTTTAATATTGGGCAGTTAGTCTTGTAAAATCCCTGTGGCAGATGTGTCTTAGAAGAAGTCATCTGTGAAAATGGAGAGTGTAGACTTGTAGATTACCCTTTCTTCCTTTATGGGGACTAGCATGATGTGTCTGCATTTCAAGCACTGTCTAATGGCTCAGCCTCAGTCAGGGGAGGTGACGCTTGCCTGTTGAGGCCACATCTGCAGTCTGGCAGCTGCTGTGAGATGTAATACTTATTTGTGGCCAATGGCTTTAACAAGAGACTTGTGTCTGCAATCAGTGCAAATTTCCTCCTGTATGGAAATTAATGGAATTTTCTGATTAGTAAGTAATGCTTGGAGCTTGATTTATTCCTCTTGGATTTTCTTCCATCCTCTCCCACTTTAGTTTCTTCTGAAACTTTGTACCTGTCCACTGTGGGAATAAGATCACAGCCATGTAACAGCTGTGTAATGGCCTGAGATTTTTTGGTACAAGTCCCAGGCAATCCAAGCAGCTTTCTGCCTAACCAACCTCCAGACTTCTGCCTTCTGCCAACTTGGCAGCAGTTCACAGACCGTCCAATCTGCACAACCCCTTCTCCAGACTGTTACACACAGGAACAGGCTAAAATATCAGATACAAAGTGGTTGTATATTTAATCCCTCCACCTTCACCTACTCTTCTCATCCAGCAGGCTTACGGCTGGCAGGCTTTGTTTTAATCAGCCTGTGTAATCCAGATCTGGAGCTAATCAACTCAGCTGCTGTATAGACTTGCAGTGTAAAGCAGCCTTTAGCACTTGCTTTACCCTTCCTGCAATATTCCAGCCAGGGCACAGAGGCCCCTCATCCCACACCTACCGGGTCCACCCAGTTCCTTCTCTGCCTGAGTTATGACCTTCATCCTCCAACTCAAACCAAAGCTTAGATGTCCCTTCCTAGTTCTCAGAAACGTGAACCCACAGCTGAGTCCAATCTTGACTGCATTTATAGAAGACCTGTGGTCTTCTCTTTGTTAATCTTTTCCTCCTCAAGAATCAATCTGGTGTATACCTTTGGTATTATTTTCATTTATATCTAAGCCATTAAAATGCCCTTATGAGTTACTGCCAGTTAATTTAAACTACGTGCTCTGAGGGCTACAACCCCACGCTCTGTAAAACATCTCCTATACCTCCCATATAAATTGGAGCCTGATTTATGTGTGGGAGGCTAAGCCAGCAAAACTGCCCTGTGGGGAAGGTGTACTTCATTGAAATAAAAGTGAAATTAAATTATCTTGAGTAGAACTGCAATACAGCTGCCTTCAGCAGGAAGATAATGTATACATTTCATTAAATATTAAAGTTTAATTTCTTTTCTGTGTGTACATAACTTAGTGGTAGGAAGGTCTACAGGGCATTTCTTTAACTCTTTTGTGACTTGGATAAAATAGCAGAGTTTGTTGTTATCTAGCCGATTACCAGGAGAAAAGCTTCCTGGCCATCTTTGGATATAGAACCCCAGGACAGAGTTTAGTACCTGTCGTTAATGAGGCCTGGGAGTCCTACATTACCATTGCCCTGTGATACTTGGATGGAGGGAGAACCACTGGTATGAAACAAAACAAGCAAATGATGATACTAGGATTTAGAGGGCTGGGCAACGGCTGAGAGGGGGACAAGACCCACTTTGGCACCAGAGGGCTGGGCACCAATCCAGGGTAATTCAATCTGAGAGTTTATGTATGTTTTTTCTTTTTTTTTTCTTTTCTTTTTTTAAAAGCCTTGTTAAAGGAGTTAGTTCTAAGAGCACAAAGAGCAGTCCCACTGCCTCTCTCAAGGACTGGTTTACCATCCGTGGCTGCCAGGGACTATGTAAATGCTTAGCTGGTTGTAAAAGGTTCTTACAAGGTTGTTCCCCTTCTGAGTGGAAATTGGATATCTTTACAGATCTTGTTAGAGGGATTTGGTAAGATGACTTTCTGTGTACTGAGCCTCCATAGGGAGCATGGTGCTCTGCAGATAAAAGCATGTTAATGCAGCTGAACAGAGGGGAAGCGTTAGCTGTCCGGGATGTGCACTGAGGATTCCAGGGCTTAGGCCTTTGGACAGTGAAGAATATGATCACGTAACCAGGTAGTGAAAGAGTGATAACAGAGCTGGGCTGTACAGGACACAAGTGATTTAAGCTCCAGGCAATGCTCCTCCCTTGAAACTTTGTGAAATGAAATGATCTGAGTGAATCAGCTGCTGCAGCATGGAGTCCAGCTGCCAGGGAAGCGAAGCAAATTGCCAAGTTTGAGCACTTCAGTCTGCTCCCAGGGCTGAGGTGTGTTTGCACATATGCAGACATGTGCATGTGCTGTCCCTGGGCACGTACTGCACATGGACATGACATGGTCCTTCTGTGATGGCACCTGGTACTTCACAATGTGAAAGCACCAAGATTGCTCTATTTTTCACTCTCGCTTCATTGTCTTGCTCTTCCCCTGCCTATTAATCCAACATGGAGTTTTGCTCCCCAGGCAACTTCAAATAGAGGTTCAAAAATCAAAATAGCCCTGCTATATGCTCCCCTACTCTTTTGTCAAAGAAACTGAGTTGTCTCATTCCAAGGGAGGATGGTCTAGCTTTAGTACAGGTTTCTTTTCCTTGCTAAAGTGTTGAGGGT
This sequence comes from Crypturellus undulatus, assembly GCA_013389825.1. NCBI lineage: Eukaryota > Metazoa > Chordata > Aves > Tinamiformes > Tinamidae > Crypturellus > Crypturellus undulatus. Next base: position 60,775 of record VWPW01020025.1, read on the forward strand.
TTTTTTGTTTTGTTTGAAGGAATTTTGCACCATGCTTTGTCTTGAAGATTCTTAGCTTTACAAAAAGGAGGGGTATGAAACATGTTTCTGCTTTCATTGACTAGCCTCTGTAGAGTAACTCCTGAAGTAACTTTTCTATATTGATAACGAAATGTGTGCCTTCTAATCAAAACTCATTTGGGATGGATGATTTACTTCATGCACCTTTGGAATGTGATGATTTCCTACTTATGCATCATACATTCCAAATGTATCCGGTCCCTTAATTCACATTCACAGTTATTTTCATCCATCTAGCTGGGTTAGAGCCAGGCCCCTCTCCACCACGTAACAGTAGAGCTGATGTCAAGCCTCAATCTAGGTTGATCACAGACTCCCTCCTAAATCTCTTCTGTGGTTTTAGCAGGGGCAAGTACCATCCTATTGGTGCTTGTTGCTCACGACTGCTGTTAAGAAGTCATTGACATCCAGCGTATCTAACCCAGCCAGTACCCCTGTATACAGAGCAACAGGAATGGAAATGGTGAAAGCCCAAGTGTTTGGGATCTCTATGTGTGCAAGGGCATTAAGCTAACAGTCCATCCAGCCTCTGCAAACATATCTGCTCTGCACAGTACGAAACCTATATACCAGGTCTGTCATGACTATGCATATTTCACATAAATATTTTTTGTAATTCATATATAGCTAGGGAAGAAATTCTTTAGGATTGCATGCAGTCTCTGACCCAAAACGAAAAACTTTTTTTTTTCCAATACCTTTAAAATTTGGTCTGATCCTGGCATCATATCCTGAAGTTCGCCCCATCAATTTATCCAGGAAATCGGAAGGAGACATGGGCTTGGGGGCAGATCGTGCTGCTGCTTCAGCTTCTTTGGAGGCTGCCAAGCTGTGTGAGTAGGAAAAAAAAGAGAAGTTTTAAAATACTTCCCATACTGAGGAGCGCCTGGGCTCCAGAAAAGGAGCCGTCAGCATCTCATTCCCACTATGAGGCAATATGGGTACCCATGTGGATTCCTAATGAGGTTGGTTTGTGTTAATTTGTTTGCCCAGCCCAAACATCTCTGAATATAGAATCCCAGCTGCCACCAAAGTAGAGAAGATGAGTAGAGAGTGAGAAAAGAGATGATGAGTGGAGAAAATCCTTTTGTGAATTTAGGTATAGCTCCCTGGCATGCCACTAAATCACAAATGTGAACTCTGGCACTGAGTTCCAGAGGAAAAATACACTCAGAGATTAGCCTTGGGCTGAAATTACTGCTTAATTACATAGCAAATAGCAAGGAGCATATCCTGTTCTCTGACAGTTTAATTTTCCAAAAGGTGGGTAGGATCAGATCAATCTGGAATTTGAGGCTTAAACGGGCCCAACATGAGTGCGCAGTTCTTGCAGAGCCTTTGGGACTGGCATGCGCCAGGCTCCTGTCTGCTTCCTGCTACCGACCAGCGCAGCATTTCCTATAGGTACCTGCAATGCAGGGTTCTGAGTTCAGCACAGCAATGCAGTGTCAGGACAGAACGGTAGCTGGAATGTAAACCTGGAACGTTACTCCTGTTGGGATGGGGGGATGAAAAGAGATAAAATCTGCTTGAGACATGCCCCTCAGGGGCAGAAAGGGTGAAATTCGTGGAAACTCTCCCCTGCAGAAGCCTCAAGGCTGACTAAGTGTCTCCTGATTCAGTGGGAGTCTGTGAGATCTGCCAGGTAATGGCTTTGGCTTAGTGAGTCTCTTGTTGCTGCCATCTGCACAGGAATGAGGGATCCCTGGGATGAAGTGCTCATTCTCAATTTTGCAGGAAAGATCTATTTCTAAGAGAGAAGATGTTACTACACAGTTCCCACCATGTGCTTCTAATCAAAAAACCAGATCACTTCTCATGCTGAAACAGGGGTGTAAATAACCTAGACAAGCAAAAAGGCATAGATGGTGATTAGGGCATCATGTGTAGGGCAATATCTGCCTCTGCCTGTAGGTTCAAATGCCTGATTTTGGCTAAAGCCTGCAGATAATATGGCATTACAAAAGCACAATAAAGAAATCTATTCAGGAAGAGGTGAGTTTCATGGTTTCACTCTCTGCAAAGATGCCAAAAAATGATGTCTATATAAGCGTTGATGAGGGCATTTTGAACCACCAAGATCTTAAGAACTTCAGAAACAGATGGAGTTCTAAAGGACTTACAAGCCCACTTCTAATGGGTACCATAACTTCAAAGGAAGGACATTGACTTGCATCTCTGGTACCAGCTGATCATGCACAAATCCTTGGTTTCCAATCTTGCAACCTCACAAATGCAGCCTGGCTTTTTCTGCAATTTGCATCTATATTAGGTAAGTCTGATTGCTAGCTTTTTCATTGTTGAAAAAAATGTTTAATTCCGGTAATAATGGTGGGAGATAAATGCCAGATCACTTCTGGTAAAATAATCTAAAACTAGGGTTTAATTTGCCCTTTCTGCCTCTGCAGTCCACTCTCAGGCTAAACCTTATCTGAACTAGCTGATTCCCACAGCTGATCTGACAAACTGTGGATCTGACTCTTACTCCTGCCAAATCCTGTATCTTGACTTGTAGCCTTCTCTGCCCTAGGGAACTGTGCAGGGCTAAACCAGCGTGTTTCATAGGTAACTGGAGTTGTGGAGTGGGTGATTTTTAAAAAAGGAAAACAATATGGTGCAATTAACTTGCAAACGCAGAGGAGGAAGGCTGGGAGGGGGAGGCGATCAATATTGGGCTGCAAAACTGACTGCATTCCAATAGAGTGTCTGCATGGCAATGAGTCTAGAGAAAAGATTTCAATTAAGCAGCAAATGACTTGGTAACCAAAGTCTCCTGCCACTTCAGCAGTGAGATGCCAAATACTGCAATACGCACTGATTGTGTATCCTTCTCGCTAACTATAGACTGGGGGAAAATAGGGAATTGAAAAAACGTGTGTGTGGGGAAGAGGTATAGGGAGAAGCAATACAAACTTCATAAGCCTTAACTGCAAAAAGATAATTAAAAACTGCAAATCTTCTGGATTTATTTTTAGAAAAATAAGGTGAAAGAGTACAAAAATTGGTGTTCAACTTTACTGTAAATTCAATTCAAGAGCCCATCTGAGTATGTGGTCCTGCTATCACAAATGTGCAAGTCTGCTAGTGTTTCCTGGGGATGATTTTCTGATTCTTCCTGCTTCTCAGTTTTAAGTGGAATGAATTTCATGGTCTCAGTTCCTACAAGGAAATAAATCTTTATGAAAAATGATGGCTTGTTTTCCCAGTAATCTACTTCTATATGCAAAATCTAACAGGCATTTGTTTAACTGATCAAAAATGCACAGCAAGGACTTAGGCAAATGTTGTATTTCCCCTGGTGGGTTCACACAAAATGCTTTACAAATACTTCTCGGCTCTCACAGAGACTGGCACAGTGGGCTGGGCAGCAAGCAACATGTCAGAGTTGGGATTTCCTAATGGGAAGAGAATTAAACTCATGCTGTAGAACATTTCAATATTTAAAATCTGCAGACAGCTCAGGTGGAGGGATATCCCCTCCTCTACCTACCTATACACTAATCTGGCTGTTGTGAGACCTGGGAGATCTCTTTCTCACAGGTTTCAGGTTACCTGATGGATGTTCTAGTTCTCTTTGACTGCTATGCACTGTTTTCAAATGATTTAGGAATGGTAACTTCTGTGTTTGCCTGTTTCCCTTTGATTACTAAGGGCTTGCAACAATTTTGCCATGGACTTGCACAGGACCAGAAAGCAGGGAATGTGGGAATAGCAAAGCCTTTCCAACAGCTGGCTATCTGGGTACCAGCCAGAAGTATCTAACTCAAAAATAATAATAGAAAACAGCAGTGGAAGTTAGAGAGAGAGGCTGGCCTCACCATATCATGCTTTAGAGGGACAGACCGTATCTAACACAACCCTGAAATGTTTGTGCTGATGTGACAAGCAAGCTTCACTGCAGCCATTCAGCTTGGTGCACCAAAAGCCATTGGCTTGAGCACTGTTCCAAGTCTCCCTTGGCTAGTGCCAAACGTGCTGCCTTGGGAATCTTCTGGGATTTTCTCTGTTCATTGGTTCCTACAGAAGAGTCCTTGGAAGACCTGTAGGACTGCTCCCCCCAGCCCAGCAGAGACAGGAGAGGGAAATCAGCAAGCAATCTGAATGTTACCGAAGAAGTTGCAATTTCAGGGTGGATTACTGTGTTGAACATACAGAAAATTTACTCTCCAAATAAACAAGAAGTGGCCAAAGGATGTAAACTGCAAACTTGTTTCCCTAAATTAGCCCAAGAGGGGTATCTGAGCAGGAGTCATCTTGGTGCATTTTAACAGCAGCCAGAAAACAGCTTATCTCATTTACACTGTTTCAATCCCTAGTGAATCTGGCTGAGCATGTGCTCCAGGCACATCAGTGGACAGGGCATGCCCAAGAACTGTGTTGCTTACGATGGAGCACTTCAACTTTGCAGGACACCTACTACTGGCTTCTCTCCAGCCTGCCTAGGCATCATCTCCTCTGTCTTTGTGTTAGTTTCTGTTTTGAATAAAAGACGGTATGTAGATTAAAAAGTGGCTCTCTTCAGTGGTGCAGACATGTCAGCTTGCTCTGTTCACAGCCTCCCAAATGGCTTCGAGTTCCTCTATTTTATACGGCCTGGATGCTTTATTTTAATGCTTGTTTGTGCCTGTTTCTTTAGCTTCCTGTCTAATTAAGTCTGACACTGCAAACTTCCCAGTTCTGGTGAAGTGCTGATATTGAAAATTATCATTTTTATTTTATTTTATTTATTTATTTTTTTGCACAGAGAAGCCTAGAAACTCAATTAGCACCGCGCCTCTATTCTCCTGTCAAATAATTTAATTGTTAATCTTTAATTCTGAGAGGAAAAATAATGGCTGGCAGCAAAATTACACACTGCTGCAAAGCAAGTGTTTGCAGAGGAGTATCTCTCTGCAAGGGCTAGAAGCATTAGGTTCCTGTGAAAGTCAACTGGCGCAACATCAGTAGTTCAAGAGCACGGCACTGGGTTTATCCCTGTAGTTGGGTTCTGTGCAGTTTGGGTTCAGTGCCACTTGCAAAGTTTTCTCTAGCATGGAGTCCTGCACTTTTGTGTATTTATGTGTATGTTTTCTCTCTTTGCCCTGCAAATGTGTTGGCAGCAGTTGTTCAGGTGAGGTGGTTCACACCGGTGTCCTTCAAATGTCACGTTTTCTGTAGGCGAAGTATTGCAAGGGAGGGGGGTATCAAAAATAGTTCTTAGGGCAGGCTGAGGTGTACTGTGTTAATGGGCTGCCCCAGCGTCTCCAAAGCTGGGCCTCACCAGAGCAGTGCTTGCTCTCGGGATGCACGAGGGAGAACTTGCTTGTTTCCTGCACACTGGGTTTGCCCTGTTCTGGGACCTTCGGAGGACGACGCTGCTATCACCTTTGGGATCTGTCTTGACTAGAGCCCCTGCAGCCCCAATCTGGTCTAGATGCCCCTGGAAGTGTTTTGCAGTGAAAATCGCATAGCATATTTGCTCAATAATGCAAATTTTCCAGTAAATCTAATTCCCTGGGAGGGTCAGGGAGGCAGCAGATAGAAATCGCTCCCCGTGCTTGTTATTTCACGCACAGGAGCACCAGCGATGCTGCCGCACAGCTTTGGGACTGCAGCTGCCCTGGCCCCCTGAACTCGGGCACGCAGGGAGACCAAGTGTCAAAGAGCAGCTGTCCCTCACTGGCAGCACGTTTGAACTGCACATTTATTCCTCAAATTTCTACTTTCACATAAGACCTCCGGCTTCGTTTCTGTGAGCGAGCGCCGTGCCCAGCCGCCCGGCCCCGCTCCCCGCGGCAGCTCAGAGCCCCCACAGCAGAGGCGCCGCCCGGAACCTTCCAGAAAGGGCATGGGAGCACGGGCAGCCAATGGCTACGCACCGCGGGAACCCGAACGAGCCAATCGGAAGCAGCTATTCACCGCCCGCACCTATAACTGTCGGCGCTTTGTGACGTCACTAACGGTCCGGCGGAGGGAGCAGGCGGAGCGGGTTGGGGCTCTGCTGCCCCGCGGCCCCTGACCGTGAGTTCAACGAGCTGATCGATCCCCACGCCACGGGCTTTGGTGTTGGAGGTGGAGGAGCAAGTGCCAGGACGCTGTACTGGCAGGGGCGTGAATTGGAAAACCAAAGTGAGTGTGTTAGAAGATAGAAGTTCTCTTAACAAGCTGTGACTAAGATGGACAGTTACTCGGCTGCCAAAAATAAGATGTACAGGGTTCACGGCCCATAGCCTGTTGCCCCCTTTGCAAAGCCTCTGCTCAGTCACCCTCAAAACATATATTACTGCTGGTTGAGTAGGGTCTCAGATTGCTCTGAGTGATAATGCTTTGGTGGGGCAGAGGATTAAGCTAAATCTCATCCCATAGCGCCAGTCTTATGAGAGCTGGTGTTTAGGACTGGTGGGTGGGAGATTATCCCAGATTATTCCCGCTGTCCCTGCAGAGTGGGTGTTTCATGTCATGATGCTATCTACATTTGTTATCCTCTGGTGTGAAGTTTGAGGACTATTTTCTATGATGGTCCCTGGTTTCCTGCTACCTGGAAGTCTTGGGTATTTTTCTCCTGGGGAACAAAGCCCAGGTTTGCTCTGTGGCTGCTTGGGTAACTGCACTCGGCAAGCAGGGAGAGCACAAGGTCTCTCTTGCACTGATCAAGTTGCTCTCTGAGATGCTTAAGGTTGAAAAGAAAAGGTTAACCGATGACTTATTTTGCATGCAGTTAGCTTTTAAAAGGAAAGCTAGGCCTGTGACTGATGACAACTGAAAATGCTCGATGCTAAGGCTTAGTACAGCAGAGACACTGACAGCTTCTGTTTCAGCACCATGGACCTGTGACGCAGCAGTGTAATTTCATTGACTCCATCAGACTCTCCAAAGAGGCATCGTGGCAAAGAGAACACAGGCCCAGAAAGGCATTGCGTTGTCCGTGATTAACTAGGATGAGTCGCGTTACCCATGGCAACCCTTCCCCTGGGAAGGGGCTGTGTGGGAATGCAGCAAGGTCAGCTGCAAGCCCCAGCACCGGTGCCTCTCATTCCCCTCCCTGCTTTGTTCACTGGGGCTTGTGGAGCAGGGCCCCGAGATGGTGCCAGCCAGGCACTGAGGCCCCTGAGCAGAGACACCAGCTCAAGGACTGTCTTCAGTCCTCCACATGCACCGAGGTGGCTGTCTCCATCTGGCCCTCTGCAGAGGGGGGACCAGAGCTTTCCCAGAGGGGAGGAAATGGGGAAGCCCTAAAACCGCACCCAGATATTTCCGAGTACGTCTCAAACATGCGATCTTGAGGAAAATGCTGCCTGATGCTGGCCTGGGAGTGCTTGGCAGAGACTGCAAGCAGGGAGATATATATATATTTATGATTAGATTTGCTATCCAAATGAATAGCACAATCAATATTGATATACAATTCAATTAAAATGAATGAAATTAATTTTCTGCATGTTTTTCTCTGTCACGTTGTCCTAGTATTTCTGGCTTGTAGCTTAGAGATGGATGGGATAAAAGGAGTGGAGGTTCAGGGAAGAGAAAAGGGAACCCTGATACTAAATTTTTGTTCTGGTGTGGTGCAGAAATGAAGGAGCTGTGAGTGTTATAGGTGTGCTGGTGTCACGGTGATGATTGCAGTCCTTGCGGTTGTACTCATCAGGTGAAGGTTTCAATATAGCCACTATTGGATGTAGTATGTGCTAGAGGGTGAATTTACAAAGATAATTTTTGTGATGGGGGAGGAAAAATTGGGATTTGGTTATTTTCTTGGTTTATCTGACAGCATATGTTATAGAGGCAGGGAGCAGACCTGGATCTTGGACAGGGCAGGATAACAGTCATGTTTAGCAAGACTGATGAAATAAAAGATTTGGAACACTAAGAAATGTGGTTTTGGTCGAAGGAACAGGGCAATGAGTTGCAGAGGCACCTTTTTAATAATAATAAAATCCTTTTTCAGTAAAGAAAAAGGTGAGGGTAGCTTTGTAAAATATTTCTCTCTCTGTCCTATACAGTTGTGCTTTGTTGCTGTGAGCTGTTTAAACCAATTCTGGCTTTTGCACCAGAAGTAGCTGCATTGCAGTAGCCGCAGGGCGTGTTCAGTTAAAGTTTCGAGAGCGTTTTGGGATGCTTTGGGTGAAAGGTCCTCGACAACTTGTTACCACTCTGTCCCTGCACAGGAGGGCAGGTACCGGGATGCATTTTTCCAGAGGCTTTTGGAATTAACTCTCTCTGAATAGTCCTAGCCAGGGAAAACAGCAACGACTTCATTGAGTTGAGGAAAAACAAAAATCTTTTTCAGACTGCAGCATTCAGATGGCTCTGTGCTTCACTGCCACATTTCTGCAGCCCATGGCTCCTACCCCATATGGCAAAACACTCTGTCTAGAATTATAAAACATTCCAATTTCATTGATTAACTCTATGGGAAGCCACTAGGCTTGCAACAGTCACTGACTCTGCCTGGACAGAGCACTAAGAAAATAATAAATGACTAGAATACCAGTGGAGAGGGTAAAAGAAAACTGCATATGATATATAATTAAGATAGGAATAGTGCAGTGAGACTAACAAACTGCTTGGAGACAGTGCTCTGTTATATCCAAGATCCCTGCTCTTAAAAGGGCTGTTCAAATCCTTCTTTCATATGTTGTATGGTTACTCTTGCCTGTCAAAGTGTTTTTGGCCAGTGAACATGCACATTCACAGCACTAGTGCTTTGCGCCCTCTCACTGTTGGCTTCCGAGCATGTCATAAAAAACAGAAGGAAATATTCTGGCCTTTGATTTCTTTTTACTTACTATAAATACATCTTTCAGTGGTTGGTGTTTCAAACTGAGGCAAGTTGTTTCTTTACAGTACCTCAGAGAGTTTTGTTTTTGCCCCCTCCTATAAGAATGCATTAAATTCAGCTATGAAGCCATGGATGCTCTCCCTCTTGACATTATTTACACTCTCTTCCAGAACTGCTCTTGGAGCATGAGTGACTTTCTTGGCACATACAATCCTAAGCCACTTAAATTCAGAAACATATTAAGAAAATATGAGAAAACACATTTGGAAAATTATTAGGGAAAACTATGGAGAATTGCAAGTCAAGGTTTAGATCTTTACAATTTGTGAAGTAAATCCAGGGAACTCCAGCACAGAATTTTATATGTGCAAATAATGAAGGGCTTAAAAAAAAAAACTTATAAGCACATTCTTTTAGAAAAAACAAAAGAAGAAAAGCCTACAAAGACAAAAGTGTGTGTCTAGCTTCACACGCTCTGAATATTCCCTTTAAAGTCAAGGGGACTACTCAGATGTTTAAAGCTATGCATAAACTGCCTTCCTAAATACAGTAAATAAGAGGGGAAAATGTCTTTATAAGATGTGGCTTTGCATTCTAGGTAAGAATAGTCTGTTCACTGATGTGTTCTTGATTTAGTACTTGGATGGAGAGCTGCAGTAGGAACCTCTATTGACGTCAGGTTTTAGATCACAGACCTGTAATTTCTTCGAATTTTCTGACACTCGTCTGATGTTCTTCTATCTATAGCTCTGCAGTCTCACTATCACTTGCAATTTCAACGGTTCAAATAGTTTGTTATGGATGTTTTCTTAAAAAATTAGTTTTAGTTTAAAGGTTTCTGCTGCTTGTTAAGATTGGATAAGAATATTTCAGTTGCTTTTTTCTTTTTTGATAAATCAGAAATGGTATGAATAGAATTGCTTTGAAAGGAATATATCATCCAGTGCGCAGTGGTGGTGTTTTTTATCTTTTGAGACTTTACCACACATCTTCCAAGAAGGTTTCCTGAGGTAACACATACAACCTATCTGCAAAATTGCGGGTCTCACAGTAAAACAGGGGCTCTCTGTCAGGTGTCTTTTATACTGTGTAAAATGAGTTGACCAGTGGAGAATTTAATTCAATCAGAAAATGTTAAAATAATCCTATTCCTTATGAATGATATTGGACACATGCAAAATACAGTCAAATTGGCATTGGTCTGGGAAAACGTGCATAAAGCAAATGCCTTGCTTTATAAAGGCAGCTGGAGATGAATGCTTCCCTTGTGCTCTCTGTGATTATTTGTGTAATTTATCAGTATATTTCTGAACCATAATGAAATGCAACTTTTGGAATGCCATGCTCTGCCCTTTGAGGACTTTTTACCCCACTGTGGCTGCCCTCTGACTTCATTCCCTTCAGCTCCCTGACAAAAAAAGCGAGTCTTCTACCCTGGCAGCACTGCAGGACTTGAGTTAGTGCAGGCGAGCAAGTCGTCCTTGGTGGGGCTCGTGCTGCCAGCCATGTTGTTGGCAGATGATTCCTAACCCCCGGCTCTGTGTTCGGCACAGTGGGTAGGGCTGGAAGCAGGAGGATGTGCAGGGGCGGCAGGAGGGATGGGATGCCCGTGTTTTCATTTGTAAGGCGGGTCTCGGGAGCTCTGATGCAGAGGGGAAAAAAATGTGTATATGTCAAGAACCGCTGCCCTGCTCATAGCAATGTTACTGGAGGGTAAAAACAGCAGGAGCGAACAGAGAGAAGAGATTGTAAAGAAAACACTTGAAAAGTCATTTTCTTGTCTGCAGTGTGTCTTTGCAGTGCTTACAACCTGAGAAAAGGCTGTCTTGCCCAGAAGTGTGGAGTACCTCACTTCCCGACCCCCAAACGCAATCATACCTGATCCCACAGATCCCGCAGTAATGGGAGGCTTTATTCGTTTTGCACAAGGGTTCTTGGCACCTACAAAGCTTCTGGGAGTTAATAGCTCTTTAAAGGGTGCTGGCAGCAGCGACCCTTGTGCTTTCAGAGCTTGCCCATGAGGCAGAAGGAGGAGTCTGTGTTCCTTTGGACTTTATCAGAAACATCTTTTTACTTGCATTTTCTAAAAAGAAAGATTTTTTAAAAATCCCAAGGAAATGTAGCAAAGGTGAGAAGCAATGAATTTGCTGTACTTTTTGCATGATCCTTGCTCAGCTGCATTTTCTGCTGAAACCAATGCATGTGATAGTGATTTATTCCAACACCAATCACATTTTTGGTTGCTCTTTATTGATTTGTGTGTTTGCTCCAGCTTTGCATGCTTTGGGGGGCAATATCTGCATTCTAGGCGAGCAACCATTGGGGCAGAAATTGCTCATACATCAGACGTGCGGGGGGAGCTGCTTTCAGCAGCCTTCCTCTGAAGGCAATGCGTGCGGTGATTGATGGCACTGCAAGCCCTGCAGTTCCATAGATGCGACACATCTTGGCAACCGCTTCGCAGTTTTTTCTTTCTTTAGCCACCCCACAATGAGGCACTGATGGAAACAATGGTGTTCCCAGGAGAGTCTGCTCTGGTATTCCCGTTTCGATTGCCTTTTTCGTGAGAGGGCTGTGAGCCACAGAGAATGAAGATAGGAATTGAAAGGAAAGCAGGTGCGAGTGTGTGGTGGTGGTCTCCTGCTCACCCCCTCAATCCAGATTTTGTGGAGCTTGGTAAATTAAGATTTCTCCTACTTTTCTCAAATGGCACTTACATCAATCAGAGATACATTTACAGGATGCCAACTGTATCTATGTACCCACCAGATGTGATGCAGTCCCCAAATCAGCAGCTTACCATGGTGCATTATATGAACGGAATAATAGTCTCTATAACAGGGTGTGCTCAGTGCGTGTAGGTGACAGGTACACCTGTCTATTTCTGTTCTCTGCAACCCTCTCTGTACTTTGGCCTTTGAGGTGTACCGAGATTAAGTCTCTGAGGATCTGTCCCCTGAAGTATAAGTAAAAATTTAGCAGCATCTTGAAAATAATTGTTCTTAATCTGTATCACTGGGATCAAAGCATACAGACCTATAGGACTAGATGAGATAAATTGGCAGATTCCCAAGAGTTTCAGGGGACTATGTTATTTTGTAGCTGCTAAGCCTCATGGCTAAGAAATACCAATGTTACCCTTCTCCCTGTGTGGAAAATAGTCTGTTGTCTGGCTCTGTAGAAGCAGATATAAATTGTTGGACCTTTTGGGGGAAAATAGGGATGGGAAAGCAAAAATGTGAACTTGTTTTGTTTCTTTAATGGAAAATGACCTGCTGAGTTAACAATATATTTTTAATGTCAAATGCATTGCAAAAGGTGGTTTTTTTGTTTTGTTTTGTTTTCTGGGGCTCTGCAAACAGGCCTACCAGGCAGCAAGTGAGGGTGTCTGCTCATTGCTGCTCATAATTCTTCCAGCACAATACACTGGAGCTGCAGGACGAAAAATGAAGTGGTAAGAATTCTTCCATCCGTCGTCAGACCCTGGTGTTTAGCACCTTTTTTTTTTTCCTGAAGTAAAATCATCAAAAGCCTTTGGGATGAATTGTTAAAATTGGTGAATCAAACCATGGTGCTGAGGTTAAGATGGATTATTTTTTTTAATGTACATAAGAGAATATGATGTTGGAAAACATGGATTGCCAAACTGTAGCTGTGCTATCTAAGAACAGAAATTATTCTGCTGTTACGTACGGACAGAGTTCAATGGAAAATATGAGTAGTAGCAATAGCAAATCTAAAGGGTAATTTTCTGGAAATAGTGAAACTGCGATTTAACAGAGCTAATACAGAGATAACAACAGAGCTAATACAGACAAATAAAATGGATAGAAATCAAAATACCTTATCAGCCTAACTTTTGTTAATATTAATCACTTTGGGGTTTGCAGAAAAACTGAAGGTTTACCGAAAATGAGCAAGTAAAAATCAGTGAACAGATTTAGGTGATTTGACATACTTAAATGTAGTTTTGATATACCAAAGAAAGTATGATTTGTTTTTTTTTTTTTCTAAAACCTTTGTCTGTCTTAGGTGCCTAAATAACAGTTAGATTTCAAAGGTGGTCTGATACCTTGTTTTCAATACTGAAATTTGGAGAGCCTTTAGCCTGCATAAAAGGATGAAATGAGAACAGGCCTCTCTCCTGGCTTTCTGCCACTAGTGAGTGATCATTGGTCAGTGTTGGAGTAATAAAGTAATTTAATTCTGGACATTGATTCAGATCTTACTTCAGATACTGGGATCTTTCTCTGTCCATATCAGCTTATGAAGGTCTGGTAAGATAAACTTCATAAACAAACATAATATGGAAAGTGTCTATTGAAGAGATGTACAATTATGGCGTGTTGCTATTGTTTTTAAGTGCTTTCCTTTGTGGCTCGAGTTGCTTATTGGTAGTGAAGTTCTTAGCCTCTAGATTATGCTGTTAAATCCAAGACATTGAGTCAGGAGGCACTTTGCTGCCATTTGCTTCATACGTAAGGCACTCTAGTAGCTCTTTTATGGGAAGATGGGAATGAGGAAGGACTGGACTGTCATGCCTAAATTATTTTACTTGAAGAAAATCTTCACTGATGATTCATATAATGTAACACTCATATGTAAGAGCAGGATCTCCCCATATAATGAATGTAATTTCTTTTCAGAACAGCTCATTTTCAGTGTCTGAGGAATCAATGTATGTTTTGCCAGTGGGTGCTTTTTACAGAATAAGATAATGCTTAGTGGGAATGGAGGTGAACAGTCAGTCTGTGTTATCCAAAATCTGCACATCACCAGTGCTTCAGAAGCACAGAATATTTTGTTAGTGCATGAGAGAGGCAGCAGCGTTTCTAGCAATGCTGTTGTGAATTGTCTTGCTCATATACTGTTCATTTGTCCTTTGCATCTATTGCAAGGAGGGAGCTGGAAAAGGTTTCTGTCCAGATGTCTCGAGAGCCTTTCTTTTGTTCTGTTCTGTCCAGAGAGCAAATCTGGAGTTGTTGGGAGGCAGCTGATCAGAGAGGCAAGTTGGGATTAGACTGTGTATTAGAAAATGTTCTGTGTACTGTTAATTTGTTTTAATTGCCTAAAATGCAAGTGAAATGCTATAATTTGTGTAGATGGAAATGTGTGTAAAGTCCATGCAGAAGGCCAAGTCCCAAATATTCTCCCTCCTAGTGGGATGAAAGCAAATTAATCTATTTATGGAATGATTTATAAGGGTGTCTTGGTAGAACTGTCTGCCTTATCGCATTTTCAAACCTTAAATACCTAACTCTTTTAGCAGGATTTCTAATTGAGCCATTATAGGTTGCAGACCACAGAAGCTGAAGAACAACTTCAGCAAAGTGATAGACTTCATGGCTCTAAATCATTTTTTATTTCATGGAGAGTTTGACAGTCCCAGAGCCGAGGTACAGTTGGTCGTGAGGCGCAACTTCTGGTAGGTTGTTCTTAGCATGAGGAAAACACTCTTTACTACAGGGAATACCTGCCATGTTGCTTAGCTTGGGGCTCTGGGAGTCTTTGGTTAATTCTTCACTCACGGGTACCTCTGCAGTCCTATCTAGCATTGCAGAGGCACAGCAGAAGGTTGGGAGATGCATGTGTTTCTACTCCCCTTTTCTTCCTCAACCTTCCCTTTTATTCTATTTTCAAGGGCTTAGAATCAGCAGCTCTGCAATCATCTATTTTATCTGTTAAGTCTGTTTTAGAAAAAAAGATGTGTTTTGCTTTCTACAAGATTAATAGAGGCATCATTCAAGATGGCATCTTTTCATTGCAGCTGGATTTGGGAAGAAGCTTTGGTATTGAGGGATGGGATAGGAAAATGCTCATTAGAGCAGTCCACCAGGGTCTGAGGCCAGCAGCAACTTTGAGCCTGTGAATCTCAGTGAATTGAAGCAGTAGCCTTGAATCATTCGCGCTGGCTGTCAGATTGCTGTTCAAAAGGGGCCCACCCTGGTCTCTGTTCAGTAGACCTGATGCATTATTTACTAAAGTGCAGATAGTATAAGAAACGGGACCAGGTCTCTGTGAAGGCTCACAGGACATTGTGCACTCAGTTAAACTGTGGATTCTAGGTTATCTTTGTCCCCTAATCCATACTACGGGGCATTCCCACCCACAGGCTGCTGCTGCGGTATTTCTGCATTGCTACAGTTAATAAAATGCTACAGTATAAAATAAAGTCTGGGCAAGGTTATGGCAAGGCTGATGATCTCTGCTCTACTTCAGGAAAGACAACTGAACTGGTATATGAATATACAGCACATGTATTTTGGGAAGGCATTATATATGTTTCCACAGATACAAACAGGGAAGGAATCCTAAGTATTATCCAATCCGTTATTATTGTCAAGAATTTACATTTCTTGTGGAGATCTGTAAGGAAGGTTGTGGCCTGTCTGTCAAAATAACCATTTCAGCTCCCATTCCCAAACATGTTCCCATCTCTGCTGCTACCCAGGTTCTTGGTAAATGTCTTAGTCACAGATAAGTGACTGCAGTCTGGGAAGGCAGGTAACAGAATAGGAATCACCTTTCCTTAAAGAAAGGCATGTCGGAATAAGCTGCTTATGGCAAATTCCTTCCAAAATACCCCAACTGTAACAGAAAGAAATACTATATTGGCAATATCGTAATGTTTGCATTCACACACCAGCTGTTATTCTTTCCCACAGGGTTTTGTCTTTAAAGGCTGGCAAAGGACATGCTGATTAAATAACAGATCTAGTTTTATTTCCTATATCGGCTGTATTTATTTGTCCTTTTGGATTTTGGCTTTTCCGTTATTGTGATAGTGCAGTGTACATGCTAGCGCAAAATGGATACCCTTTCTGGAATATTTTTGACAGGCTGACAGTAAAATATGGCAGATCTTGTAATTTAAAGCAGTACATACTTCTATTATGGATTATTAGATTATTAATTTTTTAAACATTATGTATGACTGAATGAGTAATTGGCATACTAAATTTATGAATGGCTGTTAATGAATAAACTTCCTCTTATGTTAACAACAAAGCTATTCCTGCACTAGAAAGGCTGATAGACTTCTGGTCTCTAATAAATTGACCACATACCACACAGAAGGGAAAAAAAATTGCTTGGAGTCAGTTCTGAGTAGCACTTATTGCGTTGTTTCTTGTTTGAAAAATGATTGCGGTTCATAGAATAGTTTGATTTTGACATCTCCAAATAACTGAATTTTCAAGCAATTTTGAAAATGCCTTATGTATTTTAGGAAACAAACTTCCAGAAATACTTTTTGTATACAATATGGCATATATGTTACATACATAAAATATGACATATATGTTATATAAATGTGCTATTTGTGTGTGTGTGTGTGTATATATATATATATATATATAATATGTAACAGTATAGACCTTAGAACTTGAGAGTAGTGATTCATTGAGGTTTTGAATGCTCAGAACTCTGATGTGCTTAGAGTGTGTAGGTCCTGACATGTATGATACATAAGAGTGCCTTTTTGAACAGGATGGGCAAGATGGCTATGCATCAATTTGATTGTCCAGGCAGTTTAGAGAAAAGCCTGACAGGCTCTCAAATCCCAGGGCCTTAGGAACCTCTGGTCTGGAGGGGCTCAGTTTCATTTTCTTGCCATCCGTTTATTTCTGGACAGCATTCCAGAGTGTTTGTGATGGTATGAAGGGATGAACCATGTCATTTACTGTTGGCTTTTATTTCTTTGCTTGCTAAATTAAAGTTTTTTTTTCGTGCATACATGTGCTTTCTTTTAGTCTATCACACTATAACATGTAGTGCTGCTGTACGTTTGTGACTGAATAAGATTTGAAAAGATGATTCTGAGGTACTCATATGTTACTCAGTGTTTAAATTGTGCTGATTTTTACTTATTTCCAGAACTTTTGTTGCTTCTCCTAACAAATTCTCTGTGTTAAGCATGTTCCATTGATCCTGCAATCTTGGTGAATTACAGGAGGAGGAAGTGGAGATGCCCCAGTTCTCAGGCTTGGAAAGATAAGTGTTCACAGGGAAAAATATCACTAGCTAGAAAAGTCTTGCGAGGGTTGGCAAGTCTGCTACTGTGATTTATAAAATAAGTATTACTCTGGTAATGTATGCTGTATGTGTAAATAATATCCTTTCGTTCATGTTAAACTGTAAGATGAGACTTTGAGACACAGAGGAATCCATGCATCAGAGATGATCTGTGTAAGAGCCCTTCAGCTCATGAAAGATTTTTTTTTCTTTATATTGCATGTATCTGTTATGTATCACTACTTGAGTTTTCATTAGTCATGTAGATAGAGAAGAGCTTCTACCTTACACCTTTTGATATTTCATTTGTCTGTCTGACTGAAGCATTTCAAGGAGACATGGAGAAAGAAACACTTTTAGATTAAAAAAAAAAGTTCCTTCTCTTTCCTTAATGAAAAAATTGAATGCATCTAAAATGGACTCAAAATACAGCTATTTGATATTGGAGATAAACACAAAAATGGTCCTGCTGTTTAGGTTTAGGTTTGTTTAGGTTTAACAGTTAAAAGGTTTTGCAAACTACAGGAAAGAGGGGAAAAAAGTTGATAAGGAAGGTGCCTATTTCTGTGTTTTGAGTGCCTATAGACGTAGCAAGCTAGTATGATGGGCTGAGCCCGCCTTAAAAAGGAAGCCTGCATTTTCTTAGGATAACAAAATTCCATAGTGGAGGCATCCCACAAAAATTCACCTTAACCTGCAATCTCAGGATGAGGAGGGGGTGAGGAAAGGGATATGTACCCGGGCAAATTCAAGTGCAGGGTTCCTAGCCGCCACTAGTTGTCACTTTGCAACCAGCCGGAGTCGGTGTTTTCAGCACTGCGGTTAGCAAGATTGCAGTGCTAATTAAACGGAGTAACTCCTAAAGCTGCGGAAAGTCCCGAGCCTGGGGCTATGTGAACTAGTCAATCCCGGGCAACCAAGCAGAGATGAAAAGGCAGAAAGGTAGATCTCGGCGGGAAACACTGGAGCTAAACCTGCGCTGTACCCCGCGTGGCCAGGGTGCCCCTGCCAGGCAGTGCCCGCTGCACCCGCACTCCTCCCGCAGACACGAGCCTTACCTGAAGAAAACGATCGTCTCCCACACGTAGACTCCGAGCGCGTTGACGTTGCACATTTTTCCAGCTCTCTCCTCTTTTTGTACTCCGCAAGGGGTGGGCCGCTGGGGCTGGCCAATAAAGTAAACGGCACTTGGGGAGCCAGGGGCAGGAGAGAGAGGCGCCCTTCTCGAGGGCGGGCGGGCAGCGCCGCGGCGGGCGCCCCCGCTCAGCGCCCCGGGCAGCGCC
>VWPW01020025.1:78931-271185 GCA_013389825.1 Crypturellus undulatus
CGGGCAGCGCCGCGGCGGGCGCCCCCGCTCAGCACCCTGGACAGCGCCGGAGCGCGACGCTCCGTGGGGCGGCTGGCGGCTCCGCTCCGCCGCGGCCGTGACTCGTCCCTCCTCTCTGTGTGTCCCCGCCACCGCCACTGCAGCAGGGCTCGCGGCCGGAGGTTCAGGCTTCTCGCACTGAAATCTCCCTTCAGCAGGATCTTGCTCCGGACATCAGGCTGGCGAGCGGGGCAGATGCAGGGGCTGTAGGTTTGCCATCAAGGTGGCGGGAGGAGGAGGTGCAGGGGCCCCTCAACAACCCAGGACTTTAATCTCTGCTGCCAGCCGCGAGTCTTCCTAATTACATCCACAGGAATTTGCCAGTGTGGAGCCGTGCTGCAGTCCCCGTTGTGTTGCTTTTCTGCCCGCTGTTTGGCTGCTGTTGATTCCTGCTTCCTGGGTTGTTTTCCTTCTGAATAAGTTATTGCTGCTGTAGGGAAGGTGTCCCATTGCTCACGGCTAAAGCAGAGGGGAGCGAAGGGGAAGTTTCTTGGGAAGCACTCCCATTGCGCTCAAAAAGAAAGTGGCTCTGTGTCCTCCTAATGCATTTCATTTCCCCTCTGCCTTCTCCCCTGCCAGGACTTGCCAGATCTTGGGAGTTTCTTGCTGCATTAATTTACTAAACTAAAAAAAAGGGGGAGGGGAGAGGGGGAAGAGAGGGAGAAAGAGAGGGGAGGGGGATAACCCAGTCCCTCCGGCATCCCAAGGCCCTCCTCTTAGCTGTGCTCATTGGTCTTAGGGCTGAAAAAAGTACTCGAGGATGTGGTTGGATAAAGGCATGTTGTAGAGCAGAGGCTGTTAACCTTTAAAGCGCTGATACATTTTTGGCTTATTTTAGTTTTTTTACCCCAAGTCACTGTCTTTTTAAGAAGTCTATGAAATCGTCTCCCTTGACACGGCAAGCTTAACATGCCTTAAGTCTCCATCTCTTGGAAGATTTGCTTGGCTAGCAGTTGCTGTGTGTGCTGCTATTGCTTTATAAGGATTTTTTTAAATGTATTTTGTTTTACCTTTTTTTTTTCCATTTTCTTTTTCATTTGCTTTTAAAAAGATATTTGGCAATCACCAGAACTACCAAGGCTGGAGCAGGTAAGGAGCATTTAGCAGTTTGCTACTGCAGCCCCAGTACCTCACAGGCTGCTGAACGTGGAGGGCTCCGGGGAAGGGGTGTGCTCTATAGCCATGGTGTTAGCAGGGCTTTTTCACTCTACTTGGATTTTGAATGATTTCTGAGAATTGAAATAAAATCTAACTTTCAAGTCATCTGGGATTTCTTTTCTCTTGTCTCAGTGTAAGGGTTTTTTCTACCTTGTTATGCATTGTTTACTTGTCACCTGCTCTGTAAAACTGCCCCAGGACAAAGAAAGTCTTTTAACCTCTTCCTAGCTGCTTTTTGTTCTGGGGAAGGGACTGCTTGCACCACCACTGACTGCTGTAGTGTTCCGGACTAGCAATTAGACAAGCCTTTCTCAACAGTAAGAGCTGTATCTCAGAAAACCTTACTGTGGTGCTAAAAGTGACCTGATGCTTTTAGATCCTACTTGCATTTGGTTTAAATCAGCATGCTTGTTTAGCATAGTGATGGGACAGAGCTACTGTTTATGTTGTATCATTCAAAAGCAAAGGGTAAAAAAGACCTACTTGGCTTCTAACCATTTTTAGGGAAGGAGATTAATCTTACTGCACGTACTGAGTCTCAGTGTCTAGCTAGATGAATAATAGGCTTCAGGTTGAACCCGTGGTC
The DNA here is from genome assembly GCA_013389825.1 of Crypturellus undulatus. NCBI lineage: Eukaryota > Metazoa > Chordata > Aves > Tinamiformes > Tinamidae > Crypturellus > Crypturellus undulatus. Next base: position 80,715 of record VWPW01020025.1, read on the forward strand.
ACTTTTGGGGATGTGGCTTCAAGCAGGATGTACTGCTTGTTGGCTTCTCACTGTACTTTCTGTCCTCGTAGTTATCCCCACATGGATGAGCTGCTGTCACTGCTTCCTCCCTCCCTGCTGACAGCCTCGAGGAAGAGCTCCAGGCTGGGAAGGTCGGCAAGATCTGCACAGCAGGAGGGAAATGATGCTTCCCCGCATCTGTAGGTGAAATCGAGGTGCTATTATCCCCCCAGCTCCCTTTGAAATGAACTTTGAGAGATGTGTCATGCAGTCTCCTCCTTGGTTTCTGATGTTCCTCTTATCAAAGGAATTTGGACTTGTTTCTTTATCTGCCTCTGTAGTCTCTTTGCATTGCCTTGTGTTTAGGGGAGGGCGGTGACTGTGCAGGTGATCAAGGAAGCAGGGGGCTCCTTGACTCTTCAGAGTCACTCCTGCCTGAGCGACTCAGAGCTGCCTTTGGCAGGGGAAGAATTTACCTACTTTGCCATTTCCTCTCCTGTTGATACCAGTTCCACAGTCTGAGATTTGCATGTGCTGGAGTCTTTTGTCTGCTAGTCTTTGAGTGGCTGTTGCTTGGCATGTGGGGAAACAGAGTTAATGAAGTCTTGCAGCACTTGAACAGATCACATTTAGGCATCAAATATGGTCTGGATCAGGGACTAAAACCAAAACAGATTTGCTTTTAAAGGGTGCAAGATTTGCATCTCTTTTCAGGAAAGCCCTAAAAGTAGCTGCACGTTCTGCCTTCTGTGTTTGCTGTTATCGGGATTGGGATATGTTCTCCATAAAAGCTTTGGGTCTGTTCCCCCTTTCTGCCTGGGTTTATTCACCTGCAGAGCACCGGTGACAGGGTTTTTGTTGCCTGCTTATGTTGGTGCAGTGTGTGCTGCTTGAATGTGTGGCACCTTGCTCAGTGATGGCTTTCGGTCCTGCAGTTCCCTTCCTTCATTTTGAGCTTGGTGCTTCAGGAAACAGCAGCAGCCAAATAGCAAATAGTGAAACCCATCTGCTGTAGTTGCACAGAGTGGCTCTGGGCAGTGCTGGTTTTGATCATTTTCTACCATCCCATCCTCAGATAAACCTGGTCTGGGGAAGATCTACAAATGTCTGGAACTGAGTTTTCTCAACACTGGTATAAGTAAACTTTGTCATCAGGAACTGGTTGGCAGCTCTTCTCTTTTTCTCATTATCTACCCTTCTTCTTAGATTCAGTTTTAGTGATTATTTTATTTTATTTTATTTTATTTTATTTTATTGAGTTTACTTGCCACGTTTCTTATTTTTCTGACAGACTCCAAAAGATTTTGCTAGATGTTTATAATGTATCTCCCTGGTGGCAGGTGTACAAATAGCAGAATTCAAGAAAAGTCATCATAATGTCAAATTAATCTCTAAATGTTAGAATTACCTGCTGCGCATTCACTTTTATTGCTGTTTTTGCCAGTTTGATTCCATGTGGGCAGGTGTTGTAAACGCAGTGTGGGAACTCAGTGTGTAAACTCAGTCTGGGAAGCTTCTGCATTGTTATTTCTTTTCCTATCTGTGACTGGTGGATTCTTTTCATTAGTCTTCAGGGGATGTACAAGATACCATAGGGATGATTATTGTGGGGTAACTAGGTTAGGATGAAATGTCTTCTGGTGGCTCATTTAAGAGGACAGGATGATCAGCATTTTAAGTGTTGCAGCCAGCTGGCATCTCACTGGTGGAAGAGGCAATAGATGCAACCAGATTCTGTGTAGCTTTAGCTTTAGGCTTACCTCAATGGAACGAATGTCTTCTCTTAATTTTTTGGCGGGTCCTTATGGAACTTTTCAGTTAGTACTGATAAATTTGGACCCTAATGTTTCAGTGCACTCGGTGGGTTTCTTGTTTCTCTCCATTTATTTTTCAGTGTTTTAGGTAGTTGGACAACCGTCTCCCTGTTGTTTAAGAGATAGCTGGCTTCTGAAATACGCTTTCAATACAAGATTGTGTTCTTTTGTCATGTCACGGATGGCTGTTTTGGAAGTGGGCATTGTCATAAACAGGATACAACTGTAATCAAAAACGGGCCATTTGGTGGCTGGGATGAGTTGCAGATGTGGAGGAAGATGAGGACAGGGACACAATTTGTGGTTCACATGCACTCCTAGGAGCAGCACTGAGGATGAAGAGGCTGGTATGTTGCTGGCAAAACAAACAAACAAAAAAACCCACCATCACCAGCGAAAAAAAATAAAAAAAAATATATAAAAAAAACAGTTTGTAGGAGACCAGGCAACAGTTTATAAGCTTTTTTTTTTTTTTTGGTTCAGATGGAGGAAAATGACAATATTTTACTGTTGCAGAACCTTCCTTGCGGTTCTAATGAGCCAGGGAGTATTTTTATAGCCACACATGCATGCATACACAGAAGGTGTTAGTGCTATATATAAATGTGTGTTCCCGTAAAGTCTGTGTAGTGATCAGGTAGAAGCAGCCTACACAGAAATGCTTGGGCCTCCATGTGTTATTTTCTTCTCCCCAGAACATGCAAGTGGCCATCTGAATTGCCTATATGGTGCATCTACATCTGTTGTCTTGTTTCTACTAGTGTTCTCTCATATAGGGCATATATATGCAGTATGCTGAATATCTTAAATGTGAAATTGCTACCGAATATCATTATCTGCAGAAAGAGCAGATATATAGGTTGTTCTTGACTTCATGCTCGTGGGCAATAGATTTCTTCCCCAGTAGATTAGGGGCCGTATCGATTTCTCATGGGTGGAAGTGCAGCCCCTTGCTGTGCTCATAGGCTCTTTGGCAAGTAGTGTTAAGTAGCTCTGCACTAGAATGAATTCATGATAAATTACATGTTTGCAGAAGGTCAGCTGAAGAGTTTACCAAGAGCAACATTCAAGTCTTCTGGTGAGTGTCTCTGTTGCTTGTATCAGGTGCATGAATCGGGTCAAGGTACTAATACCTGATAAAGAGGAATTAAAATGAATGGCTGGTCATGTTTCCCCATAGCAGTGCTGATTTATTAATATTTTTCAATGCCTCATATTTCATGTAATGACATTTGACTTGAGCTGTGAATAGTCTTGCTACATGTCATGTGCTTGTCACTGTTTTAATTCATGTAGTGTTGAGAGGGTAACTAGTAAGAAAGCAGGCATGCACCACATAGCTCTAGAGAAAATACACTGCTGTGTCCATTAAAAGCTTCAGATGCAGGTCACAAGTTAATTATTTTCTGACCTCTGCAGCATAATTACCAGGCAATCCCAAAGAACCTAGAAATCCTCTTTTTTTTCCAAGGTCTTGGCCAATAAAACCTTCACATCCACTTTCATTCAAATGAAAAAAAGCTGAAGATGTCCTTACAAGCCAGTCTTGCGGGGACTTTTTGGGTGCTGAACATCAAGTATGTGTTGAGGAAACAGTGTCTTGCCTCTTGGCTGTGTGAAACCCGTAGCTTCTGTCTCAGCAAGACTCACGTGCTACAGAAAACTGAGCTCTCCTAAAATGTGCCTTGGCTGTTTGTTTGCATCTGAAAAGGCCACCTATTTATTTTAAGGTGATCAGACACCAAGCTATGGACCACAGAGACATACGGGGTTGAACGAGGAATTCAATTTCCTGCTCCCTCTCCCCTCTTTCTTTTTTTAAGGGCTGGAAGAGAGAGGCATTTCCTCCCTTACCACGCTCTTTTGGAAGATTCAGTAGAGTGTGTGGATGACAGCAGGTTGTGGAACCCTCCTAGAGGAAAATCTTGACGTCAAGCAGCAGATTCGGAAGCAAATCAAGTAACAGGCAGCAATGTTGAAGTGACCCCTCAGTGTTCATGTATCCACATGCAAAAACATCCTCTCACATGCCCCAATTCACTCATAGGGTCAAGTAGCATAATTTATCTTCTGAAGTGAAAGAAACAAGCTGTAGGTTGTTTTTTAACTATTATTATTATAATTATTATTAATACTTGCATGTCAGACCTCTGAAGGATAAAGAGAAGCCCTTTAGGATCCCTGCTCTTTTAGCCAATCAAAAAGGTCTGATCTAGTCCATTCTCCTTAATTTTTTTTCCCTTTGAAGGGATCTGTAGAGCTGCCTTTGCTAATGGTCTCAGTTTCTAATGCTTCAAAAAGTGCTGCTTAATATGGTGAATTTTCATATTGCATAAGCAGAAGACACTGTCTTTTCCCCCATCTGAGGTTCTTCCAGGTATGATGGCACTGCAGAGATGCAGTGTGTTGGTAGGGGCCTCTCTCTGCATTGATTCAATCTCTGTTCCTTTGCTTTGCTCGGTTTAGGGGATGTGCTTCTCAGTGGTGTGAGGTGGCAGATATGGCTGCTGCATTGCCAACCAAAATAACCCATCCCCAGATGGGCCAGCAGTGAATTTGAGATGTATTTAGACAGATAATTTCTTACACAGCCAAATTTTATTTTATTGTTCAAAACTGGTCTTGTGAACTCGATCGAAATGTTCCTCGATCATTCATTGACCTAAACTACTTTTTTGATCCTCATGAGACAGAGGAGTAAAAGCTACGTGTTTGTAAGGGGAGAGCCGATGCAGGAGTGTGTTACTAATGGCCTTTCTGTAATCTGTGAGTGTGCATTTTTTTGGTTTTGTTGTTGTTGTGTGTGTGATATTCATTCATCAATTGGAGAAAGGTATTAGGCAGCAAGGACTGTTCCTTAGATTAAACAAAGGGAATTTGGCGTAGTCATCTTTGCCTGTTTGTTTGTTTGTAACTACACATGAAGGGAATATTTGTGTTTTGAGACAAGGCTGTACACACACAACTTGATCACAGCTCTTGATGAGTTTCTCCCTAGTGATAACCACATGACTCTCATTTTCATGGAATCGGAATGAAATCACTTGATATTCCTAAGACAGTAGTGATTAATACTATTTGTTTTGCACGAGGAATTTCTCTAAAGGGTGGTGTGGGGGAAGGACACCAGTTCTGCTATATCGCCACCTTTTTTGCCCCCAGCTGCAAGATTGCTTTTATTGTCAAAATGAAAATTGTCTTTCCTTTTTAAAGGGTCTAAATATTAGTGGATTCTAATGACTCTTAAGGTGCGTAGCTTCTGCATCTGCAGTTAGCCAAGGCAAAGGCATTAAAGCACTATTGGTTACCAGTTTTGCAGTATTTTTCCATTATTGCCTTTACCTGCTGCATGCCTTGAAAAGAGCTAAAATTAAAAAGCCTCTGCAAATTTGCACCAAGTGTCAGTGTCCTGTAGTTATTGAAAAGAATGAAAGCATAAAACAAGGGGTGTAAACAGAATGGATTTGCAGCAGCAGTGGAATTGGAAAAAAAAAAAAAAAAAAAAAAAAAAAGGTATAGTTTTGATTTTTTTTTTTTTTTTTTTTTCCCAAGCATCTACATAATTCTTTATGGTAAAAATTGGAACGTTAACATACATTTCCTTTGGACAAGTCATGGAAAGTAATTGCAGACCATTCATGATATTTCTTCCATGTAGCTTTCCCTCCCCCATGAAAACAGCTCGTTACCAAGGCGATTGAATTAGGCAGTGATTTATCTAGGCTGCGCAGTGAGGAAGGGCTTTATTAAGTTATAGCGAAGACTTGGAACACTGAGGGTGAGAAACAGCTCGGCTGAGACATGGAACATTGCAGTCCTCTCATTAAATCTCTGTGCCTGTGACCAGACGTGGCCTCACTTTGCATTTGCTGCTTGATTACGGAATCTTTGAAGCTGTCGCCTGGAAATAAAAGGCAGCAAATCAAGTCAATGGGTAGCTCTTCAATGGCAAGCAAAGAAACTTGGGATGCCCTGCTCTCTTTTAGCTCATTGTCTGAATGTAGCAGATGCAGAAACGCATCTGTGCCTGCTGCTGCTCTACATGGAGGTGCAAAAAGAGCTCTGCTTCCTGACTCTTCATGTAGTGTATCATGAGAGGAGAGACAGGAAAATGTGAGAGGAGAGACATGACAGTAATCCTCCCTATCCTTTCAAATAATTTACCCACAAAGAAAAAACCTCTTGAACTAGTGGAGAGTTTTATTTAAAAGCATCCTTGCCTAAGCTGTCTTGGCTGGGATGGGGAGAATAAAGGAGAAAATACTGCTCTTTGGAAGCAATCTCATTTACTGTTGTGGGAAAAAAAACATTATGATTCTGATAATGATAGAGATCAGGAGATGCTCCTCATGTCCCACTCCTTACATTTGTATTGTCTGAAGTGGAGGAACTCTGCCAAAGGGCCAGAGCTTAGATACAAGATTCATTTTTTGGGAGCTTTATGTTGTACACATGGGCTATCCTAGTATGCCGTTCTTTGTTCTAAGAGCTGATTAAATTGTCTGTGAAGGAATAGCCGAAGCATAACAACAGCTGCATGAACTTCCATATGCTGCACTATGTAGTTTCACTTCATCTTAAGGTTATTCCAAAACAGTACAGATAGCTGGCAAAACGCACTGCTTAGCAAAAAACTGTTTAGGCTCTGAATCTCGGATATGTGAACTTGAAGAACTTGCAGAACTGACCCCATCTGGATGCATCTTCACTGCCTTAAGGAATGGTATGGGAAGACCTGTGTGTGTCCAAGTAGTAGTCTGATTCCAGTTAGGTAAAAATTTGTGAAAGCTTCTACAAGCTTTGGGGAACTGGGAGTTTTCCAGGGGATTGTAACATGGCTGAAGTTGGACAGGTCTCTATGGGAAATCTATATCCTCATTACTGAAAACAGTAGCACCTATATATGTTACATAGAGGGGTGCTCTTTTAGCATCCTTGAAATAAGCTTTTCCCTTTTAAAATTCTGCAACATTTTGGTGAAAAGGAGAAACCTAGCATGGAAAATGCTGGCAGTAACAGCACTGTTTATGAAGATTAAATCACTTTAAACATGTATCTTATTTCATACATGCTAGACCTTGTGTTAACTGATTGGATTTGAATTAGTATGATGAACTGTCATAGTGAATTCTCAACGGCCAGATTTCATTGATGATGTTGATCCTGAGGGAGCTCAGGAATCTCCCCTAGGATTGGTGCTTTTAGGAAGGAGGATCTTGGCTTTCTCGTGGTTGTGTCTGGGAAAGCGCAAGCCAGGCAGCTAGGGGATATACTTCACCAATCGTCAAGTCTGTAGGTGTCCAAATTTTTGATGATGAATGGGGATTTGTAATAGACTCCAAGACTTGCTATTTCAGACTAGTGGTATCTTTGGACATTACTGTTAGCAGCAAATCTGCTCCAGCAAGGACTGCAAGAAGGTTGCTAGCGGCGGTGGTGGCTGTGTGCAGGCTGGTGGAGAAGGACGGGCCAGCCTTGGCCTTTGTGATGCTAAACGCAGGTGCCTGATGAGGCACCTCTGTACCTAAATATTTCTTAAGAATTCAGGGCTAGAATATCACTAAGGTATCTGGAAACATGTGGTCAACATGTTGCTCTGGTCCAATATGTGCTCTTCTTTCCTGTTTGAGGAGCCAAACTGGAAGGGTCATGATAAGAGGAATGCATGAACACCCACATGCTATACACAGGCTATGCACTTCAGTATTTTACGCACATGTATTTCTCACTGAGCAAATAACCCTCAAAGAAGAGGGGAAAGAATCTGTTGATTAAAGATGCTCAGTAAATTGCTGCAGTGAACTTTGAGCACATGATTTGTGTGATTTCCAATTACCATTCCTATGGGAGGAGAAGAAGAGAGAAGAAAAGGAGAACCTGTCTGTTGGTAAGAGGGGAGTTAATCATCAGTTTAATTCACAATCGCTGGCTGTTCAAAGGAGTTGCTAATAAGTGTTTGTCGTCTTTTTCCCTCCCACTCCTTTTCCCTAGGAGCTAGTGAGAGACACAGACGGCACTGATCACAGAAGCAAAACTGTAAAGGAGAGGAGAAAGCCCCAGTGGAAACTCTTTAATCTGTCTCTAGAAGGGGCAATTTGTGTTAATAGGACAAAACTGTAACGTTTAATATTAATTATAGAGATTTAGGGAGGAGCGTGTTGAAGGATGAAGGAAGAAAATAGACTGGAGGGAATGTGAGATCTGACTGCAACAGTCTCCTATTGCAGTAGGAAGCATAGGAGCCCTACCTCTTCTGCCAGCCAGAAGGAGCTTATCTGGACCTCATTCCAGTTGAGTTCTCGTAACAGAGAAACTTTGTATGTTGCAGACAACCCCAATTCATGTGTATTCTCTTGATGAGGATCAGAGATTGCAAAGAACACTGTGTATAAAACTATTTGGATTGGATTTCATAGCATGGAAGTCCCTCTGTGATTGGGACGGAATAGCTCGACATGCAAAACCTTAGTACATTGGAAGGATTGTAGTAAGTCAGACCAGAAGTCCATAAAGTCTAGTTTTGTGTCTCAAACAGGTGCCGGTAGTGGATGCCTAGGCAGGGCTATATGAAGAGGGCAAGCAATTAGTACTGCTTCGTTTCCTTCCACAGCTTCCAGTAGTGTGTGACTCAGGACTCCCGGGGAACGCAGTGTGTGACAAGCTGAAGAGTGAAAGACAAATTCCTGTGCTTGGAGGGCACTGCTGCTTTTCATTTACATCAGAGTGCTTTGAATTGGGAGGCATCAAATCGCAGCTCTTGTTCATTTTCCTTGTGATTGTATTTATGCTTTGCCTGTTGAGCAGATCCCTGAATGCTTCCAAAAATCCTAATTACGTTTAGGCGCAATTCCCACACAAACACGCCAAAGTGGATTTAATTGCTATTAGCCATTCAAACCTTTGCATGACAGTTGAGGATTTTCTCGGATTATGTTCAACAGGTAATGTTCAATTACTATGCACTGGGGTGAGATGAGCACACAGGAACCTGACTGGCTTTTAGATGAGGAAAAGAAAGAAATTAATTCCCTGATGGAATGAAGCAGCTCAGCGGGCTCGTTGTCCAGATGGCCAAACACCCAGCAACATCTGGGAATCTAGTAGGAAACAAACCAGGTTCAACAACAAATGTGGAACTCAGGACACCTATGTGTGGCTTTGTTGCTGTGTCCTTCTGAGTTTCCTCTAGCACGTAAGTCTCGAAGTTGCAGTGAGGTATTTGATAAAGACAGAAGTGGCTGTCTTGCAAAATCCATGTTTTTCAGTTCTTATCTGAAAATGGGGCACTGGGGGGCCAATGTATTCATTGGGGGGACTGTGATCCAATGTATTCAGTACCCTGGAGTTTCTTATTTGAGTTTAGATCCCATGGTGGCATCAGATCATGTGCTGTACCTTAATATAGCTTAATATCCCCATGTGAAAAGGGAGAAGTATTATGTTACTAAGTGGGGGGAGGGAGGAAAAAATCTATACATGTAGGTAAAGTTTTAGCACTGTTTTGGAGTAGAGAGGCCAGATACTTGATTCCAAGGCCAGGATTCAAGGTTTGTGGACTTGTGTGTCCAATGGCAAACAGGGGATTGGAACAGGCAGCTGGGCTGAGGGAGCCGCGAGTGTCACAAGCACAAAGCCAAGGGTAGGAGGGGAGCAGTAACCTGTTCTGTGTTAGTCTCTTACGTGCTTGAATTAAGGCAAGTCCTATCGGTTTCAGTTCTTGCTTCAACTGCTTGCATGAACATTGTGTTTGGTTCCCATTTCATTTGGTTTCCCTTTTCAGTGTGTGATAAAAAGATGATAGGAGATTTAATTTCCAGAAAGGGACACTCAGACTGGCAGCAGGATACCAACTGCTGGGTAGATAAATGCAGGAAGGTTTCCCATCAGACATTCAGTATCTCTGTTGCAGATAAGCAATTTTTCTTTTTAAAAAAAATGTATAAATGCTTCTTTATGCTCTGATGAAGCATCTTGGTAATGTTCCATTATAAAGCAGGATGAATAACATCTGGATTTCATCTGACCTTTAAATTACCTCCATCTTATCAGTCCCATTTTATCAGTAGCTCTTTAGAGAATGAGCCTTTACTTGGAATTAATAGATTCCTTCATTGCAGGAGTCTGACATAGGCTTGTGAATAGCTCTGCCAGAGTGTGTGTTTACAGCAAAGATCCCAAGCAGAGGGAAAGAGTATATTGGCATTTATGAATTTATGAAGTTAGTGATGTGTTCTTTTTTTTTGTTTTGATTTTTGATTTTTTCTTGCGTTCCTTACAGAAGAAAGTTCATCACAGGCAAACAGGTCATGGTGGGGTGGAGACCCAGTTCTTCCTTCTGTCTGTGCTTAGGACTTGTGAGGATAGAAGGTGGATTATCTGCTTAGCATCCAAAAATGAATGAAAATGACTTCCTAAGCTCTGGAGATAGAAATCAAATAACTAGGTGTGTGAAGAGATTATTGGCTCCGGGGGCTGTTGGGGAATGATACTGGGTTTGTTTATTTTTACTGTGCTTCCAGTGCTGCATTACTTTTGTTTTGCCCGACCAAGGCTGACTGTAGCAGTAAAGGTGGTTGGATGTGGGGATAGGTGAGAGCAGCTCGGCATAGCCCTTGCAATCGTACTCTTTTCTGAAGGGAAGAGCCACAGGGTGCATGGGGCCTTTTGGCCTGTCAGATTTGGACCCATCTCTCCTTGCCCCTAATTGTGCAGCTGGGCATGAACGTGCCCCAGGAAAGGCCCAACCTTTTCCATTGCCCTCATAAAGCAGATCAGACTCGAGTCAGTGGTAAATGCTCTCTCCACTTCTAAAATGGAATGAAACCACATAGAAAAGCTCCCAAGGAGCAGCACGCCTGCTTTCCTAGGTGCAGTAGAGTCAAGACACTTTCTGTACTCATGCTGGTGTTGACTTTAAGTGCATTCCTAAAGGACAGCTCGTGGGACCTGCATAGTGCAAGGAGGATACAAGAGGCTGGCAGGGGTTTCCAGCAGAGAGCTGCTTCCTGGATAGTTGGATGCTTTCTCTGCTTGAACTTTTATTTTGCAGTCGACCACCAGCATGTGCAGAATCATGGTGTTTATTCCTTAGGCTGTGCATTGCCACGTTTGTTCCTGGTAGCCTCATCTACATATAAGACAAGTCTTTTTATTGTGCCGTTAGAAGACTGAAGAGTGCATCATGGCCAATAATACTGTGTTTTCCTTCAGTCATTTTTTTAGGCTGATCTGTATAGTTACATAGCAGATTGTCACCTTTGCAGTTATCCTTCCCACCTTGCCTCATCCTAGGACTGTATTAAGCATTACTACTTCTGCATTTGGTAGAGAAGATGGAGTTTTATAATGGAGAAATATTCTGTTGGTAGTATTTAATCTTTTTTTTTTTTTTAAAGACCCATTTCATCGTCTAATTTAATGATAAATTGCAGTCATTCATCAGGAAGCAAGGTTTATTAATAGAGGGGATAACAAATGGGCTGCAGACAGATATGAGAAAATAGTTCCATCAGGCAAGGGGCTTAGGGGAAGGAAGATTTGCAGAGCATGAAGGCAGAACTGAAATCTCTAGAATCATTGGTGTCTCTCTGTACCTTGCACATCAACACAATGACCTTCTTGCCTTGTCTCAGACTTAATGCTTTAGATTTGCGCTGTAAATGATCCAAGAAGACAAATACCTAGGGTATGGTTGATGTTCTTCAGGTCAGTAGACATGTCCCAGTATCCTGATCAGGCATGAAAATATTCTGAGTGAGAGGAACTAAAGGTATCCATGAATTTGGTTTGAATTTGGGGAATTGTTTCTGACACAATCTGAAAATGTGTATTAAAAAAAATAAGGGCTTAATTTTTTACCTGAAATTTTGAGTGGTTTAAAATGTTCTTTTCATTAAGAAACAACATCAGGAGGAAAAAAGTGGCAAAATATTAGAAAATAATTATAAAAGCCCAAAGAGGGTTAGAAAGATGTACATAATCTAGAAAAATGAAAGTCATTGGAAATTTTGGGTCTTGAAGGGAATGATTTGCTTAGAATTATGAAGACTTTTGTAAGGTCAGCTGCAGGTAGGTTGATTTAATTTATGCTGGTGTAACTTAAATCAGAATCTGGCCCAAGAAACTCATCTGGTCAGAGAAATACTTCAGACTTTCTGCACCAAAATATACTGACATGAGGGACATTGTCCTACTTTTTCTCATCTGCAAGTCCCTCGGGTCCGTGTTATTTACTCGGGTCATATATGGAATTCCAAGGTCTGGCATCTACTTTGTAGAGAGAATGCTGGCAAGGAGGGAAGGTCATCAGCCAGTAATTGCCCTCCACAGCCTCAACATAGGTGTGTTCTTAGAGATGGTTGAATAGTAAATTGTCTTATTTATTTTTAAAAGGCAATTTTAGTCAAGTTTATTGTTTTGCTTTGGAAATACTCATTCAGTTTGCTGGGGTCATAAACTGGGAGGTGAGTTTTTTTCTTTTTTGAAATCCTGACAATGGCCTCATTATTAGGAAATTATTAGGAAATTTTAGTAATGGATACATGGCTCTCATTTCTTTACAGGGAGTGAGGAAATAAATCTGCATCTCCCCATTTTCTGGGGGTGTTTTGTTGAGTAAGGACAGGAGGGAGCTAATCTCTCCTGGGAGTCATAATCTTCTGAGCATATCTACCCCTTCAGTTCCTTTGCTTCTCTCGGGAGCGACAGAGTAGAACATTTTCACTCTAGGCCATCTGAAATATTTCGTTTGACAGATAAATTAGATGCTCTAGAATTTTTTTTCAGTGAATGCAAAACTGTTTTGAGCTGTGTACTCTATTTTTCTGGTTAGACTGGAGCTCTCTTAACTGTTTTCCTAGCTCCACTGCTGGTTCTGACCTGGCAGGCTTTTCAGTCTGCCACATTTGTGAACTGAGGATTGATCATCCTTGTGCCAGTTACCAAACAGATATTAGTCACGTTTGCATGATTAATCTTGGAAGCATCTGCGCTGGCAGAAGGAGAAGGTTGAGAGGTGTATTACTCTGCCCCTCTTTCTGTCAGGGGAGGAGAGAAGATGGAGCAGAGAGGGGCATCACCTGCTGTGAATGTATGAAAGCTGCCCATGTGTTTGATGCTGTTTAATGAAACATGATTTTGGATGAGGAGGGAGAAGGAAAATCCTACATTTAATGAACTCATTAGTGCTCTGAGAAAAGTCAGACCAAATTGCTCTCCAGAAAAGCAGTGTCTGGCTGAATATATCATTCTCTATAATTAGGGACGCAGCGTTACAAGTAGGGGGTTGAGAGAGAGAATGTGGTCTGTTGACAGCCAAATCGCTCAAGTAGAGAAGTGACATTTGCACAGAGTGGGTAGCACCTTGATGCCACCCTTGCCTGTTGAGCCTGTGCTTTCCCTGCAAGCTCTTGGTTAGAAAGGCCTCAGCAGCACCTACTGTTGGCTATTGCATTGCCCTCCCGGAAGGCCCTTCTCTGCAGGACCTCAATTCCTTCAAGTGCTCAGGCTCTGTGGGCACTGCCGTGGTGTGGAGCAGCAAGGAGAGCAGCAAAGACTCCTGCAGTGGGAGAACATTTGGACTTCATTCCCCCAAGTGAAGGTCCTGGCTGGCAACAAAGCTGCTTTTGTAGTAAGAGGTACAGAAGGGAGAGGAAATGCGTTCCCCAGGGAAAACTCCCTTCAGTCATATACCCAGGAGAATCTACAAAGACTTCACTAGTTGCAAGAGCTTTTGTCTGTGTCTCTTCAAACAGGGCCGCCTGGAGGGTTTTCTTTGCAAGAGGCTTTTTGGTGTGTTTCTTTCAAGGTGCAGGAATTGTGTGTTCCAGCTGCAGGTGCCTGCCTTGGAGGCTGAGCTGAAGCTGTTGGGAGAGGCCGGGGGATTTGAAGTCCACAGAGCAGGGAAGAAACATCAGAAACATTTAAGGCTCATCTGTGTCAGGATGTGGCTGGGACTCTAAAACTGTTAAACTGCTCTTGTCAAAGTAGTACAGGTCTCTCTGCGGTAGTTCACAGTTGGTTTTAGAAGGGACTTTTTTTTTTTATATTTATTGATCACGGTATAATCAGCTGAGTTTAAGTCTTCTTGAGTTTAGTGCTATCTGTTTATAATGGATTAAAAGTAAATGAGGGAATAAAAACCTAATCTGTTCCCTCTCCTATCAGTATGCAACTGCTTTGGAAATCTACCTCAAGTCATCCTGCCATGGACATTTCTAACCAGTCATTGTTTGCCAGGGACAAAGCCTCTCAATCCCCCTGGCATCCATGGGGACTCGGGCTTACACAAGGCCTGCTTTGACTCTTCCCCACTAAGACCATAACCTGTTTCTCTTCAGAGCCTCAACACAATGGCCAGCTAGGAGTGCTGTGCTTGGAGAGCTCTGCAACCCACCCAACCCGTTTCAACATCAGTAGCTGTCCTGAGTTTGAAGTCTCCTGGGGAGCACTAGTATGTTCTGTTCTGCTGCTGATCCTACGGTAGCTGCTCTGAGCTGAGGGAAGGCTCCAGGTGTGACAAACCGGTCTCCAGCAGGCAGTATCACAGATGCATGCTCATAGGACAGTTGGCAGAGCAAGGAATTCCAGCAGTTTGCAGATCAGCCACTGCTTGGCCAGACATACTTGCTTTGTCTTGATGGCACTTTTCTTCCCTTAACTTCTCTAGCTGCTTTGTGAATCCATCTACAAAGTTGACATCCACCCTCCCATGGCAGGGAGTGCTGCACAAAGCTTTTCCTTCAGTTTGCTTTGAACCTGCTACTTGCTAGTCTGTTCAGTCTGCTTCATTTGTGTGCTAGGAGAGAGAGGAAACAATTTCCCTCTGTGTCACTCATAACATCGTAGTCCTTTTCAGCATCCCTGCTCAGCGGTCTCTTTTCCACTTTGAAGAATGCCAGGCTACTTGGCTGCACAGGCTTGTGCCAGGGGACACGATGCTGTACGTGGTGGCTGGCGACGTTTGTCTTTGCCCTTCGTGGGCCCCCTCACCAGCAGCTGCTGATTCAGTCCCAGAGAGCCCGTGTGGCAGTAACAGGCCTTGATGGGGTAGTCAGAAGGCATAGGCATAATTTCTGTCCAGATGTCACATTGATCTGCATGGAGGAGAGGGAAGAGAATGTCTCCTTGCAGCAAGATGAACCGAGTTCTCTCCCAGCTCATTAAATCTCAGTTTCCCATGAAGTGGCGGCCATATAGACTTGCTCAGTCACTTGCTTTTGTTAAGTGTCTAGAAAAGCACAAAGTCCTCATGCTGCTCTCTGGAGTTGT
Source organism: Crypturellus undulatus (assembly GCA_013389825.1). Classification (NCBI taxonomy): domain Eukaryota; kingdom Metazoa; phylum Chordata; class Aves; order Tinamiformes; family Tinamidae; genus Crypturellus; species Crypturellus undulatus. The sequence continues at coordinate 95,798 of VWPW01020025.1, forward strand.
GACCTGATTTGCCCCTGTTGCTAAGTCTTGTGGGCCTTTATGGATAACAAATAACCCTAAAGCTGCTCTGTTAGCTCCTCTGCGGATCCCATTGCTGCTCTAGCTAGCTGTCTTTCACAGTATCTTATAGCAGCATCTGACGCAGCCCCCTGCTTTATCCACCTCTTTCAGAGAAGGCCCAGAAGGGCTTGGAGCCTATGGCATATCGAGTGTTTGGAGTGGCTAGAGGTGGAGTGGCAAGCCTCCCTCCCGAAGCCTGGCCTGGCAACCAGAGGATGCAACTATGCAGACATTACTTCTTTTGGATCAATCTGATGTGGTTAACCCTGCCAGTGAAGGCTGCACAGATAGCATGAATAGACGGTGCAGAGTCCAGCATCTTGGCCCTGCTGTCCAGTGCTTTCCTTTCTCTGCGTATCTGGCACCTCAGGGTAGGTATGAGCAAAGAAATGCTTTCTGTCTCTGCTTTTCAACTCTTCAGTGTTATCAGGACTCAGTGAGATCTAGTGTACGGGGGAGTGACCAGGCCCTTCCATTCGTAGCTGTGTCTGTGGAGCTGCTGGCAGGAGGCTTGGCAGGGTGGATGGCTGCAGTATGGAGCTCACCTGGTGCTCAGCAGAGACTGCAGGACTATGAGGTACAGCTCTAGTGCTGATACCCCTGCATGGTCCTAGAAGAATTCTACAACTGCCTCCAGTCTCTCCCTGCCCCTCATCAGCCTTAACATCCAAATCCTTCTATATCTAATCAATTCATTCTCTAAAGTCAAGTCTCTGCAGCACTGGGCTGATTCCAGGCATGCTCTGAGAGACCAGCGAGAGGGAAGGGAGACAACTTTCTTAATAAAATAGCTATTTTTTAACTCTAAATATTCCAACCTCCATGGATGTGCCCATGGTGATGGATGGATGAGTTTGTAGGTCCAGTTCCTGTGCACCTGAACAGAGACAGGACAGCCAAAGCAACAAGAATACCTTCCTTCTCTAAGAAAAGAGAGTATGACTTGGTGCTTTCTGTGTTCCCCTGGAGCTGGACACAGATCCCCAGATTGTTTTCAGACTGCTGTCTTATTCTTGGTGTTTGAGGGGCTATTTAAAGTCCATGGCATCATTAGTAAGCCTGAACTGGGATACAGCAAGACAATAATGCCTGGATTACTGTGGAAATAGGGAAAAAAATTAAGGGTTTCCAGTACTTGCACAAGTGTTCTTAGTGTGAAGCCGTCTTTCTGCATTTGCGAGATCCTGGCTGCCTGGGAAGAAGATAGCAATCCTGTGCGTGTCTATGGATAATGTTGAATAGTACTTTTTTTTTTTTCCCCTGAACTTTTAATTCCAAGGGATGTTTGCAGCATATGTACTAAAAGCTTCTTCCCTGCTCCATCACAGTGGAAACAAACTCATTAGTGGACTAATTAATAATCTCCAACCGGATGCTATCCAGAGAGATCTATGTGGGCTAAGTTAACATGTCTGTGGCTACCTCTGCCAAGTGGAGATCTGTTATTTTCTCACCTCAGCCACAGAAATGGCTCCCCTGACACAGGCACTTTGCTGAACCACAATAGCCAGAGATTGCTGAATATTCATTATGTCTGACTCCCAAAAGTGCCTAGCTAGCATATGGCCGTGGAGCCAAGATGTTTTATTACCGCTTGCCTTTCGCTTTCCTCGGAGAAAGTGATGTAGTTTATACCGTCAGCTCAGTCAACTTGCTTGTCTGAGCACCTGCTTGTTGTGCTTTGCTTTGAGAAGGGGAACAGAATTAGCCTCACTGATTTAGCCTCGCTGCTTCACTTCCATGCAAGTGTGATTTACTGCTCTGCGCGTCTGCTGGAAGATTAATTAAAGAAGACAAGCCTCTGAAGTTTGTATCAAACAGGAGTTTGTTGTAATAAACATAAAGCAGAGGATTACAGTTTCCAATGTGAGGGAGTGAGGAACTATTTACCTTCCTGTTATAGGGGAAAAATGTGGCATGTAGGTGGCCTATATTTAAATCACAGGAGCTATGGATCCTCCTTGTACTTAGAATTGCACGTAGCCATTTTATGTTGCTCATCGAGGTTAAGAAATAGTCCACGTGTCTTTGTGTGCTTCTTGTCTGTTGAAAAGTGAGGAGAAGAAATGACCCCATGTCTATGCTGTGGGATCTTGGGCTATAATATACACCCCAACTTCCAGGTGAAAATAATGTTAATTTTCTGGTGTTTATAATGCTAGCATGCTTGCTGTGTATATGCAGATATAAAACTGCATATATAGAGATAGATTGAGATCTAATCCTGCAGGCTACTGTTTTTGACTATGGTCAGTAGCAGATAATTAAGAAAAGGTATATAAATATGTGTGTGTGTGTGTGTACATATATATATTTACACATATATATATATAGTGTATATGTTTATATACATACTCATACGCATATAGACAGAGAGACTTTTCCTGTTACATCCTCTCAGCTCATAATGATGGATGATTTAAGGACTTTCTGAACTGACTGTTGTATCCAGACTATTTCTTTTAATATGCTGTCCTTTGTGAATATGTCTAATCCTTTTTTAAAATCCATTTATAACTGTCCTTCTGAACCTCCCGTGGCAGGGAGCACCAACATTTGTTTGTTTTATGTTAAGCATGCCTGCAGTCAGTGTCATCTCATGGGAGATCACAAACCTGCTTTTGCAGCATGTGCAGTGTGGATTTACATTGGGGTAGGTAGGTATGCTGGTTTATTGGAAGTGTCTGCATGTGTGACTGGTATGTACGAAGTGTCTGCATGTATGACTCTCCACCCTTGCTCCATGTTCTGTGACACTTGGGTGCCAGATTGGTGAACAAGAGCATTTTCCATGGAGTATTTGAGACCTGTTTTGTTGGTTGCATCCCATTCTTGAGAAATGTGGATTCCAAAAATATTAGATAGAAGAAGAGGCCAAATCCCAGTTTTCTGTCTGCAGTCTAAGGTATTAAGGTATGAAAGGAAACAACATTATTGCCTTGCTGTGTGCTGTTTGCAGTCTTTAATGCCTGCCTAAAGCAAATGGCTAAACTCATTATTAACCTGACTGTTTATATCTGCTGTTGTGTTAATTCTTGTGTGTTCCCTGCATTCTTTCTAAATTGAAAAGCATACCCAATGAGGTTAGTATTTACATTTGCTGAGATGCTGAGAAGTCTTTAACTTTATGCAATTGCAAAGGCTCCACTGCTCTGATCAAAGCCTTTTCCTCTGATTGCATAGTGAGGGTTGACATTCTGTTTTCCATAGTTCTTCAATTAATATTTTCCCTTCTCAAAAATGAATTTAGAGTTACAAGGAACACAGAAATGTGGTGAGAAATATGTCTTATTTCTTAGCTACTCCAAAGAGATCCTGTCATACAAGATTTTGTAAGCAAGCAACCCCGGTAAGAAGATGTACAAAGAAAATAATGCCAAGGGTAGTAATTAATAGTTGGGTAGTACTTGAAGAATTTCTGTGTGAAACCTTCACTGCTGATTTTTCTTATGACAATAAATGTCACTTGTGGAACTCTTCCCGTTTTATACTAGTCTGATTTGGGGCTCTCTATTCCAACTTTCTTGGCGTTATTTTTGAGGAGTTATTTCATAACATTTATGCCACATTTTATTCTCTGCAGACCAAGACCAGCCTTGTCCCCTAGTTTTTAGCTCTGCAGGTTTGCCTTCACAAGTGGAAACAAAAGCTTCTCAGTGTTTTAAATGTATATTTTAGACACAATACAAACTGCCTGCCAGGTTGTTTATGGAAAATCTGTTCAAGCTGCCAGGGGCACAGCAGAATACGTTATCTTCATATCTGGCTGCAGGCATCAGAACTGGCTTTTCTAGTTGCTTATTCAATGTTTGTGAATGTATTTAGCCACACTTTACAAAATAGTAGGTTTATGTACTCTCTTTACCAACAGTGATATTTCAATAATAAATAAATACAGCAGTGAGGGTATCTTGAGTGGGAGGATGTCTGATGGAAGAGAAACAAAAGGTTAAATGGGTTTGTAAACCCAGAGCCCTCTTCATTCTCTGACAGGCACTGCCTTCATCATTTCTTTTACAAAAAGTAACTGGTAGGAAATAAGTCTCTCAGGTAGCTGAAGGCTGGAAAATTGTGGAAAATTTGAGCCAGGATCCAACTGTGTGAAGAGGGAACTGGACCTACCCTCTCACTAAGGAATATGCTGCTCACCCCAGTCTCCTCCTCACCATCCCTTCCAGCTGGATTTCTGAAGCGTCGAGAATACCCATCACTGCTGGGATTCACCCTGCACCTCCAGCAAGAGGAATTCCCTTCTGGAAGTCTTGACTCTGATGCTGGAACTGAAATTATGTTCATGGGAGTAGACACTTATTTAATGTCTGCTTGCAACGTCTGTAGCACAACAGGATTCTCTGCCCATCCAGCACAAAGATCTTATCCTTGTAAATATTGTGGCTTTTCCACGTGTGTTCCTGAAATGCTGCCAATGGAAAAAAATAACCCAACAAATCAGAGTTTCACTAAAATCTATAGGCAGAGAGCTTCAGTACTGCGAGTCCCTGTGGGCATCCAAATCCCTAAGGTGTTTTTGGTAATCTCAGCCTTAATTATTATCAGTAAACATTTTGCTCTTAGGAGCAGGTGAGTGTGGATGGAGGGAACTGGCAGGTATCCAGTGAATTTCTGTGCTTATTACCATAATAGCTGCATATCACAGAACAGAGTGTGTTTATTTACTGTGTTTCACAACTTTGATGACTGCGACTTAGGAAGGTTGGTCTAGCCAGAGATGTCTAGCCACCTGGGAATGAACCGTTCCACATTCCAGATTAGTACCCTTAAACATCTTTCCTCTGTGAGGGTTGCCATGCATGATGATTTTGGTGTCTTTCATGGGTGATATTGACACTATTTTTTTTCTCCAAATTCTTGTGAAACAACTTCTAAAATATTTGCTTGTAGAAAATTTCGGAGTTTTGTTCTTATCCATTTTTTCATTTTTTTAATGTTGTTCTTTGGTATTTACAGATGTTAAGTTCCTTGTTAATCTTTTATTTACAGGAAAATAATTGCTTTTTCCAGCCTCACATTTTATTCCAAATTATTATCTTTGTTTACAGGTCAGATTTATTCTTGATTTCATGACATGTCAGTGTGAAAATGAGAAATTGGAAGTAGAATAAATTCAAAAGGTCGATGTTCCAAAATAAAACATAGGAATCCCAAAGCATAACTTCCAAAGGTTTTTTTTTTTTTTCAATTTTTTCAATGCTGCTGGTATAGTGTCACTAAAATATAGAAAATGATTTTGTATAAATAGCTTTTCCAAAGATAATTCATTTAGATGAAGAGGTTGTGGAGTGTTTTGTATGAAACAGTTTAAACTAGAAGGCAGATCTGAACCGCGTGTCAATAATGTTTCTGTAGAAATAACAAGAAATTCTCATGCAAAACTGTAAGTGTGCAATAGCTTTGAAAAAGCAGAGATGAATTTAAACAGCAAAACTCTGGTACTATTACATTTCTTTGCCTTCTTCCACCATCTCATCTTTAATCATGTAAAGCATTTTCTTTAAAACCTCATCCCTTTTATTTCTGCAGCAATGAACCTGCTAGGAAAATGGAATGAAAATTAATCTCATGTAACACTGGTAATTCTGGTGTGTCCCATCTTGATTCCTCTACAGTTTGACTGCCTTCCAGGTGTGCACTGAGCAGTGCAGCTAACATCTGGCACGTGGTCGTGCTCTTGCTCACTCCCTCGAGGAGAATCATTTGCAGTTGAGTGGTTTGTTCAGAATATTTAAAAATATGTGCACATACACTCATGATGCTAAATATTTGGTAGAAAAAAAGGCCAGGCCAAATGAATTCATGCTAGCATGGAGGATGATGAAGTTTGTGAGTATTATGGCTCACGAGTAGCAGAAATCATGTGATGCATAGACAATGTAGCAGAAAGTTGTTTCCTTTACATGAGAGTAGTAGTATTGTTGATCAGCAAATTTTTTAAGCTCCATGCTGAGGTTTGATAGTATTTCCAAAAAAAAACTTTGATGAAAAATTGTGACTTTTCTTTTTAATAAAAGGGATGTTTTCATGTTATGTGTGTAAAGGCAAGTGTTTGTCCTATGCTTAACATAAACGGAGAGACTTTGAAGTGGGGCCTTGTGTACAGAGCAAATTTCACTGGCTGATTCTATCAGTGGGCTCGGGTTTGGCAGCCCAGAGGTGGGATCTAAAGTGGAAACAGCGGTCCTGCTATTCCTCCTGGAACGCTGTATGTCGAGTATGTTCCACGGGAGTGAGCCGGGTGTGTTTATTGCTCTGTGCTGATTTTTTCTTGCCTTACCATATGTAGAGCTTTGTCCCTGGCAGCTGCTGCCAACTGCCTTCCTTAGGGCTGCAGGGGGAGTCCCTGCTGTCCTGTGGGATCCCTGGTTGTGTCACTGCATGATCTCTGCCTCGCTTATTCTGTGTGTATTCAGAGGCACAGCCAGCCAGGAAGAGCTTTTCACCTCCTTTGCCTTCCCAGCTAGAGAGGGAGAAGGAAAGAGAAGGAAAAGGAAGGGAAGGAAGGAAACCCAGGGAGACATACAGGTGCCAGGCATCATCATGAGCTTTCACTGCTCTGTGCTTCAGTATCTCTATCTGTAAAATGAGAGTATATCTGCATTTTGGTGGGATTAATTTTTTGACTGTTCTCAGATACAGAAATGGCTGGAAAAATTGACTTTTGTATTCAGTTAATCCTTCATTTTAAGTATAATTATTCTGTACTGAGCTCTTCACGCCCATTTTTGTTCCTTATTTATAAGATAAGCTGACTTCCTCATCAGCAAAACACTTCCAGGCAGCATAAGCACTGGTTCCTTACCCTGTCTACCCTTATTTTGAGGATAGAGTTGAGAGATTATTTCTGGCAAAATAAGTACTTTGATCTATTATAAGAAATATAGTTTGATTTAGGTAAACATTCACAGGTGATAGAGGTTTTTGTTGCTTGGATAATGTGGCCATCATTGCTTATTTGGGTTAAGAGATAGGGGTGATAATTTTTATGGTATCTCAGCATACGAATACATAGCTGATCCTTCTGGCAGTGCAGGATGTCCAGCTCGTAGCTGGGCAGTGCATTCTTCCGTAATACGACATACGTAATTAAATTCAGCAAGTATGGATGTAAAAATAGGAGCAAACTGGGGAAGGTGGGTTTTGTTATGTAGCTCTCTTGCCTTGCTTTATTTCCCATCTGTTAGCTGCTGTTGTACTGAGTGGCTGTTTGGTTATTCCCTCTCTTTTGCTCTGCAGCTTCCATCTGTTCACGTGGACATGGCTGTTGATTATGAAGCTTTCCCAACCATTGGAAGTACGATAGATTGGGAACCAAATCAGGAGCTTAACCTCAAATACCCTGTTGATGTAACCCTTTTGATAAAAAAACAGTTGGAATTTAAGAAAAAAAATGATGCACCTGTCTTCAGGCTATTGACTTTCCTATACAGAGCAATGCCGAGTGTTGTCCTTCGTTTAGAAATCTCAGAGGCAGTTTAAACATTTCCCCCTGGGAGGACTTGTTCTCATCCAAGTGTGATGGTTTTCTGACTAATTTAAATTTACCCTTATTCAGCTTTATTGCTGTCAGGGCTGTTACTCAAAATAGAACTTTTCATAGGTGAAAGTCTAAATGCTGAACTGGCAAGAGGAAGACTCATGACAGTTTTTTAAAAATTATGACTCTATTTAAAATTCCACTTTAAAAATTAATATGAGTTAATTTCAAGCTGATATTTCTGCATGAAATGCCTTTTAGGCAAGTGGTTTCTTTTCTCCTTATGACTCTTACCCCTCTTAGATCACCCAGTGAAAGAGCACCCCTAATTTTGGTGTGTCTGGATAGCAGTCAATGATTAGCGCTTCTTTGAGGTTCATGAACAACTCCATTTGCTGAGGTCATGGTACCTCTCTGCACAGTTTCTAAAAGTCATTTATGACAGTTTAATTTTCTACCACCAGACATCTTTAAAGGCTGATTTCACAATTCTCTGAATTATTCTCAATAGAGATGTCTAGATTTTTCTTCCTTTTTTCCCCCATGAAGTTGCTGTGCTTGAAAATGTGATGTTTTGCAGAGAGGCAATTCCCTTGGGTTCTGAAGGTTTTTCTGCTTTGATGAACTCTAGGAAAAACGGGGAAAAAAAAGAGTTTGGGGATGTTAGAAGAAAGACTCTGTTCCTTGCACAGCCAAGGTAGCATCTTGAGTGAATTGTGGAATCCCCTGGGAGCCCTCTTTCATGCCCTAGCACTGTGGTTTCTCGAGCCGCATTCTGTCCTTACGGTTTGCTCTCATTTTCCAGCTGTTGCTCAGCTTGCCACACTGGTGACATGGTATCCAGTCACTGGGAAGCTGAGCCTGAAATCAAGGAAAAATTGGGGAAAGTTTTGGAGTAAAATTGTTTCTTTTTTGTTATATAAATGATCCATGTCATCCATGTAAGTTCTTTTAAATAAACTCGGGGTTAGGCTAGCTCGGGGCAGACAGTGGAGCATCTGGACCCATGCTGATGTGCGCTCTGTAGTGAGTAACCCCGTGAAAACAGGAGTCTTGCCCTGCAGCGTGCCTGGGTCCAGCTCGCTGCTCGTAGCTTCTCTGGAGTCTAATCAGGACAGAGCTCACTCTGGTCATTCGTTGTCTCCATACCAGGATTAGTAAGGTCTCTCTCCTCTCCCTGGCCTCCAGTTGAGGTGAGAAACAATTTCAGTATCTTTTAAGATTTTTTTTCCTCCTGTTGAATACAGTTTACAATACACAAAGGGATTCAGGAGGGATGAGCAACATATGTGTGTCCAAACACTGACTTCCTTAGCAAGCTGTGTGAAAACTTTTTAAAGGTGCTGGGTTACCTACTCAGCTGAGACATTGGCTAATGCCTGGGAATACTGTGTGGTTCTTGAGATGAAGATGTGCCATTCTTGCTTTCTAGGCCCTCCCTCAGTGAGCTCTTGCTGCGGCTGCTGAACTGGGCTCCTGGTGTCCTCCTGTGCCCTCACCAGAGCGCTTTCCTGTCTCTGACCCTAGACCACTGACACATCCTGCTGTGTATCGGATGCTCCCTCCAGCACTGTCTGGTAAGTCTCCTTCTTTGCACATTCAAATCCTTAGAAACTTGTTTTATCTATGAAATACAGGTAAGGAGTTCCCCATGAATCTCCTGATGTGGTAAAACAAATTCATTTTTACTTTTTCAACATTTTCTTCATTGAATTGAAGGGGAAAAAATAAAAAGTAAAAGAATTCTTGGGTTTTTTTTTTGTTTATAAAACCAAAAATATTCATTTTTAGTGTGGGCACATGCAGAACAAAAGATGGTCCATATTACCATATGATCCATATGGTCCATATGATGTGTTCAGCTGATTTAAGTTGAGCCAGGGTTCCATTCAGATTTACTGAATCTTTATTTATTTTTTTGGCTGTGCTCCCATGCCAAGGATGTTGCAACTGACATTTGAGTCTGGCAAATGGATTTGTGTGATACCTGCCAAACCATGTTCCCTTTGCAAACAGAGTCTCTTGCATGAATGCTAACCTTGCACAGGCTTAACATAAACTTCATCTTTCTCTCCATTTGCATCTCAAGCCTTTTTATCAAGAATTTTCCAGTGTTTTTCCTAGAACTAAGGAAAATTTTTAGTCTTCTGAGTACTGTGGATGGGTAGTTGGTGGAATCGGCTTAAGCGAGGGATGTTTTTGATGTTCAGAGTCCAGAAATCAAGGAAAGAGAAGTCAATATTTACTATATGCACCATGCCATTATTTTGAAGGTGTCAGATTTCTGTGCATAAAAGGCTTCTACCCAGTATGCAAAGAAACATTCTTGGAGGTGGGGGAATTTGGGTGGTAGGAGCCCTCTTGCCTGTGTCTATTAGCATCCCATGTGCCAGCACTGAAGACCCCCATCTGGAACTCTCAGGGTTCCAGCTGGAACTCTCAGGGGATCCAGCAGTTTCTTTTGGTTTTGTGAGGCTACCTACTTTGGCTGCTGATTTCTAAAGATGAGATTGTTGTTAAAAATTCTCAGCAACATCTGGAATTCTCTTATAGCCGATTGAAGTTGGAAATATTAAACTTGAGTGAACAGTTTGCTTTGTATTTATAAAAAAAAGGAGGATCAAAGAAACATGTTTTGATACATTCAAAAAATGCTTGTCATAGCGTTGTTGTTTCTGTGCCTGCCAAATCCAAGAATTGTTCAGGCGTGGGGAAAAAGCAAAGAAGAAACAACAAGTTATGCAAGCCTAAAGGAGATATTAGGAAGAGGGATGAGAGACAGCCACCTGGGATGCTCATGAAACAACTGTTTTTAATCCCCTGCTGGTTCTACATGCTTCTTTAGAAAGGGAATTTATAGATAAAGAAAAGATCCTGGGATAATGTGCTTGGTCACTATTTGTAACCCTCAGCTTGGGGCCAAGGCTCTCCTTGCAGGCGAAAGTCAAGCGCTGTCATGTGGACAGCTGGGATTCTCCTGGTTCATACAGCCCCTCTGCAGAGGTTTCAGAGAAGAGTGTTACAGAAAGGAGGCAGCAGCGCTCGGAGGCAAACACGAACAAGGAGGCAGTGTGATGGATTTGGGAACTGCTTAGTTTTTGGAAAGTGTTAGAGCTGAGAAAGTTTTATAGCCAACTGAAAAGATTACAAAGAGTTTGAAAATGGTAGTATCAGCTTCGTGCTGTTGAGATAAAGACAACAGGGGGCTTAGGAAAATCTTCAGGATTACATGCGGCATTTATCCTTATGTATCAGTGTAGGAGTTTTGGACAGTGGCCAAAATGCCATCTGCAAATGTCCAACAAAAGACCCAGCCTTTGCAGAGCAGAAATTGTTTCTCCACTCATTTATCCCCCACTGCACACATGCCAAGCAACACGTCCAGCCAAGCTGGCACAGAGAAATTTTACAAGATTAGCAAGGAAGGGGCTACAAGGAGAGAGCTAAACTTGTCTGGCTTCAAAGCCAGGTATATGATCTCTAAATTAAAATTAGCTGATTTATGGCATCTAGGAGGATTGGTAAAAAAGAGAAGACAGAAAAACCTAGGGATAGGGGAGGCAAATAGCCATTGGACTGGAAGATTTCTTTTGCATCATAGTGGTAAAATGCATAGCTCAGACTACTGAAATGGGATTAATACTGGGTCCCAAACCAAATCATTCTGAAATACGGAGGGGGTTTAATATATTACAACCAAAATGCAATATCTCAAGACAGCGACTCATCTGTTATCACGAAGGAATCAGATGGAAAGTGCATTAGAAGTTGGAATTTGTCCCCATTGGGAGAAATGCACTGAGTCATGGTGATGTATGGGATCTGTGCAAAGGGAAGAGAGTGCACAGTCTCCCTTTGATTTATCTGTTGCATAATCTTCACCATTTTCCATCGTGATTGCATTCTTCAGGCAGCCAACTGCAAAGAGAGGTTCCCCTGAGCTCCTTTGCAGTTGTACTAGTTTGTCAGTGTGGAGGAGCCATATTGGAAGGTGGAAGTACATCTGAAAAGTAAGGAGGTGCTTTTAGCACATCCCCAAAAGCCCTTGTGCAAATATAAGTCCACGGGAAACTAACAGGGCATTTGGACTGTCCAAGAATGGATTTGAATCAGAAAAGCACTGGGCTAATCCCAACATCAGTCCGTTAGTCACAGGGATTTAATATCAGCTGAGATCAGCATTGGATCCAGCAGATTTAAGTAAATCTGATTTTTCCCACAATAACAAGTTCATAGGATAGGGGAAAGTCTGAAAATCCTGCACCTTTTGCTCCCAGCGTGGTGCAGTATACTGGGAAAGTAGGGAGTTGCTCTTTGCTGACTCTGCACCTTGATGCAGGATGGTGCCACTTTGACCTTCAGTAGGCGCTGCTCTTGGTGCTCATAATGTGCTCATAATGAGCCTGGCTCTCTGGGATCTCCTAGACCATTGCTTTCCATCGACATGTGGCCACAGAGGCAGCTTGTCTTTAAGTCATATGCCTCTGACTTTTCTTTGAATTTTCAGTAACGTATAGCACTACTGCAGGAATAAAGCCGTATCCTCCAAACTTGCACCATGCCCTTTGAAAAGGCGCTGATTAAAACTTTCTCCTTAACCCCAAAAGCTGAGAACATTCCAAGAAAGAGCTCTGAAATGCTTCTTCCCTACTAACTGCCAGGATCTTCTTAGGAGTCCTCTCATATTTCATTTTAGTGTCTGTTATTAGAATAACCCAGGTGGCATATTGAACAACACTTGTCAAAAATGTAGCATTATTCTTTTATCAGGAATAAATGAAATTTATCTTATAATCCAATCACTCTTTCTGAAATGATTATAGATCTAAGCAAAGAGGAATCAAAGATAATGTGTTTTCTTTAGTTATTGCATTAGCATTCATCATCTTTCCTTGTTTTTTTCATATTTTTATTTAATTAAAAAAACAGATTTAAAGGCTGGTAAAGACCATCTTTTTTCTGGGAATTTTGTTGATTGCTTGAATTTGGCATATGGCCAGCTTCACTTGTTCTCTTGCTGCTTGTTTTTGGGGTGCTGTTCCAAGGAGATACATCATTAAAGCCACACTGCCAGATATTTGCCAGCTTCTCAGGAGCTCTGCAGTGATTAAGGGTGGGATTTTCCTCACCTAATCACGTTTCTTGGAGCACATTTGAGCTGGTTCCTGAAAGCTGGGCTTTCAGGTTCATCCAGTTCACAGATAGGCAGGATTAATTGCCCTCTAATGTGCCTTTCTCTCTTTTCACCTGCTGTTGAGGGAGCCTGGATGACAAGCCTAGGTTACATACTTCATTTTAAGATGCTCAAAATGAGATGAGATGAATTCAGTCCTCCACTTCCTTCAAAGCCATTTACTTGATTTTTCTTCCCTAGCTGCCTCTGGCAAGATATTGCTTCAGAGATCAGCTCCTCTGTGCAAAGAGATTCTCACTCAACTCCTCCAAGGCTTGACCTTTCCTGAGCTTTCTCATTTATGCCACCTGCTCCCACATTTGACACAGCCCTAAACAGTCTTGCAGCATCTCATGAATTCTCTACAGAGTTGTGTTTTACCTCAGTCACCTCCTAGCATCCTCTTCCCAAGCAAATATTAGGGCATGTTTCCCTGGCATGTGAAGAGCCAAGTTACTGAATCAGTCTGGTGGTCTCTAAATGTTGTCCTCGCAGGAACATCTTTAGAAGCAAATGATCACTTTGTGTGTGTAAGAGAGAAAGGAAGGACACGGGAAAGCTCCTTTTCCCTGTCTGGGACAGTCATCTTGTAAGAGCCTTAGTGCTGCTGAATATTTCCAGAGATGGAAGGAGGTTGCTGGTTTCTGATGACAATGCTCTAGCTCCCTGAGGGAAGGGAATTCCTGCAAATATTTATACACTGAGAAGTTCTGAAAAACTGGAATGGGTTTGTTGTCTTCCGATTTTCGAAGTAAACTTCTTTATTTGGGAACCTCAGGCATACTGCAAAGAAGGCTGAGGGGTTTGGAGAGCAGCCCGGTGACTTTGCACCCTCTTCCATACTTCTGCTCCTACCTGCTCATCCTGAGATTCACTTCCCTCCTGTCAGGGTTGCTTCCTTGGTTTGGAAATCAGAATGCTATGGAGGGAACGAGCACAGTTTAACGTTATCCAAATAGGACTGGTTTTCATATTAATTTATCTAGCATTATATATGCGTAGAGAGCAGAGCAACTTGATCACATCCCCATTTACTGTATGCTTGAGTGCAATCCTTAAATGCAATCTTTCATGTGCTCTGAGGAGCTTGCAGCTAATGCACGAGCTGAGCCTCGGAACAACAGCAGAAGGAAACTGGATGTGAAAGACGTAAGGAGATTTCTTGCAGGGGAAGAGTTGGTTGAAGTTCTAGGCTTGCTCAGATGCATGGAGATTGGCTTTGCCTCTGCTGTGAGGAATGGGGGAGGCACATCCTGCCCCACACCCAGCCTGTGCCCATCTCTTGTCCCCACTGTAAGCTGCCTGTTGAGGCCACCTCCTTACCTCTGCCTCTGTGTACCTGCTGCTGCTGGACTCAGAGGAGGTCTCTGCCAGAACTGGGTGATCTCACACTGAGCAAGGAAAAAAAAACCCAGTAAACCTCATCTAAACATCACTGATCTGGAGGAACAACTTCAAGGAAGCAGATGAACAAATGATTTATCAAAAAAGCAATTTTGGTCCTTCCCACATTCCTAAGAGCCTGCTTCACTGTGGCTGACTGTGCGTAGCAGTAAAGAGACTGGTCACAAACCATTGACAGACCTTTTCAAATCTCATTCCCTATTACTTGAGCTATGTTAAGATAGTTTCAATGTTTGAAAATATGTTAGCGTAAGCCTCAGAGGGAAGACACACACACGCTCAAAAAAACACCCACAAAATACAGCCACAAAGTAGGGCTTGTTAGAGATTTAATAGGTGCTAAATCCTGTGCTCTGCTGGCACAACGTATTGAGACAACTGAGGGAATCCTTTCCTTTGGACTCTGTTTTATTTACTTATGGAGTTGATGCTGATTTATTTACTTAGGGAGAGGCTGCTGGGGTCTACCCCTCTGGTCACTTATCAGCCAGGGCCTTTACATGGGCAGCTGCCGTTAGTTCCGTTAACAGAATTACAACACAGCGGACAGGGTCTAAATGGACGAGTTGCTAGTTATTGCTCCCCAGGAAAAGAAGAGGTTCTCTCTCCTTTGAAAACTTTACAACAAAAACTGATCTCTTGATAACAAAAACTTGATAACAAAAACAAACACTCCAGGCTTAGCCTACCTAACTTGAAACTAGTCTCTGCATGATCTGTGTTAACCTCTAAACAGACTTTCAGGGTGGACAGTGTGAAAGGTGCTTCCATGGGGTTACAAATGGTGCTTTGGAGATGATGTCTCTCCTTGTGAGACTCAGCATGTGCCTAGGTACTGATTTCTAATTTAAGCATCTCAGTTAAGTACTTGTCTTGTGGGGTGAAGTGGTGCCTGGGGGCAGATACTCTGTTAGTGTGGCCCCTGTGGGCTTTCAAGGCTTTGCATGAATGAGAAAAGGGGACCTTCCAACCTCTGCCTCTGTGAGGAAGTGTCCTTGCCCTGAGGTGTCAGGGTGACAGCACGGTTTGCACTCAGTGTTGCAGGTCTGCACTGGGCAAAGTAAGAGAGAACTAGATTTTTGTCTGAAGGAAAGCGTTGAATCTGCTCAGTGTTTGTGAGGCAGAAAAACTTGCAAAGACCCTGGAATGGCGCAGATTTACAACTGCGTGGTGGCCATTATTTTCTTTGCTTGCTGGTCCTAAGCTCTATTTGCTTAGGGAGAATACTGCTGTGCATGTTTCCCTGTGACATTTACAGTTTTTCTCATGCAAATTGGTGCAGCAGCAGCCCGGGGACAGCAGGCTGAGAGCTCATGAGGGCTGGCAGGGAGGGAATGCACTGCAGTTGGGGTGGGAGAGCCATTTCTCTTCCTTGGGAGGAGGGAGCTATCCTAGTTTGTGTGGATGGATGCTCTGTAGAGCAGTTTGATGCAGAATTATTTTCTTTTTGCTTCAGTTGCCCCTCTTCACAACAAAATCAAGCTAATATTTTAGGGATATGCTGCCCAGTTTAAAGCCTCTAGACATTTTTTCACTGAATGATATTATTTGGTTTATTATTTATTTGTCTGTTTATTTTTAAGAAAAGCTGAGAGAATATATATTCTTCCTTTCTTCCCTCTTCCCCAAGCCCTTTCACTAATTTCAAAATCAGCTAATACAAGTTTGTTAAAAAGAAGGGAGGGGAAAAAAGATCACTTTTTTAAAGCACACTGTGGTTTACATCTGTGTATGGAACTAAAATCTGAATGTCAGCCTAGCAACAAAAGGCATGAAAATGAGGTTCTATAACAGGGATTGATTTTTAATGTTCACTACAGAGGGTGCTTTCAGGTCCCTGTGGTAGTGTGGGAAAAGAAGATATAAAATAGGAAAAACGATACAATGACGTTGAGCACTGCAGAGCCTGTAGTGTGGCTGCGGTGGGGTTAGGAGCTGCTGCCACGTTGCAGCTGCACAGTGCAGCATAAGGTGAACACTGCAGTGGTCCAAAGAAGCAGAGATGCTGGTTCTGATAATTGAGTAAGGTGAAATATTCAGCAAAAGGTGGCACTGCTTCTGTATTTGGGTAGATATGGCACTGACTGATATCAGGAAGGAGTTTCAGGCAGCGGGTAGTATAGACAGTTGCTTCAGATTTACTCAGTGTGCCTTACTGAGTCTTATTTTTAAAAAACCCTCTGTTGTCTTTTTTTTTCTCCCTCTTGCTTCAGCATTGAGCAGAGCTAAATGCTGTTTGCCACTGAGGATATTTAAACTATTTTTTCAAAAATGCTGATGAAGCAGCCCACACTTTTACTGCTGCCGTAATATCTCTCAAGCTTCCTTCCTTGATTGTGTTTGTAAAACATTGACCTTAATAAGTTCAAACCCCAAGGAACGAATGGTGCAGACGGTAGACCCTGAATGACAGCCCATCTGCTTGTGTGCCTTGGAGGCTAAAATGACTTCATTACAAGGCAATATTAAGCTGAGTGTAGAGGTTGGCAAGAGAGCTCAGCTTTGCTGCATGTACGGCTGTGCTTTTGCCCCATTTGATCCCATAGTGTGTGCCAAGAGAACTGGCACGCAGGTTGTTTCTCTTGTTGGGAGACTCATTACTCAGCATGTTTCCAGCAAGTGGGGAAATGTGCACGTTGCAGGGCAGATTTAAAAAGACTTCTTAACTAGATCCTGTCAAAGCTAAAGCAGGAAGTTTGGGACAGCCTGTGTGGGACCCAGTGATCATACATCATGAATTTGGAAGATTCCAGATATATCTAGATCAATAGTCACATTCACTTACCCACCAGTGAATGTGCCACAGGTCCAGTATGTAGCTGTGCAGACTGCTGGTTGCTTGGAAAAGCTGCCAGATTCCCACCTAGAGCAGTGCAAATCAGGAGTCTTGGTAAGTCTGCCTCTTCTGAAGAGCAGACACTTTCCTTGTCAGGCCTAAAATGACTGCGGTAGTTGGTCTACTGTCACACACAGGAGATTGCCCTTCCCTTGCCTGGAAAGGGTTTTAGCCAAGGTCTCAGTTTGGTTTCTGACAGTTTGCCCTCAGCTCCAGCCTGCAGCATCTCCTACTAGTCTAAGCTAGCCTGGGTTTGACCTGCAGAGCACAGTGTTCTTGACAGCTTTGGCTCAACTGGAATTCTACCAATCTGTCCATCCCCAAATTCATCTTTCTCTCTGACATGGATGTTTGTTATTCTCTCAGTCTTGCCATTGTACCTAACTACCAGAAAAATTCTTCTGTGAAATGAGCTGCCTCTGGCCATGCTGTTCTTGTGCTTCCTCTCAGTTCTCAGCTGCTGCAGCCTCTGTGCACGTTTACTAAGGCACCCTGCTCCCCACAGCCAGAGGCCCTGCTATTTCTATCCTGGCCCTGGGAGGGTTATGGCAGCAGATCGTGTAGCGATTCCGCAAGAACAGCGAGAGGTTGCGCTTGGATGGAGCTGCGCGTTCTAGCAAAGTTGACTTAACAACAAATCATCTATTTTCCCAACTTTGTGATTCATGGGGGCAGCATTTCCCCATCTGTGCTGAAACCTCCCCTCAAGCCTTGCCCTGTCAAATTTGGAGGAGGAGGATGATACCAGGCACATATGTTCACATCCTGGGCCTACAGTCTCTGCTGCCTGTACCCTTTTGGTCCAAATACTGTACTGAAGCCACCTTGGAAAGAAAAGAATTAACCCCCCAAGTCCTCCTGAGGTTTTTTTTGTTTGTTTGTTTGTTTGTTTTTTCTTGATGTGAATGTTTGCCGGCTCCTGTGCTGCTGCTTTCTCAATTCCTCTTGGTTAGTAGATTCTATTTGAACCTTGTCTCAGCAAGAAATCACATTGGGTCCTGGGTCCTGTGACAGAATGGGCAGCTGTGAGTAAAAATTTTGGCAATTTGCTTTCCAATGTCCTACACAACAAGAGCAGTTTAGACCTAATGAAATAGATGTAGAGGCAAGAGGAGGTCATTTTTATGGCTGGAAAAGGCAGATTATGTTGTGTACTCAACACTGGCATTAAAGTAGTGGCCCAGAACAAAAGATTCTGCAAGTTTCTTCTCCCTTCTGGAAAAGGCTAGGAAAATGTGGGCTGCTGGAGGGTGGTGCCATTTACCTGAGCTCTCAGGGGGAGTGGGACTTTGATCAAACTGAAGAAGTGAGGATAAAAAGCTAATGGGCAACTTGTCTGCTTCTGCCATAGAGAATGCAGTAACACAGTAAATCCATGTGTTTACTGCAGAGTCACTGTTACCTGCATGTGACTCATTGTTGGATAAGGCACTTCGAGACATATCTAGATGTTGTCAAAGATGTGGCTCTTTCCTGGAGTGATTCACTTTCTCCTCTTTTTGTGCCATACACGGCAGGGCATCAAGCACGTACCCCTGGCAGTACTGCATGTCGATGTGATGGTATGTGCCTTCCTCAGGGCATGGACTGCCTGGTGGAAGCTTTTCTCTCCTCCCTGGAAATGGAGTGCACTGTTTGTCTTGTCTGGCCAAGAGAGTAGAGGACCGATGGTTTTCCTTGTCAATACTCCTGTCCAGCTCTGTTGTTACAGTGTTCACTCTTACTGCTCTCTCCAGTGTGCCTGTTTTATTTTTGCTGCTCTTGATTTCCACGTATGTTCCTCTGTGGCTCAACCTTTCCAGATCTTTAAGTTCACGGCCCTTGGTATGTGTTTGATACAGTTTTTAGTAGCTTTGTAGTTTCCTTTTACTTCTCAATCCCTCCAGAATTTATATCACTCAATCAGGTCATAACTTTTCTTCTTCCTCTGGATTCCAGCTCCATTTCTGTAGCCTGGTGCAGTAACTGAGGTCTCTCAGTCCCAGAACTACCCCACTGCATCCCTGTCACATCATCTCTGTGTCTTTGTAATGATTCTTTGTTGGACTGCTATCCTGTATTTTCAAAAAAGCCTGAGCATGTTTTTGTCCCTCCACGTCTGCAATTTCTGAAACTTTGCTTGCAAATTAAATCTCCTGTCCTTGACCCTTCATCAAGAACAGGAACTTCTCATCCCTCTCTCTGATACCAGAGAATTAGCAGATGGGAATGAAGGTTCAAACGAGGCATTGATTTCTCTAGTGTGACACCGTGAACACAAGATAGTCTCTACTGCTGCAAGGCTTATTGGTTTAACAGCATTTGGAGGGAGGCGAGAGCCACCACAGATGCTCCTAACACAGACACTGTGATGTCAGCAGCATGTGTGGACTGAATAATGATACAAGAATGCAAAGACTAATGTCCTGAATCTGATCTTAGTTATGTTGATATGATGCTAAAGTGGATTTTGATACTGGCTGAAGCAAATAAGATTCTGTTACATTGGTTCTTTGCAATCCTGTCTCAAAGAGCATGGGCAGAGTTGGAGAACTGCTTTGATAGATATTGTGCAACTCCAAGTTCAATGCGTCTTCAAGCTAAGAAGCTTAATTCTGCAGGGCTTGGTCAATTCTTTAATAGATTTTCATTGAAAGTTTGGATGTTTTGACTTTGTTTTTCTCTTAAACCTGAACAGAAGTTCTCAAATATCTGCATCGTTCAATTAGAAGCTTCATAAAAAAAAAATCAAGCCTTGTACTGTGTTGTTCTAACTTTATTTAAAATTGACCCATGTTTGCAAGAGGTGCTGCTTGTAGAGTCTTGGTTGCCAAGCTTCCTGATGGCTGTGTCATCCTCCATGGGCAGTGCCCCTAGACATGCACTGATGCACTGAATTCAACCAGAGAATCTTTAGTGGGAGATGTAGTCCGGCCAGAGCATCCAAGCACTTTTGCAGCATCAGGGCTCCAGCTTTCATGAGACGTTTTGGCAGCTTAATTAGACCTATATATATGTAAACAAATTTGAATTAACCTTTCATTTGCTTGTGCAACTCAAGACCTGACACAAATACATAGCTTTGTGCAATAAAATAATATTTTTAGGAAAATTATTATTTAGCTACAATTATTTTTAGCTACATCGTTAGGAGAAGTCTTACAACTCGGCACCTGTCCCAGTGTTCAATAACCCTTGCAGTACAAAAGCTTTTTCTTATATTTAAGCGGCATTTCTTATACTTCAGTTCATTCCCATTGCAGCTTGCTCTGTCACTGGGCCTTGTTTAGAAAAGTCTGACTGTGTTTTCTTTACTTGCCCATCAGGTAAGTTGCCATCCAGCCCAGACCTGGTCCCACCACTCCAGATGTGGCCTCTCCAGTGCTGAGTGGAGTGGAAGGACCTTCTGCCTCGACCTGCTGGCAACACTCTGCCCAGGGCAGCCCAGGGTGCCACAGGCCATCGTGGCCACAAAGGCCATGTTCATCTTCCTGTACGTTAGGACAGTGACGTGCGCTGTGTGTTTCAGTGTCTTCCCATTTAATTTGTATCACTGGTGTTTCATCTGGCTGGTAGAAGAACTGTGGAGCTATTTTTGTTTATATTAGAGAGTTCCAGTTTGTGCTGAGTATTCTCAGATTGTGTTTTGATAGGAAATGGACAAAAGCTGATTGAAGGGCCAAGGCAATTCTCTCCCTCATCATCATCTAGAACAAGCGCTGCTGTCGTAAGCTCCAGAAACACCTGCGAATCAAAGAATGTTCTTGGATGCCTTCCAGCATCTATCTGTGGCAAGGATAGTTTTTCAGTGAAGAAGGGATGGAAACCTGGGAGCGTACAAGGTTGATGTTAAACTGAGCTGCCTCTCCACTCATATTTGTTAGTCTGTTGAAAATATTTTGGAGGCTTAAACTCCCTGAGTGAATTTCTGCTCAGGAATAAGAGCTTTTCACTGAATGATTTTCTGGTCTCTAGAGATGAGCAAGTCTTCCTCAAATATTTGGAATACCTGATGGATATTTGCTTCCAGCTTTAATCACTCCTATCATATCAGCCTCATTTTGCTCAGGTGCCAGCTCTGAGTTTCTTAGGCTTTCCTGGGAGCAACTTTGATCTATGCAGTGACAGGATCATCAGGCAGGCTGCCTCTGAAGTAACGAAAATGATTTCAGAGACCTGTCTGTTCATTCAGCTTATTTCCACACTGAATGTGGTGATGATTCTATGGGATAGTTTCCCCGAGGAAATTTTCAGAGGATTGCAGTCTCTTCCAGCAATCGTTTCTCTGTCCTATCATCATTAACTGGCAGATGTGGAAGCAACTGCTCAAATTCTCTTCTGCCCGTGACAGTCTGCAGGTGTTCCCATATCCTCACTCGCACCATCTTGGGAGAAAAGCCTGCATTCTCAAATCAAAAAGTCCATCCAGTAACATATATTTTTTTGGATGTAGAGGGTCAGCAGTAGGTTGTTTACACCCTGAAAATCCCTTGGCAGTTCTTAGGAAGAAGGATTTAGATATTTGTATAGACACAACTTTTATTAAATAGTTATCCAATTGGCTCCCTGAAGTGATGAGCTGGGTGAATTTAGAAGCTTCTAGCCAGGATATTAGAGAGGGACGTGGTTATCTGTCACAGGATTAAAAAACCTCTCTGTGTCCCTAGGAGTGATACTTTGATAGAAATGCAGGGGAAAAAAAATCTTTTGTAGTCAAAGCAGTGAGCTCTGAGAGGAAAAACTTAATCAGAAAAGTCTCTTGGATGGTCCACAAAGAGAACTTGATGCCTTTAAACAGAAGAGTTTTCTGCGTTCATCTGTATGATGGTTTTGTATCTGGTAGTTGCTTTCAAAAATGTCAGTATTGGTAGTTTAAGAACAAAATGAGAAATTCCATGTTTCTGAGGGCAACACTGCAGAAAGGGTTAACCAGTGTTTGTGTGTATTGTATGTGTGCATGTACATACACATTGTGTATTACAAAAAAGAAAAGTCTGGACAATTGGGAAGATAATGGGAACATGTTTTTGATCTGGACCAACCGTATTTCCCAGGGTAATACAGAAAACCTGAAGGTCTTTTCTGTCAGCTGCCAATAACTTCAGTCAGAGACTTGGCATCTCTGGAGTGTGGCACTCTTGGCCCCTTTCGTGTGATCGTGGCTGCATGGATTATGGCATTAGAGCTGCTGTGCTGGAGTAAGTTTAAGTGGAGAGCAGATTTATGGCCATGTTTCTCTCATGGAGCTGGGAGCTGCCTGCAAAACAACGTGGCAGCAACCTGGCACTGGGAAGTGTGAATGCCACAGGTGAAGGCAGAAGGCCTCTGATGTGAACGCTTTGCTGTGCAGGGCTGGTGGGACTAGTGGCCAAGCACAAGGCCCCAGCAGCATCACCGTCACCTTGCTGTGTAATGGGAGCAGACAGGGAGCAAGTGGGTCATAAACATGCCTCTTGGCAGTGGGGAGGTGAGTGCTGTGCTGTGCCCTGAAGGGCTTGTCCCCTGGGGAACCTGTTGCACCTCTGACGTGGAGAAGAACCGGCTCAGGCAGACAAACGTGGCTCCAAGAATGCCCCTGGTTCCCCAGCTTGGCCATGGCCAGTACTGCTGGTGCTGCCGAGCCCTTCTGGGTGCAGCTCTGCTGCCCGCTCTGCAGCAGCGACCGTACAGCCCCAGGCTGCTGCTGCTGCAAGCACCAACTGCACATCAGCACCTCGCTGCAGAGGCCACATCAACCTGCAGGTGTACCAAGAGGCTGGGGAGCAGGTGACTTTGGAGTTAATGAGACCATTTGGAAACAAGCTCTCTTAGCAAAAATAACAACCCTCCCTTTCTCCCAGCGCTCCCTCACTCCTCTTGCAGGTGCTTCTAGAAAGACATTTATCATTTCTCCATCTTTGATGGTAGATTTTGTTCCTCCTCGCTTGCTTTCTCATTTTATCTTGCCCAAGGGGTCTGTGCTACCTTTTATTAGCTGACACTTCGCTTCTGCAGAGGGAAATGACACTAATGGAACGTGGCTGCGGCTTTATTACAGAAATGCTGTTCGCACAAGCAAACTTCCAGTAATCGTGTGGGAAGGAAATAACCCTTGAAGGCAGGTGTGAGAGCTGCCAATGGAAAAGGCAGGAGGAGGGATAGTTATGTGGAAGGAAAGAGTGAAGAACGGATGGGTTAAGGAAAAAGAAATAGGGGAAAAACAGAGGGGAGGGGGAAAGCAGGCAGCAGACTAGGACATATTCCTTTATGTCCCTAAAGAAAGCAGAGGTAGTTTTAATGCAGTTTACCAGCTGCATTCTGTACCTGGTTTCATCAGATTTTCTTGTTTTATTTAGGATCATATCCACAGAAATGAGAAGAATTAGGTCCTGCTAAAATTCACTCTCCTACTTGGAATGTTCTGCAGGTCCTGTGTGCAAACACAGGTGTCAGAGTGCACAAAAGAGGGTTAAACTGGAGTTTGCTGGTCTGGGCTGTGTAAAATGGACAACTGTTTCTGGCAGTTGTAACCAAATGGCTGCAGAGATAAAGTCTGGAGGAGAGACAGGACAGCAGCAGCTGGGAAGGAAGGGCAGCTGGATGGGAAGACTTGGAGCTTATGAGGGAAGTGACATTCACTCAGCAGCAGCTTGTGTGGCTGTATCAATGTTATTGATGCCTATCTTTACCTCCCTCTTTTATTTTTGTGGTATGGCTGTTACCTCTACGGCTCGTTAGGCAACAAGATGCTAACGCTGTCTGTAAAGCTGTAGCTTTCCCTTCTCTAGGCTCTGCTGTGCTGCTTTTTTTTTTGTAATATTGATTTTGTTTTTTTTTTTTGTTTGTTTTCAGTGTCATCTCTCTTCATTCATAGAGTAATGTCAAAGAAAAAAGTTTCAGAAACTAAGAAGTTTCTTTTCTCTCTCTTCATACCTCTTAAAGCAATTGATGCTATTAAAAAAAAAAAAAGTCAGTTATTTTAAGAGGAATGATGCCTGGTCGGGGAATGACTCAAGCAGGAATAGCTTGTGTGATCTTTCTGGATTTGGTCTACAGGACTGTGTGTATATTTTAGGAGCAATAATCTCAATGAAGCTTGGGACATGATGCGCTGCCGAACACTATCACCTTTACAGTGATTCTAGTACTTTCTGGTGCAACAACCACCTGCAGGAGGAATTGCCTGTACATGTGTGCAATCACTCCTCCACATTTTTCAGTTATGTGCCTCTAATTGTAGGTAGGAATTTTATTTATAGTGCAATCTTTCTCTCTTCCTTCACCAAAGCACTTAAGGGTGTTGTATATCATCATAATAAAACCCATTACAATAAAATGCTACTTCTACAATCTTTGAAAATGAAAAGCAGGCAGGAGAGGTCCTGAAAAGGTGAAAAAGCACAGGGCAAAAGAAAAGAATGGGCAGTGTGTGTATCTGAGGAGCCAGAAGGGCCAAAATACAGCCAGTGCCTGAATACTTATAAAGACCTTGAGGTTTTTTTTTTGTTTGTTAGGAATGGAAAGGGATGAGACAGAAGCAGATGAAGTTTTGATAAAAAGAAGGGTGTTAATGCACCCCATGGCTGGGAGCAGTTTCGAGGAACAGCTGGTGCTCATGGAGAGACTGCAGCATTTCCTCCACCCTCCTTACCTCCATCATCCAATAATACCTCCCTTGTGCAGCTGAGGTGGATTTCCTAGGGGAATTTGTATCTCTTCCATGCGTTAAGAGCCTGCCATGATAGAACTAACTACAAGTGTGGGTTATGATCATTGGATATATGAACAAATGGGGACTAGACTTGGCCAAAATCACCATTTTCACTCTTTTATCTTTCTCTCCACTTCCCCCT
The DNA here is from genome assembly GCA_013389825.1 of Crypturellus undulatus. NCBI lineage: Eukaryota > Metazoa > Chordata > Aves > Tinamiformes > Tinamidae > Crypturellus > Crypturellus undulatus. Next base: position 120,574 of record VWPW01020025.1, read on the forward strand.
TCTCTTGAAATTGATTTGGTTTGGAAAGGGTTTTGACTTTCTGCTCTTAGAGCCATTCCTTGGTGTAGTTAAGGCTCTCTGGCACATCTTTCTAGACCAGCCTGTCTTTGTGCTGCTGCTTTTGGCCCAAAGCCAGCCAGCCAGCTCAGTTTCCCACATCTTCTTCTCCCATCGTCTCCAGAAGTGTTTCTCCACAAGGACAGCACTATCCTGTTGAGTATTTGGGATAACCAAGGATTTACCACTTATGGTAAGGCCATCTATAATGACTCTACTCACAGTGCTAGGTGGTGATGCTTGTTCATTATGCAGTCATGGAGAGATGTCAGGGAATCTGCTGACCTTGTTGTAATTAATTGATAGTGGGTAATGGCTCTGTGTGACTCATTAGATACAGAAAAGGGATCCAGCGCTTCTACATTTAGGGTAATTGAAATTCTGAGACATTTGTTATTTTGGGCACAATACAGTAACGTGGGGCTTTTAACCTTAAATTAATTATTTTAGACATTTACAGGAAGAAAAGGAGGTTGGAGAATAAGGGAGATTGAAGCAGTCTAATGACTGGATAAGTCAAGGAAGAGCTTTGCTATTATGTCCTATTCCCTGTCTGAAAACACGAGAGACCCGAGGATATTGTGCCAAATCAGCGAGCTGTGACTCTTTCCTTAAGCACTGATGTGAGCTGGCCAAAGGCCACTCAGGCTGCAAAATGCTCTGTAGGATGATGTCTGAGGAGAAGCTGCATCAGAAAATACACGGGTTGAGGGACCAACTCTTGTTTCTTGCCAGATTCCAAAGTTGTGACTCAGGAAACTGTTTGCAAGTCTCCTGACTGTGCTCGGATAGGGAAGAGCAGAGTGGGGGGCCAAGCCCCCAGAGGCTGTGCCGTGCAGCATGGACGGCGCTGGGTTGGAGCTGAGCATTCCCAGGCTTGATACTGTGACTTGGGGTGAAACATTTCCTCTCTGTTCCCTCTTCTCCCCCCGCCCTTGCCTCCCATCACCCTTTTGCAGAAGCTTCGTGGCCCTTTCCAGGCAGGACGCTCCCTGGCTGCACATGGTTCCACTTCCAGCGACGTTCCGGCCGCCTCCTCTGCAGTGCCTATAACAACCCCGATGTGTCCGCTGCATCCCCGCTGGGGGAGCACCGGGCGTGCAGCCCCGCTAATGCTTCTCCCAAAGAGTCTCAGGAGCCTCGCAGGCTCTACTCAGGTGAGCAGAGACAATTTTCTGTGAGAATAGCTTTGCCAGATGAGTGCCTTGTGTTGTAACAACCTGTCATTATGGGCCTCACCTGCTATTTGTCTATATAGCAGCTTGCACAATTAAGGGGATAGAAATACAATAACCAACCAGCTAAGTAAAGGCATCATAAATTGGCTAATAAAATCCATTTCCCTCAGCTGCTCTGTTATACTGGTGACCCAGCCTGAGCTTTTGCTTCACAAACAAGGAACCACATTAATTTTCAGTCTGTTATTTGAAAACAAACAGACAAATAACCACTTGCCTCCTCCTCCCACTTGCATGTGAGCATGAGGTGGTGGCACAGAATGATACAACAGAAAACAAAACAAAACCATATGCTGAAGCCAGAAGCTTCCAGCATACTTATGCTCATCTTGAGAGGGATCTTTCTCCATTAGCTCTGAAGAGACACAAAGGTTTTTATTTTTAACCCGCACGTGCACAGAGGAGACCCACAAAGTTCACTGTTCTCCCCTCCTCCCACCCTGAAATCCTTTAAGGTGTCATTGAGAGGCAGTTGGGTTCTCCTCTCAGTGGCATGTTTCATTTCTAATTAGAGAGTCTTCTGCTTTTAGCTGCCACAGACCAGATTAAAATTCTCAGACTTGAAATGAAGGTGATGCTGTGCTGCCAGAGACCTCTGCTCCCAGCCGTTCAGGCTCGGTGCACAAGGCAGAGGGAAAACAAATCTAAGTAGCAGCTTTGTGGTGTCCTTGACTGGTCATGCAGGACAGAGCCTTGGCTGGAGTCATTGGCACAGGGGGATGACAAGAGCAAGCCTTTATCTTTCAGTTCCTTCCCATTCCATTTACATCTTCCAAGTGAGACTCCCAAGTATTTCCTAAAGCCAAATTGCTCTGGTATTTCACATTCAGGTTAGCCTTGAAGTGAGACTGACAGTCATTTTTACTCCTCTACTATAATGCCAACCTCTCTTAAGTTTCTGTTATCATTCCTAAGGGCTAATCCTCCTTTTTATACTCCGATAAAATCAGTGCATGCATCTAAAAATTCCCCAAAATGTATTAAGTGTTTTTTTTTCTCAATAATATTTTCAGATTTATAAAATGCAGCAAAAAGTGCTACTCTGCCTCCCCTGAACCATATGATAAGAAGTTGTGACAAATACACAGATAGTGTGAAGTCTAGCTCGATCAGTGCATCTGTACTAAGTGTTCTTGTGCCTGCCCAGGAATGACAGGCTGGTTTTGTGAATCTAAAGTCCAACACCTCCCACCGGCGCTTGCTTCTTTCTTTTTCATTTCTCTTTGGAAATCCCAGTTCATTTCATGGTCAAATAACACCCCCACGGTCCCCTTTGTTTATCAGGGGCCTGGCACAGAATGAAAGAACCATATAGATAATTTATGGGAAATTAGTAATTGAATCTTGGCTGCTCTCATAAATCATGTCACCTAGCTATCAAACAGCTGTTATAGTGTAACAGTCCCAAACCCATATAATTGATGACTTCTTTGCAATACTCCAGCACACATGACTGGTGATTTCACTTCAGCTTTTTCTTTTCTTTCAACCATGTTTTGAAGTTTCCACCGAGCAAAGCTTGGCTGTCTGATGTTTGAGTGGCCCTGCAAACTGAGTGGTCAAAGTCATTAAGTAAAACATGTTGATAAAGGGAGATCTTAATCGAAATTGATGGGTAAACTGAAGTACCCTTTTTTTAAACTAGTTACACGTGAACTTCTACAGACAGCAACTGCACCAAAATGTGGATCACTTGTCTCAAGATTCCTGTTGAAACCAACCCCTTGGCAAAGCCTGAAAGTAGATCCTCAGCAGTTGAGGGCTGAGGTCAAATACCAATTAGCTTATTTAATTTTTTTTATGGCAGTTCTGATGGGGATTTGAACCCTGGTGTCTGCAGAGGCAGCTCCTGTTTTTTTTGTTTCATTCTGCTTCTTTCCATCCCACTACTGCAGGAGCTATTCCACCTGACAGCAAGGATTATTTCATTGAGATAAATTATATCAGTACCTTCTGTTTTATCTGATACTTCTTGATCTTTATTTTGGCTGCACATATATGGTAAAAAGTTCCCTCCTCCTTTTGCACAAGTTGTATTAATGACTGCTAGGAAAAGAGTTACTGTATTGCTTAGGTTCACTGCCTTGTAAATACACTGTTGACACTTCTTGCAAAACACTAAGCTTTCAAAAATGTCTTTCTGCAAAAGCTGTGAAGATCAGGTCTGGGGACAGGTTAAAATTGCAGACTGTGCTGGGTTTGAGATGCTCTTCTAGCCCTTCCTATCCCTGTCCCGGGGTGGTGTGCCTGACGGCTGTGTGGAGGCACAGCAGCAGGGATGGCATCTCTGCAGTGTTTGTGTTGGAAGTCTTTTAGGTGTGGAAACTTTTTTTCTTCTTTTCTATGGATGTATCACTGGCGAATGAAAATGAACCTGGGATTCATAGAAAAGCTTTGAAACTTGGACCACAGAGAAGCTGATGCTTTTGGTGATGGTAGTGAACTAATGAGGCCAGGAAAAATTAGGAAACCTGACCCAAATGTTCTTTGTTGGGTAAACATAAACTTGAGCCTTTTAATAGTACCCCACTAGCTTTGCTCCTTCCAAAGCTTGGAAATGACTTCCCCTGCTTGGGGTTTCACAGCCCGCCCTGAAACACAGGTTTTAGACCTAGGCGGTGCCCTGAGGACCCTGCACTGCCAGGAAGGTGAAGCACTGCAGGAAGAGCTTAGCTGCTGTTTCTTTGCATGGGAGGAAAGAGCTGCTGTATTCCAGGTCGTTCAGGGCCATGTGTTTTATGGCTGAGCCTGTAACAGTGTCTGCAGCTGCCATAAAAACCTTCAGGCTGTCTTATGCACTAGAGCTGCTGTAGAAAATGATGCTCTGTCCTGGCAGAAAAGGGGTCCTGCAGGGCAGAACCAAGACACATCCCCAGTATCGTGCAACTTTCTCCATCCATTTAGTAAAGGTGTTTCCTGAGGCAGGTCTGCAAGATCCAAGTGTTCAGTGTATGCTGCTCCTCATAGCTGGCTGCTTGCTTAAGTCTACAGTAATGCTGCTCAGGCACAGCAAAATCTGCATGAATTGCCTTATTCTTCCTGAGGGGAAAAATGATTTTGCATTTTGTTCATCCCAGTTTGAAGTCTACAGGCCCTTCACTGTAAGAGACCTGAGGCCAAATCATCTTGAAATGGTACTGTCAGCGTGGGCTTACATTGCTGTCTGAGTTTGGTTAGGGAGTATACACTGAAGTGACTCTCTCCTGGTCGTCCCCTCTTAGTGAGCTTTGGCTGGCATTGGAGAAAGGTGTGCAGGGGTTGGGGGAAGAAATGGCATCCAGAAAGAGCAATTAAGAAGCTTTACCCCTCTGAAACAAGGCATTTCCCAGGGGAGTCTGCTTATAACTGCAAAGCAGTGCAACTAAACTGCAAGTTCCATAGAACTAAACTGCAAGATAGTTACCCTTGTCAGCTAAATTAGAAATGAGAACTTATTTTAAGATCAGTTTAAAAAAAAAAGTTATTGTATTTATGAAGCACTTAGCAAAAGAAGACAGCTCCTTGTCCCATGCTACTTTTATGTAGCATTTTGCTGCTTTTTCTCTCATGTGGGATCCCTGTTCACAGTCTTTGCCTACTTCTAAAATGAGACAAGCCCTCCTGAAATGAATAAGACTTTTCAAATTCTACCATTGCTGAAAAATGTACTGATGCTCTGATTTTTTAAGTTCTGGGTTTAGTGTTTGCTGTAGGTGAAGTGAAGCCCTACATGAATTTTCGGTACCTCATGGTCATCAGAAGGTACTGGCTTCATCTTGCCTTGTAAGTAGTGCTGCAGAGCTGTGCTCTGTCATGTCTTTGTATTTCAAGAGAAACTTTCATAAATCTCTCCTGTCTTGTGTGCTTCCTGCTGCTTTCCCCAGGGAGGAACCCTGTGATCTGTCTTAACCTCTCCTCTCAGCAGTGCACAAATGTGGGATGCCAACCTTAGCAAAGAGATCACAAAGCTTCATAAAACAAGGTGACTCAACAGAAACAAATCAAGTGGAAAACACCAAGTGATGTGCAATGGGCGACTTCCACGTGTCACAGGGAGTTGCAGTAGTTTTAATGTCAACCTTTACTGCTTCTCTGTGAAGAGGTGGGGAGGATCAGAATTGCAGCCACCAAAAATAACAAGCGGGAGCACCATGTTCACAGACTACCTCAAGAGAAGAGGGCAACTGCAGGTACCCATGATCTTAACATGAGCTGTCTCGGTAAGAATGCTGTCCTTGCTGGAACATGCCTGAGGGTGTCTGTGTGGGCACTGCTTGCTTTTTGTGTCCTTAGCATCAGTACAGAGCCTGTTGGAGAGTTGTTGGGTGGTTGGCCATGCTGTGCAGCACAGCCACGGCTTCTGTGGATTTACCGGCTGGAAGCAGAGCCCAGGGTAATCAGCCAAGCACACATGTCCTTGGTGTCATCTCAGCATGGTTGGTGCTTTACTCCTATCTGATTCAGTATCTGATCTGTTTGTGTAGGCAGGCCTGGTAACCTCTGCCCTGTTTGAGACTGTTCCACCCTTTTAAATAGGACGGTTAAGTTTGAGTTAGGCTTAAACTCCTATTTCAAGACATGAGATCTTTTTCTTTCCCCTACCTCAAGATAGTAGTGGAGAATTCTACTTGCTTGGGAAGCCTAACCATGCCTGCCCTTGCCTTTCCAGTTCAACCTTCACCCAGAGTCCAGAAAGCTACTGCCTGCCACTTGGCAGAGAGGATTCTTGTCTTTGAGTCTGCACGCTTCTTTGTAGTAAAGGTTCTGCTTCTCCCGCCTCCCGCTGCTGCCTTGCTGAACGGCAAGGAACAGCGCGGGAATGTTCCCTGCAGCCCTCAGCTCGCAGAGGCTTAAATCATCCGTGAATGAAAGCTGCAGCCTGCAAAAGAGCTGTGAAAACAAAGTCATGGGGAGAGTGTGCTGAGCAAGGAGCTGAGCTGCCTTTGAGATCACAGACCCTCCCAGAAAATTTGAGTCTCGTATGGGCTTATCTAATTATTATAATTAGGCATAAAATAATTAATAATCTGGCTTAATTTCAACCTACTTTGTTCACTTGCAGTTCATTATATGGAAAATCAGTGGAGTCTTATTTCACTCTTAAGATCATCCAGAACAAAGGCAACACACAGATGCTACGTTTATTAAGGGCTGTGTTTTTAAATTAATTTCAACTTTTGAAACAATTAATTAATTTACTTGTAACATCTAAGGAAATTCATGCTCATCTGTAGAGAGCCAGTGCTGTGAGCTCTGGAGAGATGGGCTGTATTTCTCAAGTATAACTAGGAACTGAAATCTTGTTTCCAATACAGTGTGAGGCTTCGCTTGAACTGAGGAATTGTGGCCTGGTAGTTTTTCCAGAAAAGGATGTAAATTCCCCCAGGGTACAAGACGCTCTACCACAAACTGCCACTTCTTCATGATGCTGAGAGCTTCTGATCCTTCTGAGCTCAGCAGGAGGGAAGGTGCTTGTTTTCATGGCAGCTCTGGCCACTGTGTCAGTTCTGGCTCAGCTCGAGGGACAGACCCAGCACTCAAAATGGAGAAACCATTTGCTGCCTCCAGCTTGCCCCAGAATGCAGGAATTAAAGCATGCAATGTGCTAATTAGCCCTCCAAAAAGGGGACCTTCCCTCCCCTTGATGGGAGTTTTCTCCTCCCACTTTTCCCTACTCTCTTCACCTGTTGAGTGGTTGACCCGCTTGAAGCTTTTACAGTGGAGTGGAACAGGTCCCTTTTCAACAGGCAGGTAGAGGGTCTTTCTGCTGCACCACNTTTTCATGGTAGCTCTGGACACTGTGTCAGTTCTCCTGGCTCAGCTCAAGGGATAGACCCAGCACTCACAATGGAGAAACCATTTGCTGCCTTGAGCTTGCCCCAGCATGCAGGAATTAAAGCATGCAATGTGCTAATTAGCCCTCCAAAAAGGGGACCTTCCCTCCCCTTGATGGGAGTTTTCTCCTCCCACTTTTCCCTACTCTCTTCACCTGTTGAGTGGTTGACCCGCTTGAAGCTTTTACAGTGGAGTGGAACAGGTCCCTTTTCAACAGGCAGGTAGAGGGTCTTTCTGCTGCACCACACATTTCATATGATGCCTTGGAAAAATTGCTTAATTTTTCTTTATTTTCCCCTTCAATGGAAATAATTCTTTTTCTCAGCAATATGTGGAGGCAGCTTCAGACAACAATGTCTTACTAATTATTTGCCTCAGCCCTGCTCAAGGCTGTCATGGTAAGTGCTGTACAGATACAAAGAGGGAGGCAAAATCATTTGCCTCATGTAATGAGGAAGGACTGATGTTTACCATACTCTAAGGGGAAGTTTGTTTTACACCATTTTCAGCATCATTCACAACAGACTTGTCTAAGAAACTGGATCTATAACCTGGTATTTTCCTCCTTTTCCCAGTTGCTCAGTAAATTTAGCCCTGAACTAAGGCTTGAGACTAGTAGTTTTTCCTCTGCCACTGATAATACCCTTAACAGATAAAATCTGTGGGTTGAGGGATGAGGGGAAGGGATTTCATTACATGTTTCAAAACACTTCAACGTTTCAGTTGCTCTGTGCCATGGCTTGCTGGATACCGCAGGGATGCCTGTGTTTTGCTGTTTGGAACATAATGCTTTGTAGTAACTTCTTTCCATGTCAGATGATTTGTAAGAACTGGATTCACGTATTTTCTGTTGTGCACTGTGGAGCAAAATGCAGTAGGTCATGGCTGTTTGCTTGCTCTTGCCCCAGATTAGGGGAAGAGATAAAGGGTTGATGTAAATTCCTCCAAGGGAGGAAGAAATTCAGCTGGATGCTCACACATGGAGAACCAGATCAGCAGTGGAAGATCTGTTTGTGTTGGAGGGTGACTGTTCTGGACCCAGTCTGGGTTCAGTGAACTCTCTGGAGACAGGATTGAAGGGAGGCCTTGGGGCTTTAATAGAAATGTTGGGAATGCTGTTCTGATGTGTTTTGGTTTGAAAGTCTGGTGTTAGTTTGTGGAGGCAATTAGGATCTGCTTGCAGCCTAGGAGATCATTGTGCACCAAAGAGCATGTAAATCCCAGACAAACATAAAGCCAGGTACCTGAGAAAAGCTGTAGCAACCTTGCAATGGAAATTGCTGGATTTTCTGCAGCAGCAGCTGCCCCGGGCTTCTTTTGCCTTGTGTGAGCAGCATGCAGCGGGTGGTGCAAGCAGTGCCTGGGAAGGCTGGCTGCTGGGCACGCGCCAGGAGAGCAGCCTGCGCTGGGAAGCAGCGTGTTGAACAACTCTGAGATTTGCTGATCTGCTCCAGTGCAGCAGGAGTGCTCCAGGCAGAGAGGGGAGCGTCTTGGTATGGGGCTGGTCTGAGTGACCATGACACTGTAGCTTGTTGCCAGGTACAGAGCAAACCGTCTGCGGGGCAGTAGGGTGTCCTTTGACAGCTGGTCTGGAGCCCTGTCTTTTCCCCGAGGAAATAGGAGCATCCTATTTCTCCTGGAGCTGGAAAGAAGCACTGAGTGAAGCTTCAGCTGTCTGGGGTGAAAGATGGGCTTAAGCTCTCCTCAAGCACCGGTCCAGTCAGGTGCTGTAACCCTTTGCTCTTAAAGTCAGCCAAAGAGCAGATTCTTCCTCACTGTAGCCTTCTCCCCACTCCTCAAAATTTCCCCGTGTAGTGATCCATGTCCAGCCTAGCTCCTCTAGGGTTCCTGCCCTTGTTACCTACCTGTCTCCTGGAATAGGTCCTAGCCAGTCTGCTCCAANCTCCTCAAACTTTCCCAGTGTAGTGATCCATGTCCAGCCTCTAGGGTTCCTGCCCTTGTTACCTATCTGTCTCCTGGAATAGGTCCTAGCCAGTCTGCTCCAAGGCTCTCTATACCCCATAAAAATCCCCCATTGGGAAGTCTTCCCGAGGCTGTTTATTTCCTTTTACTCATCCCTGTGCATTTTTTGTCATTGAAAGCATTGAGAAAGTCTCCTCAGACATAGGCTGGCATTTCTTAAAGCACTTCTAGCAGTGACACAGCCACATCTTGTGGACTCACTAAAGGATTTGCTCTCCTAGCTCTCCCTGTAAGCTCTGAAGGAGTGTTCCATGTTTAAACTCCTGACAGTCGATGTCCCTACGCAAGGACGTTTCAACTAGTTGCCTGTTCAGGGCATACTAATGCTGGGGCAAAGAGTGAGCTGGCTCCAGTCGCAAACCAGGACCCTAGACATCATTTTTAATAGTATACCAGGGTTACTTTGTCACTGGTGTTTTCCCATCCTGTTACAGTGTGACTGTCAATAGGTAGCAAGTACAAGCAATATCTCATGTTCATCTCTGTCCATTTTCATTTCTCTACTCCCCTTCCAAATGATGCTGGATTTAACTGTAATTGGCAGGCAGATCTGCTGCTAAAATGGTTGGAATAAATGTCGGTGAGAGGGTGACTCTGGCTGGGACCTCCCTCCCCACTGAGGGCATCTGTCTTTGGAAGCCTTGGGAAAGCTGCACATGATGGATGAGCTGCGGGTTGGCAGAGGATGAGCTCCTCTGTGGCACTGACCTTGGCTCCCCTGCTTCATTCATTTACTAAAGGCCTCAGCCCACCCCAGGCCTTTTGCAGAATGAGAGAGGACTCTGTCTTGCTATATGCAGCTATGCCCCATATGTTAACTTGATTTTAACCCCTATAACTATCTTGCTTATAGGTATCTGTGGTCATTTATGACTTGAATTAAATAGCATATTGCTTGAAAATTCTCTTGGGACTTGCTGTGGTGTCCAAAAAGCATTGTGCTGGGATGGGAAGTATGCTGATGCCCCAGGAGAGTAAAAAGAAACGCAGACTTTTTGACACAAATTTGAGGAAGAGTGAATGCCAGAGGTGAAAGGTAAATGTTCTTTCAGCTTGGAGATAGACAAGAGCTCCCATTTGAGGAGTCCTAGTATGCAGACAAAGTCAGTTTATAGTTCATTTCCTGTAGTTACTTGCTATCGATATTACATCCCTTCTGAATTTTAGGATGTTGGGTATAGAATATCAAGGCAGATTCTCTTTTATTGCTGCGTTATATATTTGCCCAGTCTTAATAGCAACTCTTTGTCCCAGACTCCTGTGCATCCTTGGTTTGGGTCTCTTTTGCACTAGGTTCATGTTACGGTAGCAACGATGACATTGGTAATATTTTTCCATATTTATCTCAAGATTCTGTAAGAATGGGACCTCAGCTTTATATCTGGTGATACATATTTATGTTCTGCAAAACTGTCTTGCTGTAGGATACCCAATCCGAGATGAATTGTGAGTCTCTTCTTCCCTACTCAGGAAATTACCATCTACAAGGGCACCCTGTCAGAAGGAGGAAGAGAGTTTACACTGATATGCAAGTTACATTTAAGAAGAACTGAAAATCTCAGCCAGCGTAAGGCAAACTCTAGAACAAGCTGTCAGAACAGTGCAACCTTTAATATTCATATTATCTATTCAGGATGCATCACTGCATAATGCGTATTGCAGTCATCAGAAACACATGTTTAGCAGCTAGAAACAATAAAATAACTTGTTAAAGCTAAAATGTAAATTATGGGACAGATTTACCTATGCATTTGTAGTTGCTTTATGCCAGTTGTTTTACAAAGGAGGCATAAAACTCATAGAAATGGTTTAATAAATTAGGTTAATACCTTTTTCTTCTTTTTGCAAAGGTCTAAAGCAGCCAAAATGTGCCCTGAACCTATAGATACTTCTCTTGTGTGTCTGTTACAGTTTTCTCCTGTGGCTGTTTTTCTAATCTTGCTGGTTTACAGAGAAAAAAAATGACAACAAAAAAACATACTGGTTTCTTTCTTCTTGCTGCAAGAGCAGCATTAGAAGTTTTCTGCTGTGAGAAGCCAACCCTTGATACGCACAACGTGTGCTGCACTCTAGTCAAGCCAACTTTTACTGTCTATGGGTATCTCCTCTGTTTAAGTTCCCGGCCACCTGAGAATCCACAGTTACATGGATTCATTTTCCCTGTTCTTAAACGATGTTCCTTCTGTCCCCCTGCTGTTGCATAATGGCTGGAGGAGTCTGGGTCTCCTAGGGGGATCAGGGTGTGCTGCTCTGGCAGTGCCCTTTCCTGCTTCCTCCTCTGCGAAGGCAGCAGAGCATGGGAAGCAATTTTGGCAGCCAAGTACTGCCTGAGGCCTGTAGCGGGGCAGTGGTGTTATGTGCTCAAGTAGGGTTTCCGTCATAAATATCTTCTATGATGGTTCTCTGCACAGAACGGAGTTTCACTCCGAACTGGAAAAATACACATCCCCTTGTGTGCTTTCATCTGTAATCACTCTTTTTGAGCAGAAAAAAGAATGGACTTTGTGCTTAGCTACTTCTCACTACATTCACTGGTTTCTTTGATTTTTGTTTTTCTCACACTACTGAGGCACTCATTCTGGGGAAAAAAAATCCTTAAATTTCAAATACTTTGGGGGAAAATTGTTCAAGGCACGTCCTGCTCTCCTCAGCATGATGTTATCTTTATAAAGCCTTAGTTTGTCTGATTAGTCTTCCTAGTTCATACGGATAGTTACCTGAAACTCACGTTGGCAGATACATATCACCAGGGAATGGGTAAGTTTACTGAATGTCAATGTTTGGGGATGCAGACTTGGAATCAGGATATTGAGGGCTGAAGGTGAATCCATATGAAATAGAGCCTGCTGTCTACTGAACTATATTGAATGCATGTCATAGGCTATACTGTAAGCAGAAAATAAACTAGGAGTCAAGCGTGCCCATCTGTGGGTGTTCCCATCACCCCTGGTTCCAGTGAACCAAGCTCCATGTTTTCCATTCTATTTGTCCTCTCATACAACCAATGATTGCTGGTACCAAATACCAGGCAAGGGAATATCCACTCGCAATCTAATTTGAAAAGTGTCATCTGCTCTACCAGCGCAGTCATGGTAGAAACACCAAGCAAACATCTTTTGAGTTGGATCCTACTGTTTTGGTTGTCAGGTTGAGAAGAAAGAGATGAACAGAAATAGGCTGATTATATTAAGACATTCATGTCTTTTAGGGCTCAGCGTTAAGTCTGAGCTGATTCTCCTGGTTGGCATCATTATGCCAGTTCACGTAATATTTATTAAAAGAATCCCACTGAAGTGCCTCGTCGATGGGAGAAGGTACCAGTTGCTACAGTATGAAGGAGGTGGGTTGTTAGAGCCCATGATCTGTGATTCTGTTCTGTCATTACTCACTGCAGTTACAGGGAGCGTAAAGGAGGCCGTGGTCTCATTTTCCTGGGAGACAGAGACATTTAAGAGATAGGATCTTACCTCAATCTCTTCTGTTGCATGTGGAGAAAATTAACAAGGAATAACAGCCCACAGTTCTATCGTTTTAGCTGCAATCACAAATCTAAAATGCCCTCATCTTCCTAGTATCTTCTTTATTATCATTGCATCACAGGCTTATTGGTTGGGCGCTTGCTGAGCAGACCAAGAGCTCGCCCAAGGCTGTCACTTCCCACTGCTGGGGGACAGTCACATTCTATATGGAGTCTGCCCATGGCAGGGCAGCTGGGCAGGAGCCCTCGCAGAGCAGCTGCAGCCTCACTGGGTGGTGTTTTAACCAGCCTAATTTAATTATCTTTTAATAAGTAATCAGAATTTGTTAAAAGCGTTGCCCTTCTAGCAACATATTAGTACCTTTATCCTAGAATTTATGCAGTTTTGGTCAAATTAGCCACATTTATATCAGTCTGAGCTTTGGCCCAGGAGATTTCTGAAGATTCCAGAAGCACCTGGATGTGTGCCTCTGTCTGAACCAAGCATTTGATCTTTTAGGGTCTTGGCCATCTTTAGACATAACCCAAGAGAGCACACTAGGCCTTCTAGGATATCTATGGCTGAATCTAAAGGCAAAATCCTATCTCCCATTAACTACATTTCAAAATTCTCAGTGATTTAATAGAGCCAATGTTTCATTCAAAAAAAAAAAGTGTTTTGTGTTCCAAACCTTTTCATCCGCTGCATCTGAGCAAATGCCAGTGCACAGAACCCAGTATGGACAAACAGGCTCAAACAGGCCTTTATTAGGTCATTTCATTTCTTGGCCTCTTCAGCTTCTCATAGCTCTGAGGCTAAATTGAAGTTTGGTTATCACTAGAAATAATATCAACATGCTTCAGCAACTCATGGCTACTTGCTAGTGACACAGCCTTTACAAGCTTTACAGGCTTTTTAGAGTGCTCTAAGCGCTATGTCTGTACCTCTAAATGACACTTCCAGTTGGTATGTAGGAATCTTTGCTGTGCTCAAGTACATTTACTGGTCTGTCTTCACCATAAGTTGAATGGGGCAGGATGTGCTGAGTGGAGTAACGAGATAAGGCTTCTTTAGTGAAGAAAGGTTCTAAAAAACTTGATACTGTGAGAATTAGAAACAAGTTTGTGAAGGTTCTTCTGTAAGATGGTGCCAACAGGAGGTATTGTTTACTGAGTCTTTTTCAGTATTTCCCCCGCCCTTTCTTTCTGTTTTCACAGCAATTTCTTTTTTTCTGGGGGTTGTCCCTTAGGGAAATTGCCCTTCCAAACCAGGACAAAAGGTTGGTTGGATTATGAATTTCTGTTATTAGGATCATAAAGGCTTTTCTTTTAATTTTGCTTTCTTCCCTCATTTTCATCTTTGCTCCCCTGTATGAGCATTCATTGGTAAGAACCAGCACGGCTTTACGTCTTTTCCTTCTTTCGTTCCATGCAAAATCCTATCTAGAGCTATTCAGTGCCTGCCTGAAGCTGAAGGAGCAAGAGGTGATCGTGAGGAAACACTTTAATTTCCCAATGAAAATCCTCAAAATTGGATTTTTGCTCATGGTTGGCATCCCTGGGGATTAGGGTACAATAAAGTGATGGTAGCGATTTTGTCTGAGAAGGCAGCACTGCAGATTTGTGAGGGAGTTTTGATGTCTGAATAAAGCTGATACGAGAACTGCCGGAGTATTTCCTCTTTCATCTACTGGTAACAGGATGGGATTTAAAACAGAACCTCGCTTGATGCTCAGGATCCTGCAAAGTGCTGGCACTCTGGTCCTGAGTCAGTAAAGCTCACTCAATTTGATAGTCGGAGTTGATCACTTGAAAAGTTAAAAAATCACTCTGTGCTTACGTGAACTGATGGATGTCAAGGCCAAAGAACTGTTTTCCTAACAGGGTTCAGCGCTTCCAACTTAGATAATGTTGTGGTAGGGAAGTTACTTTGGTTGGCAGAAGAAGGATGCGCAGGAGTGGAAAAGCTTGTTTCTGTGATTTCAGTGAGATTTTCTCGCTAGTACTTTACAAGAGCTTGAATCTGTTTTTCCTGAAGATAAAAGCTTTCAGTCACTATGCATCCATAAACAACCATGTCAGCCTTGTGTGTGTTCTTGATGCAATTCACCATGAGCAGTTCCTGGCTTAGTTGGGCTCAGTATATGCTCAATGCTGAAACTATTAGGCTGCGCTCCCTGTCTCTCTGCTTGCCCTGCCTGGCTTCTCTGCCCAAGCATCCAGTGCATACTGAATCATGCAGTTCTTGAAATAAAAAATTCTACTGCAAATACTTCTTCTGACAAATTCAGAAAGTGAATTCCTTGTGACCATCCTCTGCTCTTGTTCTGAAAACATACTGGTCCTAAAAGCCTTCCTGCCCATAAGCTTCTTAACTGGAATACCCTTAAATATGACAGGAGATGAAGAGGAATTAAATTAATTTGTTAAAACAAAAACAACAACAAATCTTCTGCTGTGTTCTTGGTGGTTTAGTAATAGAAGCTGGAGGCAGTTTAATGTTGCTATTTTTCTTTGTGCTATGCAGATGTTCTCTGCCTATATTAGGGTTGGGTCTGCAGGAATCTGTCAGCTTTCATAATCCACCTTAGAAAGGACCGTGGGCTTCCTATCACAGGCCAGTTAATTGCCACTAATGTTTAGGTGCTCAGGTTGTCCCTCGAGTTCTGGCGTGGCTTCTGGAAGAGGATGGTGTAACTTAGGAGAGCTGAGGAAAATAAAAACTGACAAGCGGCGCTTCAGGGACTCTGGCAGGTTTATGGTGGTTTCTTATAACAAGCAATCCTCACGCAGGCCCTTACTGTGTGTTACCTGTATGAGTTACTCCTTGCTGTCCAAAGAAGCGAGGTGCTTTGCTTTGCCATGAGTCCTGTTCTACTTGAGAGCAATTTGCTTCTGAAGATTTACAGTGGGGTCACTATTTCTAGGTGTGAGGTGGCTCAGTAGAATTGAAGTAAGTCAGCGTGCAAAGCTTTATATCTGTAGCTTGAAGTTTAAGGAAAAGATGAAGTACAGGGGTTGGGCAGCATATGGGAGAGGGAACCATTTTGTCAGATCCCAGATTCAGTCATAGGAGGAGGGGAAGGAAACATCTACTCTGTTTGCAAGGTAGGAGACCTCTAGTCCTGTTTATCAACATTTAAAACACATCTCAAACAGTAATTTCTAGCATGCAAAAAGAAAACCCTACCAGCACTCACTATGTTGCTATTAGTGCTGTTAATAATGCAACTTATTAAATGCTCTAGTGGAAATACGTAATATGGAAGATATAAAAACTGTTTCCTGGCCTCGACTGAGCCCTGCAGAGTTCCTGCGTGCTGGCTTTGCCTGCTCCCAAGCGAGCTGCTAATGCGGGGGCCATCAAGTGAGTGCCTCAGAGGTCCCCTACAAGAGACACACGCAGCACAGGCTCTCCCCAGCGCTGCGCTTCTCTCCTCCTCGTACCTTTAGTTGTCATCCTTCCTGCAGCCTTGGGATTTTTCCCAATTCCATCTCCCTGAATAAAATGTGGATGATCTGCAGATTGAACGTCCCTGGAGCACTGATGAGCTTTGCCTATATAATGTTGTCAAATCCGAAAAGCGCACAAAATAACACTGGTTTGTTTGTATAGAGTAGGAGGGACCTTGAGATGTTTAGAGCTGTATGATTTTATGTTTCTTGAGGCATCATCCTGGCATCATCTCTTCCCATATCTTTGTTTTTGGTTGCTAAATGTGAGGCTCAGTTATAGTGACAGTCTGATTTTATGCTTGTGGAGACTTTCAAACGTTTAGCCCTCAACATATATCCCAATTATTTATCTCAGCTGCTAAAATCTTCTTTTATATCCTTAGTATTTATTTAAAATACATTCCTTTGTCACCGGAGTAGGTCTGTTTACTCTTATGCAGTACATCGTAAACCAAGGAAAAAGTGCTGGCATAGGAGCTAGGATGCAGTCTGTAGGTTTTTGTTTTTGTTTCTGCATTAAGGATCTCTCTACATTGACACTTACTGGAATAAACCCAGCATTTTGTATGTCCTGTGGTTCATCTACTGTTAGTAATTCATTTTTAATATATTAACTTTCCCAAGTCTGTCCTGTTTGTAAGTGACAATCCTTTTGTGTCTTTACTTCCTTATAGTGTGTCAAGGACCTTAACGTGTTCCTATTGGATTTTTATTTTCCCTTGTTTAGAAACTGAACGTTTAAGGGCTAGTTTTCACAGCAGCAGAGCATATGCAGCAATAAACATCTTCTCCAGTTGATTAAGCACCATAGCTGAGTCGTTCAGCATCCATATAAGCTGTTTATTGTAAGCATCCTCCAACTCCAAGGACATAATTTTAATTATATGGCATGAGAAGGAGCAAAAACAATAAACCAAAATATCAGAAAAAATTAAAAGATATAATTTTCCTTCCCTCAGAGGAAGATTTCAGTGAAGGTCAGAGTGAATTTGTAGGTATTTTTGTAGCTAGGAAGTGTTCTCAAAAGCCCATTTCTTAGGATGTATTTCTTTCCTGAGGCAGCAGAAGACATTAAGAATAGGAAAGGCCATTTCAACTGATCTGAGGCGAGACATTGTGAATTGTGCAGGTCATTTCTGAGAAACGTACTGCGTGAGCTCACTGTTTCTCAGTGCAAATGAGATGTTCACAGCTTGACCAGAAGAGATTCTAGCCTTGACAAGGTGAAGGCAGTGTGGGCAGCTGGCTTAGATTTCCTTGCCGTCTGCTCTGAATGACATGAAATTACTTTCGTCTCCAGTATTACCATTCTGAGCCTTTTCATGAGCTTAAAATATCAATCTGGATATTTGTCTTTCCTACCATTTTTTTTTGAGAGAGGTTGTGATTAACTGCAAACAAATGCTGTATGGGGCAGACATGGGAGGAAAATGTAAAAATATGAGGCTTCTCCATTACATAGATTTTTATTTCAGCACTGACACGTGTTGCATTTCTAAGCTTCAAGGTAGTCCTCAGTACTCCTCCTAACTTTCTTGATTGAAAAGGGTCATTACTGTTTTGTCCAGTATCTTCATTTGACTGGCTGTGGGAGACTGTGTCTTGTCTCACAGGGTAACTTCTTTTCCAGATTCTTAAAATACCTTCCCCTTTGCAGTGTTAAACATTGGCTCATCTTCTATCACAGCAAGGGCAAAGGAAATACCTGCAGTGGAAGCTGAACCTAAGGCAAACCTGGCAGATCATTTGTGTGAACTTTGCAGCAAACCCAGTTTTGCATAAATCTGGACCATGCTAGAGCTTCATGCTGCAGCCAGGTAAAATGTTGCCTTTACACCCTGTTCTTCTTGCTTCCCTCCCCTTCCTCCCCTGACACCCTGCGAACCAAATGAGCCCTGACAATTTGCATGCGCAGTCTGAAGGGGACACTGCTGCGGCATCTTGCAGGGGTGACAAGGGACAGGCAGGGGTGAGGGGAGAGGACAGCTCCACTCGTGGGAGCTCCCTTTGAGCAGGGATTTTCCCCAGCTCTTAGGAGGGTGGCTGGGAGGAAAGCGTGGCAGGCAGTGGGCAGGATGTGAGCTGATGTATGAACAAGGATAAGTGACCACCAGCAGTGTCTGCTTCCAAGACCAGACCATGAGAACTGCCTTGCTTTGCTGTCATCCACCTCCCCGCTACATTTTAAATCAATATCTTGTCTGTCTTTACATAAAGAGTTTCCCAGGAGCACCCAAATCTACCCAATTTCTATCTTTTTAGCCCTCCTAAAATACTTGCTTTATCACATTGGTTTGGTGCAAACCTGTTGGGGACCTGTGAGTTTGATCCCCTGAGAGAGAACTTGCCTCTCTCAGCAAGATTGGGGTGGGATCATCTCTTTTTTTGCGTTTTTGATATAGAACTCTCAGGAAAGGAGCCTGCTTCATGATTATGCAGCAATACAAATAAAACCCAGCATGCCGTCACATTACTTAATACTAATAATTTTTACCCCTTCTCTAAATCTGTCGTCTTCTACCAGCAGTTAAATGACAGTGTTATTAACAGTTTGATTTACTACTTCATGTTCAAAGAGTTGTTCTTCCTCTAGCCACTGCATTTTCAGAACTAATGTTGACTCAGAGACGAGTAGAAAAGGAGATTTTGGTGTTCTTCAAATAGTGCGCAGTGCAGTCACAGCCTATTTCAAAGGTGTGAAGATCTTGCAGGATGTAGCTACCTATTCACGTCGCCAGCTTGCCTGCAGGAGTTCCTGCAAGAAATGGAACAATCAGTTTTCCTAAGCTTGCTACCAAGTGCATTGAATAAGATAATGCTGAATAAAGCTGCTCATAGCCCTGATCCTTTGAGGATCCACTACTCCCTCTTCTCCGCTGGAGAAGGGTCTTTCTGCTCTGGCTGCATCGTCCCTCAGTGCCTCTCTCGCACCTTTGTGCCAAGTTGACTCTCTGATTCCATAGAGATGACTACTGGGCCTAAAGTAAATAATCCTGGGATATTTCTGTGCGCAAAATAGTTACAGAAAATACCCTAAGGTTAAGAGTTTGTGGTCACTTTTGTCATATTTCTGGTTATTTTTTCTCCACCGGGAAAGCTGCAGCAGGGCAAACCGCAGAGCATCAGAAATAAAGAGGAAATGTGAATGCAGTGACTTTAGGAGACCTCCACTGTCTTCTCACTGACTGTTTTCAGCTCTAACCAGCCTAGGAAATGGGAAGACACCAATATGTATAATGCAGAGAGGCTGTCTCGGAATCACAGATTTCGAGGCTAGAAGGTGATCACGAGTCATTTCATCTTTCCCCTTTCATCTTGCCAGCTTACAGAGAACACAGTTGTACTCCGGCACATCTGCACAAAGCCCATAACCTTTGGCTGATCATCCAACTATGATATAAAGACTTTGAGTGATAGAGATCTCCACAGGGCTGTAGATAAGTTGTTTTAGTGGGTAATTACTCTTATTGTTAAAAGCAATTCTGACATTTGTTGTAAGTACTATCTCAGTTTCTTCTTTGCTCTTTGAATCTTTATAGCCCTTGGGAAATTGTTCCCTTTCAAATATTTTTTTAACTTCTTTTGTATTTGGAATATATGACATAGTTCTGATAATTAACATTTTATTGAAAACTTTATTTTAAACAAAAATGGCTTTTTGTAGTTAAAACAAATGTGTTATAATTTTTTTTTTCTGGACAGTTCTGTCTTAATATAAGCAAGCCCCTATACATGCCTACAATACAGTCAGTGCATGTGTGTGCTTCCTCGGTGTTTCCTACTGAAAACTGGCAGCAGAACACTGGACTTCACTGACTTCTGGCCTGACCTAGCATGGCCTCTCTTGGTTCTGTGGTGAGAATTGTAGTTAACATATTTTTAGTTTCTCCCCTTTGGCAATTTTATCTCTTGTTTAAAATATTTTCATCCCTCACTAAAGCTAGTGGTGCTCTGAAGTTATGTAGGGACCATGTCTGTCCTCAAATGTTTGGGTGTGTTTTTATTCTGAAATTTTCAACAGTTGTGCAGTTTTGTTGATGTCAAATTTTAATGGATTTTTTTTTTTAACATTCACACAGGGAAATGCCTTTTTACTTCTCTATTTCAATGTAATGATATTATCCAAAGTCTTATATAAAGGATGTAGAGATCTGCAGAAAACAAGTTATATGATTGGAGGCTAACATCTTGAATGCCCGCCTGTCCTTGTTATAGAGGACATCCCTTATTTGGTACCTAATGTCCCTTATACAACAGCAACCTGCTAGAAAGACTTTGGATGTGATGCACAGTATAGTTTCAGTCCTGAAAAGGGAGAAGAGCAATGGAAGAGTTTGAAACGAGCACGAGACATTGTGAAGTGAGGCCTGGCAGGAAGGTTTTGCTGTTGTGTTCCTGGGAAGGAAACACTTGAGGTTGCCACTGAAATGTGGATGTATTGGTGAATGCTGCCTTGCCATTGGGGAAGTAAGATAGGAGCTGATTGATGGGCAAAAGGGAAATGTTACATGTTTTAAGAAACATGTAACATGTAAGGGCTGCAGGTATATGTGGTTACGTGTACAGGGATTTATGAGTAGTGCAGTGCATTGCGCAGACCATGCAAACTTGGACAACTTCAGTCTTCATCATAACCTTGTGAGGTCTCAGGTGAGGCACAGGCATCCACCTCAGCCTGCAGTCTGCTCTGAGTGACTTGCAGAGTGCAGTGTGCCGGGAACCAGCTCTTGGAAACAGAGGTTCAACCTTGTCTTTGGAATCTCAACTCCAGACACAGCTAGGACTCTCTGTAATCTCATACAGAATGAAAAAGCAAGACTGCTATCTTAGGTAGCAATAAAACATATTGTAATTTTACTAAACATCAGATGGATTAAGAGTTGCTAGCAATAAAATCTATTCAGATGAAAATGGTGATGTTTATTTTTTCAAGTTTTGCAAGCTGTGTGTTTTCAGATGAGTCTGAAATGCTTCTAATTAATGTTTTCAAAAGCATGACATTTAATTAACTCAATGACACATTGAGCCTAATGATAACATGTTTCATTTCACCACAGGCAGCAATGAGCTCTCCTGAGCAGCCTTGAAGGATGGGAAAGATGGGGGAAGGAGGAGCCCTGTAGCTCACGTGAATATACCTTTCCTCAAAGGAAGGCAGTGGCAGAAGAGCTGATTATGTTGTCAAACCCCAGCTCATACCAGAAACACATTTTTGTGTCCAGAAAATTTGCTATCAGGTATTTATAGCAATGAACTGTTTTCTAATATTATCTTTTATATCAGTCATTTGCCATTGAAAGGAATAACAAAAGAATGCATTAGTTTCATCCTCCTGAGTCAGAACAGATAAATGAAAAGATGCCTCTTTTTGACATTGAAATACACACATTTTTAAAAACTGAATCAGCAAGTGAATTCTTGTTTAATTTGAAATGGAAATTTCTGCTGTGTCATTCAACCGGTCGATGAGAAGTTTTCCTGAAGTAGTAGTACAAACAGAAGGGAGGGAGAATAAACTCAGCTGTGCTGCTGTTGCTGGTTTTGCTAGTATGTAACTTTGATTAGTCAGGTAGCAGCATGACATTTTCTTCTTAACAAAATTTATGTAAATTAAAATGCTTTTCAGAGATATCTTTTTTTTTTTCTTAACAAAAGAACTAAAATGATCAGTGAGTATCTTTGGGTCCTGAAGATAATAGAACACATAGTGTTTCTACATCTCAGAAATACAAATAAAATGTGTTGGACCTGTAACCCTTGTAGGACTGGATTTCACTGATTTTTTTTCCATTCTGGGATAGCATAGGAGTTTTTAAGAGAATCTCAGAAATAAGAGAGATAATTTATTACTCATGCACAGCTGCCCAGTTAAATGAGTTAAGCTCACAAGTGTAAGGGAAGATTTATGAAGGTGTTTTTAATGAGTCAGCCTTTATTGCGGGAAGGTTTTGGGCAGGAATGCAGGCTGTAGCTCAATATATTGTAGGTAGGAAATGGGAGATGAGGCATGCATGGGCCCAAGTGATCTTGGGGCAACTGGAAAGTGATGCTAGTTGGGAGACAAGAGCAGTAGGAGTAAAGCCTTCGACAGGTTTGTAGATGTTGTGGAGATGCGGGGTAGTTGGTAGCACTGAATTTATGTTCTTTGAGATTAAAACCTGGCAGTGCCTGCCTGACCAAAAGTCAGTCTCCGTGGATCTCTTTTGCTATCAAGTAGAAGTTGCTTCAGATCTGAGAGGGGATTTTAAGCTGTCAGTCAGACCAGTGTTGCTTCCACCTCATGAAGGGTGCTGGGGCTCCAGGAGTGTGGAGGAAACGCCTGGGTTCCCCCTCGAGGACCTGGCCCTAGCAGCTGGTCCCAGCTCGAGGCTCTATACCATGCGCTAGGAGATGACTTACTGCTCTCTCCAGGATCACTATTTGCACAGTAATAGGTGGAGGAGAGGACAGAAGTGTCCTGTCATCGCGGGACACACTGCAATGTGCTGCCGTGGTTACATTTCCTTAGCAAAAGCATGCATATGAAAAAGGCCTGCGTGCATGGAGACAGGGGATGGATGGACACGTTCTGGCATTCACAAAATGAGCTGGAGGCTGAGAAACAACGGAGCCAAGGTCCCTCCTCTGAAGATGTATGAGGAGGCGTTTGATCTCCAGAATCTCATTGTCACAGAAAGAGGAGAGGGAGGTGTGTGGGGGGGTCACTCTTTCCATTTTCTTTGCGTGCAGGCGGGAAAGGGGGCGGGGAGGGAGGGAGCTGCTCCATTGCTGTGCTGGGTGCCAGGCTCGCACTGCAGTGTTGTACTCAATATTCTGATCACCTTGCAAGTCAAGGAGCCTCGTGGAGCCTGCAGTGGTGTCAGAGTGAAAAACGAGCAGCGCCATCACGCTTGGCCAGGCAGTGGCTGCCTGCCCAGACTGCCTGTTAGTCTGCAGTGCCTTCGTTTGATAGAAACCCTCTTTGTGCTGGCTGCTGGGCAGATGGCTTGGGTTTTTGTTTGAAATGTATGTGTATATGTAAGATTTTTTCCCTCATTTATGTTTAAACAAGAGATTTCACTGCAATGGCTCATGTGGTGAGCACCTTGAACCCCTTGCCTTGGGGTCTTGGGTTCTTCCCAAGATTTGTCAATCATTTTCAAAGATGAAGGAAGGAGTGAGCTGGATTTTGGTATTTTTGGATGTATTTTTGGATGTGTTTTCTTCTCCTTTTCTTAATCTTTCTTTTACATTGCGAGGAAGCTGGAGGAGGCAGTGGAAGTCCCAGTGAAAGGCAGGAGGGAGGTATTAGCCGTGAGCGTGTACGCATGCGTGCTCGGGAGCAGCAGCCTTTCTGGTAAGGCAGAACTGCTGTGGCGGGTGCGATTCACACTCCTGGATGCTGCTAACCCAAACCTATTGTCTTCCATTTTATTTATTGCGCATGGGAAAGGTAGTGCCTAGGCAACAGGGATGCTTCTCCATTCCCGACCCGTGGATTTTGTGTCATCGGGGTGCGACACAGCAAAGCAACAGAAGGAACAAGACAAATGGTGTTTGTCCCAAGAGGCTCCGAGACTGATGGAGGCAGTGGGCTGGGTGGGAGAGGCTGCGTGGGGTTTTTCCCACGCTGTTCTGTCCGGATGCCCCAAGCGAGCTGCAGCACCCGCTTGTTATTTTAGGGCTGGTCTTCACTCATTGCCCAGTGAAGGGACTTTGATTGCAACCTGCAGTTTTGTATGGCATTTTCATCACGACATCTCATCTCTGCACTGTTGATGCATGTTACCCTTTGCTTGCAGCAGCCTGTACTGTGCCGAGATGGTTTGTACAGTCTCCAGCCGGAGATCCAGGCAACCCAGTCCTGTTAGCACGTGTCTTCCCTTGGTAAAGCCTTTGCTCTCAGTGCAGAGGCAGCCCAGATTTGTGAGGGTAAGAATTGTTCTTCCTCTTACAGCTGGAGAAGCACCTGGTTCCCACAGCTTGGGAGGGTAGTGTTAGGCTTGGCCCACAGGTAAAACAATCCAATCACCCAGCCGCTCCCAAGCAAAATAACGTCTTTGTGGAGCTGCAGGGACATCAGCACATCCATTGTACACGGAGACTCTCCGTTATGTCTGTGCACGGAGCTCAGGATTCCCTGGGAGGGAGGAATTCCTCAACCAAATTAATTTCCATCTGTGACTAGATCAATCCAGGAGTGTTTGTTTGCACAAGGCGCAGACACAATAGTTCGCAAATACTGCGGGCATCTATCATGTCCTGCTGAGGCCTGTTTTGAACTACCATATTGCAAAGAAATAGAAAGAAAAGTAATATTCCAGTTGTCAGGGTGGGTATCTATCTGGGGAGAAAGAGAGAGAGAAAGAAAAGAATATCCCTTTTCTGCAGCCTGGCGTGTGTGAAGTGGAAAACCAGTTGGAAGAGAGTAGGTGACCTTTTTTTGGTTTCAGGGATGATGTTAACTCAGAGAATGCTCTGCTCTTGCTTGAGCTCTGTCCTGCACTGAGCAAAAAATCGCTCCTTTTTGGTCTTGTTTTTCTACTTTTTTTTTCTCGCCTCATGACAAATGAGTGAAGTGAACTGGAGACTCAAACCCAAATTAGTAATGGGCTGGGAGCGTGCCCACGGGCAGCAAGCGGCTGACGGGCTGCGAGGGGGTGTCAGTGAGTGGCCGCGCAAGGCTGGCTCCCAAGGTGACGTTGCCCTCCTGAGCGCAGGCAGGTTGCGCCCAAGATCAAAACTCCCTCCTTGTTCCAAAACTTAAGTCTTTCCTTGACCCCTGCCCTCCCCGCTGCCATTTTTCCCTTTTGCTTCACTAGGCTGCAATGCTGCTGGAAGGGAAATTAGGCTCATAAGGGAAATGTAGTGTGAGGTGGTTCTTGCAAAGGAGACCAGGGCTCCGATATTTCCAAGTTTATCCTAGTTTTCTTTGGCTCTGTGAATCTCTTGATACTCATTTAATTCCTCTTCTCTGGCAGGTACCAGGACCCCCTGTTGCGATGAGTGGCTTACTGACTCCTGATACTTGTATTTAAACGTGTAAGGTCAGAACCTGGCCTCAGGTTTATCCCCTTGGCACTACTCCAGAGATGCAAAGAGGAAGCTGATTTAAAGAGTTAAGTAGAGGTCGTCTTGCATAGATGAGCTGAGAGCTGTAAGGGAATGTCCAGGCCACTGCGCTGTTTTTACTTGCCACAAACCACAGCAGACTTGAGAGCTGCTTTCCTAGCATGCCCAGAATGATGGTGAGAGGGCTGGAAAGGGAGCATATAGGTGACAGGGTGCTACTGTGTGACACTTCTCCCATGCAAGTTACTTTAAAAAATGTATTTTTTTCTGTATGGGAAGCTTCACCTCCAGTTGCTTCCCTGCTGCCATCATGACCCACAGCAACTGCGCACACTGGCTGCAGGCTGAGCAGGGCTCTGGGACAGGCGCTGCCCTGATGCGAGTGATTCATGCCTGAGCAACGTCCTTGCACTTCCAGGGAGAGCCTGGCCGACGATGCAATCCCTATCTGTTGTGACAGGGAAATTCTGCATCAGCTGTGTGAGGGGATTTGCGCCAATTGGGCGGGGGGGAAGGGGGCAGTTTCATTCCAAATGCGACAGGACTGTGCAAATACATAATCCCCAACTACATAATTATCTCTTTTTCTGGAACTCGACTCGTAAATCAGGCTGATACCAAGAGCAGCTTCATAGGGAATTCACACATCCAAGGCTAGTGCTTCCTAGTCTTGCTGCCTGAGTGGTTTGAGAAGGGATATGATTTTGGCATTCTGGAACATAGTGCTTTTTTCTCCTAGCGAAGTTCAAATGCTTGTATCATTTTCACAAGGAAAATTCAAGTAACGGCAGATTTCCATTGGTGATCAAAACCATGAATTCTCATGCAAACTGATTCTTTTGCAGTCATCAGGGAACTGGGTCTTTGATTTTCATTTATTATTCTCCCTGGCAGCATGTTCAGACAGTATGCAGATTTCCTTCTTCATTCAATTTTCAGTGGCTAGGAAGACTACAATTAGTTGTATTATCATCAGCATGAATAAAAGAAACACTGAACTGGATCTGTATAAGCCTGCAGTTGCAGTGGGAAGATGCAGATTCATTTCACACTAGTAGGATATGAAAAAAGGCTTCAGGTCAGCTGAATTCAGCTCCATGGTGTATTTCTCTTTTGAGGAACTTTTTATCTTTTTATTCTAGACCTTCTCCCTATGTCACCCTTACTTTACTGCACAGGGAAACTACGAGATGGGACAGGGCTGCACCTTGAAGAATTGATAAGGACATTAAAATTACCATGGAGGAAAGCTTGCTGGAGAGGCAGTCAAAAGCACAGCTAGGAGAGACCTCTGTAAGCTGGGCTTTGGTGGGCTTTCAAAGATGCCTTCTGTCTGAGTGTTGAGTTTGGGACATACATGCTGAAAGACACCGAAGAAGCTGGTTGTGCTGCAAGAGCTGAGTACAGCAAGAAGGCAGCCCTCTATTTCCCCAGGAGGATAAATCTATTTGTGGAACTAGTAGGATTTTCAGGGGTGGGATGAGAGACTAGGATTTCTTCTCTCAGGAATACGGTTTGCAAGTTTAGTTATAATGAGAGGAAGGTTGAGATTGGTGGAGCTGCCCTTCTTCTCTGCACAAGATTCCTCTTAGAGCTGATATCAAAGGTAATTTAAGTGTTAAACGCACTGGCTTTGCTCTAAAACTGTTGGGATCTCCTGACTCATGTTTATATGTGTTGGAGCTGACTCTGATGAGTCTTTCAGAAGAAATGTGTTTTCATCCTGATTTATAAGAACAGTGGGGATTTGGGAGTTGACCCTAGTGTTGGGCCATGTTTATGTTTCCATGCAGTTAATAAATCAGGGAAGAAAAAGAAATTAAAAAATGACATTTCCTTGTTGTCCTTGTGCTGAAACATTATTAATTTACCAGGAAAAACTCACTTGGGATAATCTAGTAATTTATTTAATTTCTTATGTTGACACTTCTATGGCTGAGTAAGTCCTCTGTTAGCAGTATAGCTACACTGCTCGTATACTTGGGGATTCCTAGGTGAGGATTATTCGGGTCTCCAGCTCCCCTCATGAGACCACAGCAATGTGGTATAGCTTCATATAAATCATAATAAAGGGAAGATGTTCAACAAGCAGCCAGGTGTGAGACTCCAACATTTGTCTTCTGTGGCTTCTCTGAAGGCTCATTAGGCTGCATCCTCAGTAACCCCACTGTAACCCAAATGCTTTGAGAACATCCCTGACCTATTTTTGCAGAACACAAAGGATGCACACAGGAAAGAAGTCTAGACAAGATCCTGTGGTTAGCTGTATGCTCTTTAACTGCCAGCATCCTTGTTACGTGGAGGGTGCTGCTGTTCAGCAGGTGCTCTTCCAGGCTACTTTTTGGTTTTCCTTTTCCACTTTTTGACTTCTCTTGCAGTTTCTTGGTTAAATGGTTATTCCATCCAAGAATTCATATAGCCACATGGCTGGTGGCAGGCACAACTGCTCATGTCATCATGTTGCTGCCATACTCCAGGCCAGTATCCTGGCTCCTGTGGCTGGCAGTCTGCCTGGCGGAGCTAATTCACCTGGTTTTGGCTCTGTAGAGAATTTTTGCTATTGTAAGGTGGGAGTTCTTCATCACTGTCCTCACAGAAGCTTGTAAAACTTGGGCTGCTGTCTCTTTAAAGTGTAGGTTTTAAACACTTGTGTGTTCATCCTTCCCTTTTGCCTTGGCTGGTAATATTGTAAGCTGTTTAAACAGTGCATTTGCAGAGCTATTTGTTGAAACTCCAGGTATTCCAATTAATAAGAATAGAAATTGTATTAACTAACACATCCAATCCATGGTATGTGAATTTATCAAGAGACTACACATGGCATATTTTTATTTTAGTTTCATGTTTGTGTTTTTCACATGCCCCAAACCTGCCAAGATGGGTTTTGGAGAAACCTGCATGTCCAGGTGCCTGCCGTGCTTAATGTGCTCCTCTGCCTGGGGAGGAGAATTGTGTCTGTGCTTCTCAGCTGACAAATGGGAACCTGCACTCGCTCTTGTGTTTGCCCATGGTTTCCAAATTTGATCATTTGTACCTTCTGTTGCTTTGGCCATGGGATACAAAATAATTGTTCCAAGAATCGTTTAGTGAGTATTGGGTTGAAAGCCACTAGGATGGAGCATTTCTTCCAACCGATTCTTCTGATGAGCCCATGTCAAACCTCAGGAAGAAATAGTGGGAGTGCTTCTTCCCTTTCATTTCTGACTTCCACAAGATAGAGCTTTTCCCTCAGAACTGCTCTGTGCTGTTGGCTTTCATCTCCATTTACAGTTTCCTTGTTCTCCTGTGATAAGGTACACAAGGGAAACTTGTGTCTGAGAAACATTTTGCTTGGAGAAACTTTCTGTCACAGGCTATCTGAACACAGGCTAACGATCAGAGCCCTTCTGCAGGTAAGCGTTAATACCTTTATTTTCAGAGAGCAGAGTCACAAAGGGAACAGCGGACACACCACAGAGCCCTTTAGCAAGGCAGCGGCTGAAAGAAACTCCAACCACAGGATCGGCTGCCATCAAACTGCTTAGGGATGCAGGCACATGCATGGGTGTCATCTCCTGCTCCCAGCCTGCCTGCTCTCCTCCTCCCCACCCCCTCTTTCAGATATCCCGTCTTGAAGTCTCTTCACTGCTGCCAGTCAACTGTCCCTAAGTTGATCAGAGCTGTTGCAGCAGCAGGATGCCATGTGCCAGGAAAGATTATTCTTGACTGGTTGCCAAGTCTCTGGCACACAGCTAAATTGTTAATAGGGCCAACTGTGTTCGATACAAAGGGTGAGACGGTGTGTTCCAAGCAGGGAGCCTCTTGCTGTTCGTTTAGCAGAGGAACAGGCAGAATCCTTGCAGTCCCATTTTGCTTGCTAAAGAGGTGCTGACCAGGGAATTTCATTTTTGACAGTACCTTTAGAGGGACATAACCATCTGGTAGAGGCAGTTTTTGTGCTTCTCATTGTACAAACTGAGAAATTTCTTTTCTATGGATGAGTAGAGAGTTCTTCCTTTTTTTCAAGAGTTGAGTGAGAACATTATGGTGGATTAAAAGGTGGTTCACGTTAAGATCTGATCGTGCTGTAAATGATCAGACTTTCCAGCAGGATGAATGTTGGCAGAGGTCAGCCCAAGTGCAGAAGGAGGTGCCAGTATTCGCTGTTCCTCACAGTGCAGTTTGGGGCAAGAATAGCTATTGCACAGCTTCAGTCAGCCAAGTCTCTCCAAGTCTTGCCAAAAAAGAAGGTTAGACCTTTCTACATTTAATGTGACCAGCAAAGCAGGAGGAGACTGTACTTAATTAAACTCTTGGGAGACAGTGTCTGTTTCTGAATTTCTAATGATAGGATTGGTTTGCTTTATATTTACCTTTTCCAGTCTGGAATTCTCCTTAACTCTCCTGGGTGAGAATTGGTTCCTTTGTAAAATCTGTAATGGAAAGCTTCCTTTGTAAATTCCAGATGTGGGTTATAGCCAGCCTCTGGCAATTTCCTTTATTTAGTTGGGCATGAGCTCACTGAAACCACAGAAGCAGATACATAAACAGAGAGAACATAAACAGAAGATGCTGCCTTTAGAGCAAGGAAGATGAAGAAAGGCTGAGCTGACCTGATTCTCTACTTATCATGATAACTTCATAGTGGTATCAGAGCATGGTTGTCCATGCAGAGTGTTGGCTTACACCAGTGTGCATGAGGGAGGAACTGAGCCACAAGATATAGGGTCAATAGTAGCTGGACAGAAATATGTTGTGATGTGTCTACCTAGAGCTGTGTCTTACAGGCATGGTGAAGTCAGATGAACTGAGTTGTGATCAGCTGCAGCAGTACTGCCCAGTAACAAGGTTCTTCTGGAGAGGGACAGATGATTTTGTTACATAGCAGCACATACATGTCCAGTTCTTAGTGGTAATTATTATGCTCTTGAGGGAGCTGCATGTTTTTTCAGACAGTATGCAGAATTTCTGTCTTTATCCCTTCCTCTCCACAGTATGCAACAAAAGAGATCCTACGATTTATTAATAATCTCCAATGGTGATTTCCATGAGTGCTTTATTTAGCTGAACGTTACTCTATAGGCTGGACCCGCAGTATGTAGGTATCGGTGGAAAATTCCCATTGATGCAATGCGTTGCGCGTAAGGTCTGTGCTTAACTAGGGAAAAAGAATAGCTCAGATGGTGCCAAGGACTGGGATCTGAGCACTGTTCCAGCTATGGAATGGGGCAGGAAGCTTGGAGGCTTTATGTATTATTTGCATAGTGATCTCCCAGAGGATCCTCTGTCCTGGATCAGGCACAGCACAGACACAAAACACAAACTCCGAAGAGCTATGATCTTCCTTTAGAGCAGGCAGATATGTGATGAATGTGGAGTGGCTTATAATAACTGGAGCGGGTAGGGATCTTCCATGGGAATACAGTAATTGAAATATTTCTCACTTGGTTCAGACAAGAAAGAGGCAATATTTAACATGTTAACCTATTAGCATCCGCTTAAGCGTTGTTAAGGGACAGTGCCAGAACTCAGAGCTCTTAAAACCCTGCCCAGGTTGCCCCTGAGCTTTCAGGAATGGCCTGGCAAGGTTGGCAGATGTGAATCTTTAGCGCTTGCCACTGTTAAAATGCGTGATCTTTCAGGATGCGAGAAGAATTAGAATGACATGCAGGACGAGCAGGAAGCTTCAGGAGGTGATGGGGAAGGCAAGCAGCAGTTGCAATGGCAGAGCTCTTTGTTTTAAGAATTCTTCCACTCCCTACCATGATTTATTCAGCAGTTTTAGTCAAATACCACATCTGAAGAAACGACTTGCTAAACATATGGTTTGGATACTCCAGTCCTGTGAGGATTATGAGCGCATCGTTATAAGTGAATGCTGTGTCCCCTGTTAGGGCCCGTGTTCAAGGGGTTTGTCCTCACTGCTGTTCTGCTACTGTCTGAGCTCGTATCAGGTGAGCAAGGCCATCAGTTCCACTGGGGAGTGTGGTACAGGCTTATCCACGAGGAAACTGCACTGATTTGGGAGCTGTAAAGCTGCACTCAGGGCGCTCTACAGTGGTGGCATTGGAGCTGCCATGTGCCCACATTGGTGGAGCCGCAGCGTGACTCAGCGTGACACTGGTCTGTCACCTGTCACTCCTTACACTGCTCCTCAGTCCCCAGGGTGAGCAGTTACTGACTGTCCTGCTCTGCTGCTTTTGTGGAGCCACCACATAACCTCCTTTTAACCTCTGAGCATTTTGCTCAGGTGACTTGGGTTCTCTTTGGCATTAACCAGTTTCTTGGCTTTACAGGGAGCTGATCAGTGAAGAAGGGGCATGTTCCTCTCCCAGCTGCACTCCTGCAGTTCTCCAGACCTGTTTTCTGTATGGGTGGGAGGTATTTTAAGGAAGCCAGTTCCCCCTAGAATAGATATAGGATTATTGCTACTTTATCACAGCAAGTGCATAGATGTCCTCATAGTTACTTCAAAGTGTAATCACTGAGTAATTGACAGGCAATATAATTACTACCTGAATGTAGAATATGTAATTACTGTGTTATGTAGTGACAGAGTATTTACCAAGCATATCTTTCTTAGTTACTAAGTAATTTAAGGGAACTTACATGGTATTTTTGTCTGAGAGATGGGAAAAAATCACCCAACTGGGATCTCTGCAGAGGACTATAAACTTTCCACTAGCAGGAGTTGAAAGCTTTTTCAAGATAAGATACACTGGAGGAATTTATTCCCTGCCTTACTTTTTCTTTACATTATACAAGTTCCCTGTCTGCACAGCATTACCAGAGGAAATATAATCATTACTGTTTAATTAACCACTTACACGGAATCCTTGGGAGGTGAGAAGTTTCCTTTATTTCCTGGCCATGTGGGACGTGTATAGCAGCCATGAAAGCAGATCCATCCAGAAATAAGAGAACTGAAGAGAGAACCAGTCGTTTACTGAGAAAAACAAAGACAAAACAGAGTATCAGTCTTTGAATTGCCACAGCGAGCTGCTGTTATCTCCATCGACATCTGCCAGGGCCCAGCACTGAGGTGCTGAACGTCTCACTGCCACTGAGCACCGAGGACCTTGGGCAGCAGGAATGGAGGTCACCGCTCCAGCCCATGTGTTTCCAAGCTCAAAAAGGCAAGCAAGGCTTCGGGCAGCTCCCTGCCTCTTCAGGACAACACCTTTTGTTCAGAAAGCTTTGAGCCGAACGGCCAATTTCAGCAGGGTTTCTGCTTTAAAAATAAGTGCCATACTGCAGTGGCAGCAGTAAGGCACGCAAAATTTATGGTTGTACCTAATGCTAATGACCTGCAGTAACCAAGCAGTCATTTGTTTCGTGCAGACTGTGTTAAAGCACAGCAGCATCTTCCCCCGTTTCCCTCGGTAGGAGAGTGAACGGTGTTTACTAACTGCCCTTCTCTTCTGCTTCTGAAAATACCCTGCTATGTTAAATCATAGAATGCAGCATGTTAGAGCTGTGTCCTCATTTATACAGAGATCAGAAGGCTTTGGGAGGAGCAGTATCAGACAACATACATCATGGAGGTAGCTGTTTTGATCACAGCACTTGGCCTTAATTAAATTATATCGACTTCCCAAGAGAAATCTCTGACACTTTGGGCTTTTGCAAAGTAATACTTTACCCTCTTTTTCATTAAAAAATAAGTACTCATTAGGCAATTTAGCATTCTGCTTTTGCTTCATCTTGTAGGAAGTTGTGGTTCTGCATATTCCAAGTATAAATAGACAAGGGTTTTGGTATTTGAGCTATTGCAAATTTGAAGAATTCATCTAAGAAAATCCCAATCAACTGTTAAGAAACAAACAAAAAGAAACAACAACAAAAAGCAAAGACTTAATTTCTTTCTCTGTCACAGGGTAAAAAGGTGAAGCTTTTGTTACGCAGTATTCACTTATGGGTGAGTTGCAGCCAATGCTGACAAGGGAAGCTGCAGCCATCCCATTTTCTGCAAAATGAATTCTTTGCATTCAGACCAGCCCTCACCTCTCCACTGACACACACTGCTTGCCTGCTAATACAGTGAATGCAAATATTGTTTGCAGAAATAATGCTGTCCTATCTACTTCTCATTTCAGCTGTTACCATTTTTTTTAGTGCCAGAGCTCATGGGACTAGGTAGTAGCTACCAAGTCAATAACGCTGTGACATTCATACATTTCTCATTGCCACTGTGCACGGTACAGCATGAAAGCTTATGTTTCTCAGGGGCTGTACCTGACATTAGTATTTTTATATGCATATAGTCCTTTTCATCTGTAGTTTGTAGATGTTATTTAAGATTTACAGTACTACTATGAAGTGGATCTTAATGTCTGGGGAAACTGAGATGGTCAGATGTTAGAAGGTAGAATTTCAAAAAAGCTCAGGCTTTCTTTCAAAAGCATTTAGCTCCCAAAGCAGAGATCTCCTTAGCAGCCAGGCTGTTTCACACGGAAAACCTGTCTTGAAAGGAATGCAATGCAGGAGTTGAACCTGGGTTAGGTGACATTCCCTTCCTTTGTTGTTCCATTTTTGGGGTATTTCTTACAAATACCATATTCTATTCTATTCTGTTGGTCAGGCCTGTAGCTTCCTTTCCTCACTCATCTTTGGAGAGATTTCCCTTGCAAACTTTAAAAATAGCAAAATAAATAGTTATCAACTTAAAAAAATAAAAAAGATGATTCACTCCAAATTCTGGAAATACTATGCTGAAGACAAGGAGGCTTTCAATTTCCTACATGAGTCACCATGTTCTTGGATTCAACCTATCAAACTATATCAGCAAATCATATTATATAATGTAATTTAACAAGACACAACTGCCTGCATTTAACCTAGAAAAGATTAAAAAACATGACCTACCATGGTCATTGGGCTGTCCTGGCAAAACTGTCATTCTGTCTTCCCTCCCGCTGTCCTCCCCACCCCTGTATGCTGGAAGTAAATGTGTCATTTTTAGGAACCAAGATCTGAGCAGTTCTGTTGATGGGAAAGCAAGTCCTACTTGTGCCACTTTCCTGTTTTGCTCTAAGGTGATGTCCAGGGCTTTATGTGCTGTGACTACGCATAGCTCATTTCCTGAGGTTGGAAGCTGATGAAGTGTGACATGGGTGGAAAGGCTTTTGGATCATGAGTGCTGCCTCATACTGAGGTCAATAAAACATATGTGTAGTAGGGAAAAAAAAGAGATGTGAGGAGGTGCTAAGCACTTCCCATCTTTTTCACTTTCTTCTTCAGTAGCACAGAATGAGGGGACTGAAGGCTCTTTTGGCTCTGGTGGCTCTATTTGCCCTAGTCTGAGCGTAACCCAAGAGCAGCAAAGAGAATTGCTGGTAGGGATTAAACTAGGATCTCCTACAAAGTATACTGCTGCTTAGCGCTGGCCTCTGGAGGAGGCAAAAGAGATTCCATGGAGTGTTCCAGAAAGCCCTGGAAGGAGATGTGGGAAGGAAGAAGAGGGGTGTGTGTGTGTGCGCAAACTCTTACGGCATGCGGCAGCCCTGAGTGTGCAGATCAGCTCTGGTGTGCCTCGCCTTGTTTCTGGGATGAGGAGATCCCTGTTAATATTATTTCTGTTGTTGCCTGATACCTTCATCCTTCCTAAAATCTCTCCCCCTAGCCTGAACTTGCTTGAAGAGTCTAGCTGTGGGCTTTTTTTATGGCTAGTGCACAACAGCCATTTGTGGTGTTTGTGAGAGAAGCAAAGCTGCAGACAAGGTGCAGCTCGCAGCCCCAGGCTGTTCCCTAGTGCTGTCCCAGGTAGCTCAGGGGCCTGTGCGTCCTCAGGGGATGCCCTAGGAGGGGAGGGCGGTGGGAGAGCCCTCCGTCCATCCCTGAGCTCTCTCCTGCCATGGGGCATCCCTGTGTGCTCTCCCAGTGCTCTGGGAAGCTGGAGACCAGAGGGCAGCACAGCCTGGAAGCCACCTCAGTTTAGCAGCCACGGGACCTTTCACATCTTAGGCGTTGACCTTGGCAGTGAAGAATACCATGTTTACTTGAGGAGCGAAGACTGAGGAGAAGGAATAGAAGAGGAGTGAGGGTGCCTGAGAGAACTGTGCCTCGGGAATCACAGACCAAGGGACAAGTGCTGCAGATTGACGGGGGAGTTGCTGAAATGTGTGGACTGGCAGGGCCGGATGGGAATTGGTGCAAGAAGCCTGTCTAAGCCCCTCGCAGGCAAGCGCTACAGCAATGCAGCTCTCCTCAAAGCGTGTCTTGGGGGAAGAGATTCTAATGTTTCAGCATGAGGTAAACGATCCCATGCTGACAGAGGCTGTCACCCTCCCTGTGCCAGAATCCTCCATAAGCAGCCAGTCCCTGAGCTGAAGCGTAGTTAGTCCTTTATGAATCTCTGCATGGAAGATAGCATTAATAGCACTTTGCTTCCAGTTACATTAAAAAAAAAAAAAAAGAAAAGAAAAAGCCCAAACTACACAATCCCTAAGAACAACAGCAGCAGCAGCAAAATCCTCAAGCTGTTCTGGAACAGAAAGTAATTAAGAAATATTTCATATCTCCAAGCGGCCCTGAAATTTTTATTCCTGTGCATGAAGCTCCATAGGCTCCTTATGCGCTGCTGCTGCTGCTGTGTTTCAGTGCAATAAATCCCGTTGCCTTTGGAGGCTGACAGTCAGTCCAGGATGTGATCAGAAAGCCAATGGGGCCTCTCCTGAAGGTTTAGTCCTTGCCTGCATCGCGTCTCCTCGTCTCAGTGAGGCTGGGGTGTGCTGCACGAGGGCTCCAGCATGCAGAATGCTCCCCATCTTGCTGGGGACATCAGCAAAGCTGGGGAGGGAGCTGAGGAGATGGGATGGGAGGGTGGGATTCAGACAAACTGGCTCACAACTGCAATATTCCCATCCAAAACCCAAGAGACACAATCTGCCCAAATATAGCCCTGCAAGTATTTATGACCCTGTCAAGGTTGACAGGTCCAGAATCAAATTTATCTGGAAATAAATAACAGTATGTTTTAATCTCACTACGGGCAGACTCTCTCGGCCTCCCCTGGCACAGGGCAGGACGCAGGGATGCAGTTCCGTGCCTGGGCTCAGGGCTGCAGGAGCCCAGGCTCTGGCTCCATGTCCCTGAACAAACCTGCCAGGTAGCAATGCGTGGCCCTAACCCCTCTTTGGAAGCTGGGCTGTCATTGATACCCTGCACAGTGAGCGGCTGGCGTGGGAGAGGGAAGTGACCAGGCTTGTTCTCTTTTTCCTTTCTCCTAATCGGTAAAGGAAATACTTCTAACTCCTTCATTAGCCCTGAATTGTTTATGAGACCGGTACAATTAACCAAAGGAAACCCTCTTGCTTTACGTTTTTATTTAAGAGGTTTGATTGTTCCAGGTCTCCCTCCTGGGGAAGCCAGTGCTATATCTCTTTCTTCCTCTATCAGTCCTACCTCACCATGAAATCCGGAGAACCCCTGGCCTCGTGCTATGCAGTGTTAAACCAGCACAACATAGCAATATCTCCTGATAGCAGCCAGAGCAGTAGCAGTTACGATCAGCCAAACCTGCGGTAGAACAAGCGCAGAGCAAGGACGGGACTTCTGTGGTTCCCCCTCTGCAGGCAACAGTGATACAGTCTTCTCACTATTACGAGCTGCAGAAGCAGCACCAAGTCCTTGGTCTCAACTCAGCTTGCAGATCATGAGTCAAGTCTTCTGTTTTCCTTCCACTTGCCATCAGGTGAAGCAGATAGGGGGTTTTAATGGCAGGACAACTCTCTCCATTTTGTTGTATTTCAGAAGCAAACTGATGATTCTGTATTTCTTTTGGAGAATAGTCAACAAAACTGCATTTTTTTTAACAGAGGCTTCATTTTGACTGCTGCTTTAGACTACATACTTCTTTCAGCTTTTGGTTTTGTAGTTTTGTATAAAGCTTAAAAGCTATTTTTAAAGGAAAGGATCTACTTTACTTAGAAAAGCCCCATTATGGTTATGTAACTTTATAATGATATTTTTCTTTTAATGTGAAAACTTCATTAAAACTCGAAGCTTTCCTGTAAGGAGTTCTCTGAGTCTCAAAGATTTCTTGAAGAACTTAAATGGAGGGCATCCAAGTACCTCTACTCTCTGGCTGATCTTACCTCCCTTTCAGGTGTCCATGGGATAAGTGAAGCAGCTTATTGGACTTTGAAAAGTCCCTTTTGAGAAGTCCCTTGTGAGGGTTTCACTTGAAGAATGTGCAGGAAAGCAAAAGCCAAAAGGACTCGTGGGGGACCCAGGCTAAAGGGAGCTTCTCCTGCATATCCTGACAGCTTCTTTCTGCCACCCCAGCAGCACTGCCCCAACCGCAGCAGCTGCTGAGCCCTTGGAGTGGTCAGGGCTCCCTCCAAGCCTAAACTTGGCAGGCAGAGACTGTGCTTGAGGTCCTTCTCCTTCTATTCCTCTAAGCACTGATTCAAAGAAAGCAATTAAGTCCATCTCTTTGCTGCTCTTTCCTTTTCCCTACTTCTGTTTTCTTCCTCCCTCCTCTTTTCCCTTTGTTTTTTTCCCTCCTTCTCCCATGCATGAACTAATTGACGTCTGGTCTATTCAGAGGCTTGGCCCTAAAAAGTAACCTTCAGTTAACTGCTCACATAACTTGCCTGTCACTTTTGATAACAGTCAGGGCATCATTTTTGCAAGTGTTCTACAACAAAATTACCCGCTTTGCTCTTGTCAAGCAAATGAGCCCTGAGGCTTGTTTGAGAACCATTAGTGATCGTGCCACGGTGGGATTGGTGCACTGGGCAGCATGCAGAAGCTCCACTTCTCAATTCACTATGCCCCTGCCGAGCAGTTTAGGTTTAATTAACCTGCATTAATGCCTGCTGGGATAGTGTTTTCTGTGTCTCCTTTTTCAGGGGGTCAAGTGGAACTGGAGACAGCTGCTAGTGTCTCAGGTGCCCTCTGTACGTGGCTGGGATCCTCGAAATGTTCTTCATTGGTGTGGAAATAAACTCTGCTTATAATGCTCATAAAAAACAGTGGCTATAGCCTTGGGCATTGCCAGCCGTGCTGAGCTGCTAGACAGAATTACAGACAGAATATAAAAATGTTACAGTGCATGGTCCTAGGGTGCATGGCCATGGTCTGTGATGTGCGTTTGTAGGGACAGTAGTTTGCAAAGACTGCGTGGGTGTTTCAGTTCTCCGGAAGCCAAGTTTTCCCTGAACATCTATGCAGCAAACTAACATTATTTTCTAATGGCAGAGTCGTGAGACTGTGCTGTCTTGCTGAGTCAGCACTCAGCGGATACCAAGAAAAGCGTGAACATCTCCCAAAATACTAGCAGTACCTAAGGTTAAGAGGTTGCTGTTGTTGCTATTTCACTGCTGTGCAGCAGGCAGATGCTAAGTTCAGAAAGGCTCTGAGCTCTCGAAGCTGCTGGGCAGTGTGTGAAGTGGAGTCCATGGTCACAGATACTGTGGGTGCCTCTTCAGGGCACCGGGGCTTTGGGTGAGAGATGGCATCAGAGAACAGGGGAGCAGGTTGCTTGGGGCTCACTCGACTCTACATTGTGGGGCAGGCACCTAAGTCCCCCTCCTGCCCCACGTGTTGTGACCTCTGCACTGCTGGCAGCGATTCCTCATGGATTTACCAGGGGAGGCTACCAAGGTAGAAATGAAAGGCAGGGGTCAGGCACTGCGCTGGCCATTGAGCTGTGTTTTTATCCCGATTGATTTTAATGCATTGGCAATGTTTTCTGGCTGCAGAAGTTTTAATGCAGCTTTTTACTCACCATCCTTTTTGCCACCTTTTTAATGATATTACTGTGCTGTTCTGCATTCCTTGCCTTCCCAACCATTCCCTTTGAGGCAGACATTCACCAAGCTCTCTTGGTGCCAGAGGAAGAAAATCTTGCCAGCTGCAGCCCTGCTCCTCAGCCAGAGCTGTGGCCATGCCGACGGGGACCTGCAGCTTGGCATCCAGCACTTGGATGTCATGCATGCTGGGAGCAGATCCAGGTTTGATCTTGCAGAACATTTTGAAGTATTGGCTATCTGTGAGATTGGAATAACATGGACAGACTTCCATCTCTTTCACAGAGCCCAGGTCAGTAGCAGCTAAAAAAAAGCTGAGCTCCTTTCTCCTCAGGGCCATATATATCCTTAGAGTCAGTTGGCAAAAGTTACCAGAAAATCCAAGAACAGCCCATGTGATACAAAACTGTCTCTTCCCTGGTGGTTGTGCCTTGGGTAAATGGTTGTGTGGCAAAAATGACCTTAGTTCATCTGATGGTGTGGTGAGAAGTGAGAGCAGTGACACTTGGGTTTCAGAAAGATTGAACCAAAGAAAGCTTTTCTAATAGTTAGGCTTTATATAAATATCAAATAAATTACAAGTTTATTTTGTTAACATAGCCATTTTTATGAAGTATGTGGTATTCCGGAGAGTATTTTTTTTTCAGTAAATTTGACTTTGAATCAACCATTGGGTTTTAGTTATTAGCGAACAAAAGAGGAAGACAGGTGTGTTTATGCACAAAGAGTGTTATCACATAAACCCTATTTCCTTAAGAAATTAAGCTTCATTTGGTCTCTGCTTTATGGAGTTCCATTGCTCTGCTGCAGGATGACTGCAGTACCTAACTCTTTTCGTGTTGGTTCTCAATTTGACTGTGGTGTTTTCTGAACAAACACAGGACAAGTCCTCCAGGGCTACCACATGGAGTACACTGGGTGAATTCAGGCCCACAGGATTCAAATGAGATAAAAATGCCGTGTGGCCACATTGGCCTATCTGAAATGTTAGGACTGACAAAGAGGGAGGAGGATTTATTTCTTGTGTGCTTGCTCAAAACCTTGCAGATAGAAACAATTCTGCTCTAAACCGTACATGAGGGACATGAATCTCTCAGGACAGGGGGCTAATGCACCTGGGCATAACTGAAACCCTTTATTGTTGCGTAACTAAAACCTGATCCACATTTTTTCAAAGACTAAGAGCAGTTTGGTCCTGTGTCCAGCCTCACCACGGTGAAGATTAACAGATCAGAGCAAAAAGGTGGCTAAAAAACAGGGGTTGAAATGGCCATCAGGTGTTTTTCTTAGTGTTGCGGCATCAGCAAGTAGCTGAGATCACCTTTCAGAAAGAGCCCACAGATGCAGAAAGGATGGGTGACATTTTAACGGTATTACTGTGTTGCTCACTCCCTGCATTTTGCTTCCAGGGTGGAGAGTCCTGGTCACCAAAGATGTGCTCTTTTTAACAGTGTTTGTTTGTGGCCCCATGTGACTTAATGAGCGAAGGGAGTGAATTACCATGGAATTGGGCATTAGCATGTATTTACATAGGTTAATTGCATGGGGTAATGGAGGATCAACTTGATTTTCAACAGGGCTGCTGATAGAGACGTCTTCCTGACAGTCCTTCATGCCAACTTCCCTTGGAGGTTGAATTAGACTCCTCAGGCTGGAGTCAAAGACTTTGCAAGGTTTCCTGCTCATGCATTTGTAGTTCTGGGCACTGGTATTAGGTGCACCTTGCACATAGGGTGCACTTACTGAGTTAATCATTATAAACTAGTGAGGAGGTTTATAAGGAGAGAAACTGCTATCATTTAAACTAAAACTATCATTCTGGGATCCTCATCAATCACCACTGCAAGTTTTTTTTACCAATTAAGTTGAACATTAGATGGTTTTAGGGCATCTCCCTACTTGAAGCCTACTTGTACTCACCATAATTTCATTATTGTTTGCAAAGGTTTATGGCCATCATATTGCCTGAACTAACTTTGAGTGACAGTAACTATCTTGCTTTTCTGGGGCTAAGGGCCATGCTGCTCTTGGTAAATCACTACCGCTACCCAAGCAAACCATCTTAGAGCCAGTTCTGTCACGTCTACGTTACTTTGCCATCTGCCACGCACACCAAAGCTCCCCTTGGCCGCAGTCCAGGCCTCTTGCCGGCTCTGCAGATGCTCGAGCACCCCAGTGACTGCAGGATGGGAGTTTAAATAAAACTGAGCATTGATGTGGAGATGAAATTAATTAATGTCTCTGCTATTAAATTACTGTCACGAAGGGACAAATTTTATTTTCCCTTTAAGGTGACAATGTTTCATTAGAACAAAAAGATTTGAAGGGCTAAAGCTTTGAAACACCTTATCAGGCTGTTTAGGATAGGTAGCAGTCACATCACTTTCCTTGTGATGTTAACAGAATATCAGCTTTGGCTGTCTAATTTTTGATACGAGAATTCCTATGAAAAGTCTGCTCTTGTGAACTCCTAAGTTGCAACAGAGTTATACCCATTTTTAAAGCCTCAATCCCTAACTTCTTCCACAAATCAGTAACTGAACACCTCAGCAGTGCAGCCTTTCTTTCTGGATTCATTTATTTCCAGAGATGGGCAAAGTTAGGCATGCTGCTCAGAGCACATATCAGTTGTGGGCTGGTGATGAGCAACTCTGCTGGCAGATAAACAACTCTCTGGGGAGAGGAAGCGACACTTTCTTGTTTTTCAGCTTTGCCATACTTCTTATGAGAAGCAGCTTGCTTTGTGTTCACCCAGCAGCATGTGATAATAGTAAAAATGAGTTCCCATTGACTCTGTTATCAGAGGTTTGCATATTCCTTATTTATGGGTATTCTGAGGAGTAACATAAGTACATGAGAAATACAAAATTATTTCAAAAACCACTGGCATATAACTTGGAATCCTACAGAGCAATATGATGTTAAGAAGAGTGTCTGCCATTTGCACACAGTGAAAAAGGAGTTTACAGTTTTTGCTATAGCCCTGTTACCTGCTGGCCAACCTTAGCTTGGTGTTACTGAACTAACTTGAACAAGAGCCTTTGGCTGGAGTAGGGAGGCCAGGGCAGAGGGGCTCCGGTCAGGAAGCTTCTACAGTGACTCCGAACTGCGGCCAGAGCTGCCATTCCCCCACTGTCAGAGGCATTACACTAAAATAAACAAATACCTTCCCTTGCCCCCACAGTATACACCTCTATTTTTATTATACGAAATAGCAGAAGAAATATACCTGGAGGGTGCATATAATTTATTCGGGAAAATATCTGCAGATGATGAAAAAAATGCCTAATCCTTGGGGTTATTTGATCTGCTAATTATCCATCTTCCGAACCCATTACTCGCACTTTCCTCCTCTCCTCTAAGAAATCTATTTGGCAGTCATCTATATATTTTTTGTAGTTTTCTATGAGATCAGCAGGAAGAAAAAGAGAAGAAAATTTGAGTTGTGAACTGTTAATAAAATGCAAACGCATAATGGCTTTCTCATCTGATGTTTCCCAGTGAGCAGATGTAGATGGACATTTCTGCTATGTAGATGGTTTGGATCACTAAGAAAAAAAAGAAGTTTTGCAAAGTTGCCTTTGCACAGCTAAACAGCCAAGGACAAACTCTGGCTTCCTTTGGAAGCATGTTTGGCACCCACAGCAATGGTGACTCATGTATATATTAACAGCAGCAAAGTTTTGGATCCGCTGCTCCTTGTTACTATAATGCCAACCTATTCATCAGCACAAACACCATCTTGCACATTCTCCTCCGGACAAAAAGCCAAACAAGGGAGGCTGTAGGAGCAAGAACGTACTCGAGCTTGAGCCAGAGCTTGCTGGAAAGTTTTCATTTGACTGAAATTGCTTAGAACTGTATAAAATGGCCTAGTGCAGGTAAGAGTGAGACCCTGATTTATGTGGCACATTTTTACACCCTGAATGTTTCATAGCTTCATGGAGAAGGTCACCTTTGTGATGCAAAACTGCAAGTGAAACAAGACTGCTCCCTTTCTGAATGTTTTATAGCCATGGAGCAGGTTTACAAGGAGGGAGGATTGCTGCGCACGAGAAAAAGGACTTACGTACATCTCTCTTTTTGTGACTTTGTTAGGCAGATTTTTTTCATTGCTGCATTCATGCAGAGATGGCTTCTTTGGCATTGCAACATGCCTACTCTAACTGAACCTTGACTCTTATGGATGTGGCTGCTCTTAGGTTTCTGCTGGATACCTCCAGCTGGAATCCAGTTGGAGCTACGCTCTGGTATCCCGAAGGGAGACTGGGCTGTTGGTGTCCTCCAGGGAGGCAGCGAGGCTGTGATGCCGTCATTCCAAGCTGGAGAAGGCAACTGAAGTAAATGGTCCAGGTGTGTAGAGGAGGGGCAAGACTGATGTTTTAGGCTTCTCCCTCTGTTGGTTCTTTCCGCTACCTGGCTGTCTGTGTCCCACCTTCTCTACGGCTGTGGATCTGCCGTCACCCTTGGACTGCAGGAGTCCAAGCAGAGGAAGAGGCAGATTTACCTTATTTAGTGGCCACTCAGTGCCTAGAGCAGAGATACCCTCCATCTTGTCCTGAGTGTTGTCTTCTTGTAAGGAATGTGTTAAAAAATGCGGCAAAGACAATATGTTCTTGAAAAATACAAGGATCATCTTTCAGTATAAACATTTCCCACAGAACATGCCTTTTGTGACAGCTACGGGCCTAAGAGGGATTTAAATGTTATACATAGAGCCAGAATTGACCTTCACCAGACTGGATTTCACTCTCAGAGCTGGAGGACAGTTTGTTAAGATGGGATTTCTTTTGCTTCTTTCTATACAGTGGCAAATATGTGCTGCCTGCTTGGTTCTGTATTTTCTGAGTTCTCCAAAAGTCACTATTTTAAACTTGAACTGTGGAGGATGAGGAGCACAGTGGTCTGATGATATTTGCCAAGAGAACTTCAAATCTCATACCTGGTAAGGAGAGTAAGAGAGGTTTGGCTGGCTCTGGGTAGAGAGCTGGGTGACATTTACAGAGTCCATCTTTGCCTTCAATTCTTGTGCATTTATATCAGGTCTTCCACAGCACAGATGATCAGCTAGACATGATCTAGACAGGTTTTGAGTGAGGACAGAAGAGAGATGCACTTAATTCGGGGAGGCATGGAAGAAGACACTCCACAGCTAGAGGTGCCGGTCTGTAGCCATGAATGCTTATGTGTACACTGGTTCATGTGGAAAGATCACAGTGCTGGGGGTACAGTTTGGACCATAGAATTTTCTTGATCTGAGCTTGTCCTCACTGTGGTCTGATTATTTCAAGAACAGATTAGACAGCCACAGCAAAGCGGAGACGCACCGGATTTTCCGAGACTACCCACAGTTCAGGTAGGATAAAACAGGAGACAAAGGAAATGTATCGGCTCTGCGTGATCGTGAAGGGTGATGAGTTTGTGGTGCTCTTTTACTGTAGGTCTGGAGGTCTCATTAGAGCTGTGATAGGGAATAGCACTTTGCTCAAGGTCAGAGTGTCGACTAGAGAACACCTGCTTCCAAACAGTGTGTCTCCAGTCCTGCCAGCTGGCCGGGCACGGCAGCCTGGCTGCAGCAGGGAGCAGGGGGTGACCTGCTCCACCAGCGGAAACTGCCCTTGCCATAAACCCACTGGGCTGCTTTGGATCGGTTGAGCCTCTGCTCCAGTCGTTTTAAATGCTGCTGTTTGCCAACCTTGCATTGTTCCTGCAAACCAACTGAGTGTGTTAAGAGCGGATAATTAGGGAGAACACAGTAATTAATACTGCTGATAATAACCCAGAGGTGTAATTTAGCTGCCTGACTTGCACCGAATTCCCTGGGCTGAAGGCACCTGCTCAAGTCTTTCATGGCCAGCTTTAGTTCTCTGCAGGAGGCAGTCAGACACCAGGGAGCAAGGAGAAGCCCCCGAGACCTCTCCTGAACTGTTAATGATTGCCTTGCAGACAAGGATGAGTGTGTCAGTATTGATTATTTTCCTATTATAAACTACTTCCTCTTGTCCCTTTTCGCCATGATCTGTTGGGTAAACACAGGAAATAAGTTGGCACAGT
The DNA here is from genome assembly GCA_013389825.1 of Crypturellus undulatus. Lineage (NCBI taxonomy): Eukaryota > Metazoa > Chordata > Aves > Tinamiformes > Tinamidae > Crypturellus > Crypturellus undulatus. The sequence goes on from VWPW01020025.1 coordinate 165,417, forward strand.
TGATTTTTGCAGTTATGAAATGTCTAGAGACAGAGGGAAGCTACAATTCAAATGGCAGTTTGGCTTGTAAGAAAATGGCTACAGCTAAAAGAACATCCAGTGGACTGTCAGGCTCATAGGTAAGAAATGTTCTTCAGGGCAACAGGGATCTTTCTACATAGACAATATAAGGGACAGTTTTTAGTACTTTGTGCTGCCCTCAGCACACTTGCAAATGGCAATTTGGGTGCAAGTCTACAGCAAGACTATTTTTTTTCATAATCTAATTGCAGCACTGGAGAGGTGAACCTTGTACTCACGTGCTGGTCACTCCTGCCTTCACGCATGTGAGTCCCGTGTAGCTGGACCCTCCCAGGTTGGTGTCCAGCTGCAATCTGCACTATTCTCTCAAGGATGTGACCCTATGTCTAGAGTTTTTATGAATGCAACTACGGAAAATCCAAGGGATTGTGCTTTTCCACTAATGATATTCTCAGGGGCTTGGGGGAAAGGCATGCTTCTGCACACAGAAATGTAACTGTGGTTNTGTCTAGAGATGCAACTATGGAAAATCCAAGGGATTGTGCTTTTCTACTAATGATATTCTCAGGGGCTTGGGGGAAAGGCATGCTTCTGCACACAGAAATGTAACTGTGGTTAAACACATTGCAATGTAAGGTTATGTTTTTTTACCTCTCATTTTTGTCTGTGTGCCATTTGGGTTCTCTTTCCTTAAAACTCGTTCTTTGCATGATAAAGGAATGTTTTATTCAGGATATTGGAATATGTCCTTGGGAGTCTTGAGCAGTTCTACTGACCTTCGTTGTGACCCTGGGCAAGGGTTTCACTCTGAGTTGGTTCCTTCCCAGAGATTTCTAATAGTCACTGATGTCTATTACTAGTTGCTTAGCTTTGGACTCTCTCCTTCCTTGTGTCACAACATTAGCGGTGTGCCCACCTCACCCTATAGCTGTCTAGGAGTTGGACATGTTGTCCTTTTAATTTTCTAATCTCCAGAGAATGATTTAGTCCATCCCAAAATAGCTGTCTGAAGAAGGTACAGTGAATCATTCTCCTGACTTGCCCTTGTCTCTTCACTTAGTAGAATTCAAGATGGCTAGTGAGACTATAGATACCTGATTTTTGAATGATTTAATTGTAGCTAAAAGGAGTTTCAGCCATAAAATGACAAAATGCAAATGTGAGGACTATATTAACTAATCCTCTTCCTTTTTTTAATTTTTCTTTTCTATTGTGGTTTTGTGGGTATGCATGTGTGTTTTTTCTTATGATGTGTGTCTTCATTCAGATGCAATTAATAGAGCTACACAGCTTTCTTCATGCAAAGACATGGGGCTATGTAATTCGACATGACAGAGAAGAGAAATAGAAGAAGTTTGCAACAAGGGTTAGGAGAAAGGCAATAACAAAACAACAAAATGAACCTGGTGTAGTTATAAAGTCCTCACAGTGTTTAGCAGGAAAAATAAGACAGCTGAATTTCCGTGTCCTGCTAGGATAAACAATCTTGTTCCTGTCTGATCAATGATTTTTTTTTTTTTTCAGGGGGAAGGTAGTCCATGCTTGATTTGTCAATAAGTGTATTATACCAACTCTTGTTTGCTTCTGTGGTGCTTGGAAAGGGCTTTTTTTTTTTTTGCCTTTTTTTCTTTTCCTTCTGGTTGTCAGGCTGAATTTGTATCTTCTGGCAATGCTGGGGAGGTGGGAAGGATGTCAAAAAGAGGATGTAATATTCATTTTAAAGTGAGCTGTTAGGAATTGGTTTGACATTTCTGACAAAGGGAAAGGTTACTGCACACAGCTTTTCAGCTCCTATCTTATTAGTCCTTTTCTTCTCAATCACAACCAGAACTAGAGGAATTTCTAGTCATGACTGGCTTGTCCCAAATACATACCTGTTCTGGCAGAAAGGCAGACAGACTCTAAGCAAATCTTGATTTTAAATTCAGACGCTAACTGTACTCACCAGGCTGTGTAGGGCAGTGACCTAAACGCTCTACTCAACTATCAAATGGCTTTACAGAATGGTTGAGATTAGAAGGGACTTCTGGAGACCATCTCAGGCAGACAGGTGGCCTTGGTCACCTTCTGGTCACCTGCTCAAGGGGGAGGGAAAGAGAAATTTAGACTCAAAGTGTAAAGGCAGCCCACAATTGTACATGCTAAAACAAAAGGGAGGTTTCTACAGGAAAGAACTTTCCTGGTTAAAAAAATGTGGATTTTGAGTGTAAAGTGTTTTACTGTCAAAGCTTTAAATTACCTCTAAATGGAACTTGAGACATAGGAAACCAATATTACATACCTTAGCTAGCAGGTGCTCATGTTCCAGCTGATTGCTGGATAGCTCAGGAACAGGAAAAATATAAGAATGTTTGCCAGCTCCGTTCATTACTAAAAGTAATAATTGTTTCTCAATAGCCTCTTATTTCTTCCCAAATGTGGTCTAGGAGGTTGGCTTCACAACTGGCTTAATAGCATTCGTTTTCTAGCTTGTAAAATTAAGAGAGTCAAGCACTTTCAATGTTTTGGTAAAAACAGCTAAACTTGATTGTTTTTCCAAAAGCAGCTGAAAGCATAAATGCATTTGAGGAAACCCTCAAGTGTCTGTTCTTTAGCTCTGTGAGCATTTTTCTGATGCAAATACAGCAAAACAAGTTAATCTGTTAGTTCTTTTTTTCTAGTGGATGCTTAGTGGTTAGGTTTCTTTTGAGTTTTTGTATCTTCTCCTGATTTGCAGCTCTCAGGTTTTGCGTTTTGTCTTCCTGGACTAAAACCAACGGTAACTTTTCCAGAGGCTTTGAGAAGTCTCCAGGGTCACAGCTTTTCTTGGCAGACAACAAAGCACGATTGCAAAGCAGAATGGTTGTGCCCTTATTTAGCAAGCCCTTGCCATGCTCCAAGTTGATGAAAAGTCAGCTAAGATGATACTCAGTTGCTCTTCTGCTCTTCTAGTAGCGCTACCATGCTCCTTTGCCAGGTCAAGCCTCTTTATAGCTTTAATAAACCAGGTGAATCCCATGTGTCTCCTTGGGCCTTGACGCTGTATGGGTCCTGGGTTGTGTTAGATGTTCTGAGCCCTTGTAAAGGCAGTATTTAGCTGGCAAAGAGGAACATCTTCCTCCTAAAGGAGGAAACCAGTCTACCAACAAGAGTACCCTTTGCCTGTTAAAGTAAGGAAGTAAAAACTGGAACAAAAACCCTTCTAAAAATGCCTCTAACAGCCAAAAAGAGTATAATGCGGCAGAGTAGACTTATTAACCCTACCCTACTACAAGCTGTGCAGTTAGAATAGTGTGGTATGTTGTCTAGGGATCCTAGGATTGAAAGGTGTCCTCATCCACACAAGAGTGACAGTTCTCCATATCCCTGGCAGCAACTATTAAGTCATATGCAGAGAATGATGAGAAGCACTTTTGAAAAGTGAAAAGACCAGTTCAAGGAGCTGATGGGTTAGAACTATACGTCCTTTATTTATTTTCTGGTGACTCTTTTCCACTACTTTTTCTGGAAGCAAATAGTGCTGTTCTGATTCTGCCAGGATGCAAGCTGAGCTTGATGCTAAATCTGCTGGAAATGCTGAGGAGAGCTGCTTCTTTACCTTCCGTGTAGCAGCATATGGATTGGTTCCTGCAAGAGTTTCCAATAAACATTTTGATGGGTCTGTTTCACCAGCCACATAGGAAGGCAATCGTAAAAAGAAAGAAAGAGAAAGAGAGAGAAGAAAAAAAACTAACAGGGAAAAGAGGAAAGGGAATTAAAACCTGCAATGATCTCAATACCCTATGCTTCAGTCAAACCACCTCATTAATCCTGCCTGTAGTGCATGTACTAGCTCTGTGCTCCCCTCTCTGACAGGTCCCCAAATCACATTCACTGCCATTCATCATGTGCAGTGGAATAAAACATTTATTCAAACTCATGTTTTATTCCTGGGAAAATATCTATTTGTGCCAGCTCCAGACATCTCTTTAACTGTAAGCACTTCCGACCCTGGCGCTGGGCCCCAGGCTCAGACGATGGGTCCTGCTCATCTTGATGAGAAGGAGCCACCATGAGGTGTGGCCCCAGTGGGACAGACATGGGGTTCACCAAGCCTCATGGTTGCAGATAACCCAGCTTGGTTCGGAAAATGGAGCAGTTCCCGAGCATTCTTGGCTTCTCTCGTAACCCCCACATCCATCTCATCGTCACAGACTTTGCCTGTCGGTGCAGGGAGGGATGTATTAGCTTAGCTGAAGTTCATAGGAGTTTCCTTTCTGAATTAAGTGAGCTTTGAATTCTGATTTAGGAATAGCAATAACGAGAAAGCAGCATCTGCTTTTTGAAATACCCTCTGCACTCCTGCGCTCAGTGCATGCGGTGACTGACCCTGTTTTCTAGGTGAGGAAACTGTGGTGTGTGTGATTAGCTCGGGATTATTCACGGGGCAACAGGAGGCTGGACTTTACGACCTTCGTTCTTCCCTGCTTGCTTGACCAAGCTATTTTTTTTTAGCTCCTGAAACCTACAGTCATTCGTTCAGTGTGCACTCTGTGAAAATGAGTGTGGCAAGTTTACCCCATGCAGATAAAGCAGTGGGGCTCATTTTTAGCAGTGTTTTGCTGTGGAGAACCAACCAAAATCTCTGTCACTTTGGGATGAAGCTTTGAGAGCTGAAGGCAGACAGCAATCCAAACCAGGAAACCCAAGGCTTGAACTCTGCAGTGGTCCCCAGCCCGCTTGAGTTACTGACCCGTTCTGCAAGTCGGCTACGTGAAAATGCAGACGGAGGAAGATTCACTGGAGCCCTGTGACAAATTTGCTGTTCAAAGCCTGCATATCACCCAGGGAGTCTCGTTCCCAGCCCAGAGGTGCCATTCGGTGTTTGGCAGTGTGCAGGGCCTCTTGTCTAACCTGCCCAACACAGTGAGCATCTGCTTCAACTTGCTGCTTGCCTGTCCCTCTGTTAGAGAAGGACGTTTTGGTTTTGCAGGAATGGCTGTACGTAAATGGAATGTCATAGAAGCCATAGCTGTAACACAACCATCTAAAGTGGCATATTCCACAGGTAGTATTCCCGATAAAGACCACATTTCTGTGTTTTCCCTTTGTCACCTAGGACCCAACCTCAAGTAGCCCAGTTATCCTCTTCTCCCTTCACACCTCCTGCAACATGCCCACCACTGTAGCCACAGCTACTCTCTGTGCTCAGCCAACAGCCTCCTGCCAAAACAGGCAACAGCGGCGTTTGGCTCCGTTATCTCACAAAATGTGTGGGAATGTCATAAACATCGAATCTCTGAGCTCTGCATCAAATCTGGCTGAAAATGGGCAATGCATTTAGGTGTTATTGGGAGGGACAGTCTGTATGCTCTCTAAAGCTTTTTTTTGAAGGAATCCAGGCTAATATATTGCTCAGACCTCTTAAGACTGTTATGCCCAAGTGCACACACTCCTTTAAAGCAGGAAGCATGAACGTAAATTAAGGTTTTAAATCACTATAGGTCAATTACCGAGTGGCTACTGCAACCTGTTACCTTCAGTAGTACCTGAACTACTATGCAAGCATGAACATCTAAATCAGTGCTGTTTAACCTAGAGCTCTCAAAACCAGGCCTTATTCACTTCTCAGTCTCACAGCTCTGCAATCATCTTGCTTTCAAACTGCTGTAGGAACAATAAAAAAAAGAAATCTCTCTGAGAAGAGAGAGTACTCATCAGTCACCCGCGTTGACCCTAAGTGACTTGACTTTAAGTATTCAGTAAGCTGCTTCAATTCCTAGGATACCCTGTGTATTTTAACCCTCCTGGTATTTGTGATTTCATCTTCAGAACATCTTCACCCCTTTCATTCCTGCTGCTTTCATAATAGGAATAACTTCCTCCCTTCTTGAAAACCAGCTGTGGCTGTGCTGAAGTTGACTGTGCTAAAGTTTAGTATTAGCTTAATTATGCTTAGGGTCCTGTCTAGACTAGACTCACAAGGAAGTCAGTAAAAGTGTGATTACCTGTCATCTGATTATTGAGCAATTACATTTCACATGGCAGATGGGACCTTAAATTTCTGTCCTCATGAACCCACACGGGAAAGTATGGCTTTGGGCTTTTCTGATCTACAGCAAAACATTATTTCTAGAACCAGAAATTGCTCAATTTTGATCCTTAAGGGAAGAATCCATCCCAAATGAAATCAGTCAGCTGTAAAATAGTAGCTAACTTTTGGGAAAGAGATGGCATATGCTATAACAAAAAAACTCGACCCCACAGAGTCTTCCCCTATAGACTGATAATGGCTCATTTCAATGTCGAAAATGTAATTGAATTGCTCTTTCCAGCAATTAGGAGAGTCTGTTGATGTGCAACTACTTAATTGTGTTTTGATACTGCAGACTCCTTGTGGCAGGCTGAAAGCACCATTTTGAGAGGAAAATTAGTTGTTTTTTGCTGCTTATTTTTTTCCTCATACTCCCTTCTGGACCAGAATTCCCAGAGATGGGAAGTTCAGGGGACTTCAGAGGCTGTGGAGGTGGGTCTTTTCTAGCATCTAGCTGAGAGGGTCACTGCCTCAGGGGCTTGTTAAATTTGTTAAACCTCATCCAGCAGAGCTGTGATTGCTCCCTCCTGCTCCATTCAAGCAGAGGGTGGTTAGCAGAGACCCACAGGTTAAACTGCTTGAGCTAATCCATTTGTTGTGTCTGAAGGGAAGGAGGGAACAATTATATGCAGCTCTTCAGACAGGACCCAGGAGTTGTGATTGAGATGCATCTGGGCAGGAGGTACCAACTGAAGGTACTTCTAGGCACCCTCTCTGGGACAAAGCAAATAGGATGACTATAAAAGACAGAAATGTTACCTCCTTTGCATCCCCAGCAGCCAAATTGGGTATGAACCTTTGCTGACTTGCAGTGGAAGCCAGGGTGTTTCTCTAGTTTGCATAGTTTAAGCAAAGTCACAGATCCTAATGGGACTTGATGTTTAAAATTGCAAGGTCAAAATTCACTGTATTGGAGGGGCTTGAATTTGATTCTCCAGTTCAGGCAAATTTCTGTTTAGCAATGTTTTCTTAAATGCGCATCCCAAGTGAGAAGGGAAGAAAGAAACTTGTTTATTTCTCCAAGGGGATTCTCAGAGATAATCAGAGCATCTGCCGGATGGTATGAGGTACCTGGGGAATGGAAGCTGTGCCCGGGAACATCAGGATTCCTTGTTAAGGGACTGTGTAGGGAAAAGCCAGCACGTCTCTTTGCTGTTCTGGCTGCCTGCCATGTTTCGAAGCGTGAGGCAGCTTTGTCTGGGCTGCAGGATCTGCTTGAGGACTCTGCCAATGACAAGATAGCCAACTTGCAGGACTAAGAGGTGGTCGGGCTGTCAGAAACTGCCCTTCACTTGGAGCCATTAAGGAGCGGATATAAATCCATAGCCATGGTCTTCACTCCGGTGAAACCCTACACCTTGAGAGAAAAGAGGCATCTCCACCTGCAGATCAGCCTTTGGGATTCGATGCAGGGAAGTAGATGCAGAGCTCTGATCTTGGAATCTGGTGTTTCAGGGATACCACACACACGCACTTTTTTTTTTTTTTTTTTTTTTTTTTGATGTAACATGCCTTCTTTTAGAGCTGCAATATGACATTTCTATCTGGAGTCCTGTTGTTAGCCAGCTGCAGCAGTCACAGGCAGCAGTTATGTTAGCACAGTCAACCTATGGTGTCCCAGTTGAGTGCATTACAAAGCCATTAAACGGTTTAATTCAACAGCTGAAACCTCCTGGAGTGTGAATTGTGCTCCCCAAACCAGCAGATTTGGAGATGGATCACAGAGCTTTGAGAGCCCACAGGAAGCTCAGACCCAGGGCTTCTTTCAGACCTAAATGATTCACAGCAAGATCTGTGATGCTTCTCTGAAACTTCTGCAGTTAACTGAGACAGAATGATCCTGGTCGTTTTTGTAGCTAATATCTTGTCTGAGTGGTGAGATTAGCGTGTCCTGTTGATAATGTACTGAATGTCACACATAATGAAGCACTGACATTTTTGCAAGAATTGTTTTGTTGTTGTTATTGCCAAAAAAAAAAAAAAGTCATTCTAATCAAAATGGGAAGACTAGTGTGACCATAGCTGATGAACACTGATAGGTAGATTGGGAGAAACAATTCAAGTTAGGAATTTCTATTATCTGTCAGCTAAGCATTCATAATGAAAGTCTAGAAGCGTTTTAAGTCATGCTGCTTTGTACATGGAAATTGTTTGTTCAGCTCAAGGCGGTGAGGAAACAGTCACAAGTGCCAGACAACGTGTCCGTGATGCTACCACTGAGACTGGTTTCAGGGGAGGCAATAAGTGACAGGAGGTAGATAAGACCATAAAATAACTCAAAAGAACCTCAGGTAGATACCCCTCTCCCTTAAAATAAGTAAAAAGAGAAGGAAGAAATTTGGGGTAAGGTGTAACCCAAGAGAAACGGGAGCATTTGAAGGATGTTTTGGGAGAATCCACGAGGGGTCAGGTGCTCTTTAAAGCAGTGAGAGTAGCATCCTCCCTTTTCCCAATTACCTTAGGGATCACGGAGCAGCTCTTACGTGTGCAGTCAAGGCAAGAGAGAGGTTAGCAGCTAGGGAGCGAGCACAGAGTCCCAAATCTTGGGACACGACCTGTGCCCTGCGTCCTGTCTGTAGTGCCCCGGCCCTCGTCCAGGTGCGGGTTTTCACAGGAGGACCCTTTTAGAGCAGTGAGATGCTGAATCCTTTTGTGTTGCTGAATTCCCAATGGCACAGGTTAATTGAATGGACATATTTCATTAAACAAAGCCTTCGCCATCTGTTCCATCCCAATTATGAATGCAAAAAAGAACATACTTCTCAATTACAGCAGTGTGTGTGGGGGAAATACCAGTGGTTTTAAATGCCTTATAAAAAGCCTTTCCATGAGGCAGCCTTACAGCTAAGAAGTCCAGTTCCCTTCCTGGGCCCAGTCTTTCAGGCTGGTTATTTCTCTCCCTGGCAGAGGAGCTTAGCCTGGCTGTGAGATGGGGACTTCTGGTTGTCACATAGTGTGGGAGGGGAACAGAATATTGGCTCTGCTTTGCTGGAGACTAAGGCAATGGGGCAAGAGCCTTCTATGATCTGTTGTGTTGTTTTTGCTTCCAGGTGATGGAAATGTCATGTTTATGCAATGCTGAATCCCTCTTTTCTCTGAAGGAAAGCATCTTGCAAGCTGAACTAAGGTATGGAGTAAAAGATCTCTTAATTTGTTTATTGTGGATAAAGGCAGATATACAGAAGGGCAAAACTTGTGCTCTGAAATTAGAGAGCCAGTGATGTAAATCACTCTTTCTGGTCACGTTCTGCATCTCTGGCAAAGAGTGTAGTTAGTTACCACTTCATCCATTTGTCTGGCTTGGGAATCAGTGCCTATCAGCTGGGAGAGAGAAGAGGTGGATGCAGCAGCAAATGCCTGATGTTGCAGGAGATGATTTCCAAGTCAGGAGGCAGTTTGCTCTGACCTTTAGGTGGCAGAGCTGGTTTGTTTTGCTGCTCTGCTGTGTTTTTACTTTGTGTTCCCATTAATCATTTTCATTCAGATGAAACCTGCAAGTGCGCAATGTGCAGAACTCATTTCATTAAGCTTGTGTGTGTGTGTGTGTGTCTTTAAAAAAAATACCGCAGCCAATTCTGTTAAATTATTAGTCCGGTATTTCTCAAATTTACTGTCACCCTCAGGTAAAATTGCTGCTGCAACTAAATAAAACTTCTGGAAATGAATTCTAGCTCCTGACAGCCCTTAAGCCCTTGAGGCATTTAAATTCTGGATTTAGCGGCAAGATTATTACTTCAGTGGAGCAGTTAACCATGTCTTTAAGCGGAGTTGCCTGTAATAGTCCGTCCTGATTCCACAGCACTTCTACAATGAGGACATGGAAATAGCCCCTTTTGTTACATACTTTTAATGCAAGTCGTGGGATCAATCATCTTGCAGTGGTGAAAAAAAAATACTTTAAAGTTGCAGCCTGAATTACTTGGCTGCACTGTGTATATATTTCATGTCCTAAGTAGGGCCTTCTTGGCAAAAATTGAGTGCACTTTTCTGTTTGTTTGCTGATATTGTTGGCAGTAGCACAGCAGGAGGCTTTGTTTGGTCTTCACATTTCTTTATAGTTTCTAACATGATTGCTGAACCCAGATTGTCCCTGTGCACCAGTTCAGGAGATGATAATGGTGCCTTCCATCACTCGGCTAAGATGGCTGTGACCACAGCGACAGAGCCAACGGTGGGGTGGAGAGGACAAGAGCACAGAGGAGCTGGTAGATGAGGTCCTACTCCTAGTTACCTCCTGCTTGCGGCCAGCAAATGGAGAGATCCTGGAGTAAGAGAGTGAAACAAGCCAAGAAAGTTAAACCACTGCAGAGTTTCAGCAGGGATACAGTGGGGTTTTGGGATTTTGTTCATGTGAATGCTGTAGTAAAAAGCCAGGTTGTATCTACTACCTCTTCATTACAGATTTGCATCTGCTGTCTTTCTGCAAATGCAGTGTGAGTTGAGTGCTGTTGAATGCTCTGGATTATAGTGCCTGAGGCATGGTGTTGTGCCTGGGGAAGGAGCTCAGAGCTTGGGGAGCAAGGGAGAGTACAGCCAGACAGAAGGCACTATGCTGATTTACTACTGGAGATAACTACATAGGAGGAACAAGTGGAGGAAAAGCTATTGATAATATCTGAGGACTTGGACAGAAAAGAAAGAGTTTCTTATAACAAGCAGAAAATAAACTTCACCATGCTCTTCATCTTGTTGCTACTTTGAAGAAGCTGCCTATACCTTTGCACTCTTGAATGGTTTAAGGGCTGAAGACCAGCACTCCAAGAGAATCAGTCAGGATCCAGTGTGTCCATTGCCAAATGATCCCATTTCAGTGCTCTAGCCTTGAGCCCTGTCTCTTCCACAAAGTTCAGTGTGGCCACCATGACTGCAGCTTCTGAGCTGCGATCTGTCTTGTAGACTGGTCTGCCTAAGACTGTCCCTCTCTTGTGCAGCATCTAGCACCTCTGCATGCCAGTTCTCATCAAAGCTTCTGGATACCACTGTCAAAGCCAACTTGTTCCTGCGACTCAGGTTTTTGACAAGGGCTTCAGACTTACTTCCCTGGAGACCTCATTCTCTGCCAGAGGCCTACAGGCAACATCCAAGCCCTTGGAGCCCCTTTAGGATTGCTTAGTCAGATGCCTACAGTGATGAACTGCAGAGCGGAGAAATGGTCAACACATAGCAGGATGCAAAGTGTGTCTGTCAAAGTGTATCTGCAGTCATGCTAACGACCAGGAGGAGGGAGGAAAACTCTTGGGCATGTAGGACCTTCATGCTTGTTGGACAAAAGCTTGGCCCAGCTGGCCTCGTGCTTAGGGGTGGGTTCAGTGGGAGCTGCTGCAGATCTGGATTGTGATTACACTGTAATCACTGCTGAGCGTAATGGCCAATTAATCTGCTGAGTAATGGAGACAGGGGCAAACCCTTTCCTGGACCTAATTCCAGCCACAAGTACTACAAGACCGTGCTCTTTACAAGCGTGAGATTGCATAAATGCTGCCGCTGATTCTCTGCTTAGGACTGGAATGCTCTGAGCAGCTTCCTCCTCTTCTGGTGAGGATAAACTGAGAAAAGGCTGTTGCTTCCCCTCCCACCTTCCTTCCCTCTTTCAAGTTTGAAATCCAGATAGCTGCTGCAGGGCCAGTGAAATAAATGATTCTCTTGTTTTCCAGAAAAGTAAATTATGTGTGTGAACACACACAGGGATGCATTTTAATTATCCTCATAAATGATGACGAATGCGCGTTTAGGCATGACTGCAAGCCAGGAACAATGCATTCATTGCTTACTGTTGCTTTATCCCTTTTGTGACCTTAATTTAATTTTCTCTAAGCTGGATGGGTGCATCTGTCAAGCCTATACCTAACCTGATGGGACCAAAAGCCCCATTCAAGGAAAGTGCATGTCATCTGTCTCAGCCAAAGGTCTGGCATTACCTGATGTTCTTCCACTTCCTCCCTTGTTGTCCCTCACCTTCTTGTGCTTCATGAATTCTGTCTGAATTTGCCATGACTGCCGAGAGGCTGAGAGCTTCTAACGCCATCCCTGCTCTCTGACCATGCGGCAGCGCTGCAGTTCTCATCTGCCAGGGGAAGGCCTATGATGGGGCCAGTGTTTTAGGCAGCAAAGTTATGCAGCAAAATGTAAAGCATCCCATTAATTCCACTGCCATCATTTTGCTGGCATGCGTTTTGGCTGATAAGCTTGTCATTCATCAGATGACAGACAGAAGGTCATCTGTTTGTGTTATGGCCAAGGAGCTTGGTCTGACTAGCATGACGGTGCTATTGTAGAGGAGCTCTGGCTTGGTCTGTTCCTTTGCAAAGCTTTGCTGTGAAAATTCTCCCGGAGCCCATCTCCTGCTGATCTTCCCATCCTAATGTGCACAGTGATTCCCCTCGCCCCTGGTGAGTGTCATTTCAAAAGCATTTAGTCACAGTCTGAGGCTCTGCAGGGTGCTTTTCATTAGGTGGAAAAAAGAGATGGAAGCAGTTCTGGTAGGGGGGATGCCGTCTGCAAAGTGCAAATGGAGACCTGCTTTCGAACCCTGTTTTAAGGGAGGGTGTCTGCATAGACATTTTTTAACAAATGTCTTCAAACAAGAGCTCCTTGTGCTCTGAAGTGACTGGAGGCAATGGAATATTAAGGTGGCTGTGAGCCTGCTTTTATAGAGGCTTGATACGATGGGAGGGCAACGGTGATGGTGCCCCAGCAGTGTCACCATTCCATACACTTGTGGTATTGACACTCTGAACTGTGAAATTAGCCTCAAACCCTGCTCTGGGTTTGCTCTGCCTGGCCTGGCCTGCCTTTCTTGAGCCTTGTCTGAGCTCCTGCTTTTCTGCATCTCCTCTTGCCTTGCCCCCTTCCTTACTCTCCTGTTCCTCTCTGCAGAGCAGAGCTGTTCTTAAGAGCACCTTGCTTGCTGGTGAGGAGGGAGAAGAGTTGGATGCAGTGTCCAGGATTTAGGGCTGTCTTCTAGCCCACCCCGTGCTTCACAGCTGCTCTCCATGGAGAATTCCCACTGATGGGAACTGGAGCCAAGTTCCCAGCTGAAGTGCGCAGTCCTGAGGTTTATTGCTGTTCTCTGTAAAAAGAGATTCTCCACAGAATCCCATTCAGGTTTTAAAGCAGTAAGAGGTGCCATAATTTATGCCTTCAGGAGTCTAGAATGACCCATGGGGTGCTGGTGTGAGTGTAGTATCACACAGCCTAGTAACACTCGCTACAAAGCGCCAGCAGGGTGACTCTCGTGAGCCAGACCCTGTCATTTTTCTGGCTTCTTCCAAGCAGCGTGTCAGCTCCGACCTTGCCAGCCTGCATCGGAACACAGAATGGCAGCTCTTCTTGCTCGCTTGTTTATCTGTTTCACGGCGAGTGGCAGGGAACCTGGCAGTATCCGGCTTCCTTCTCAGGAGGCCGGGTTAGCAGAAGGTCTGCTCAGATGATGCACTGGGCAGATGGCTCAAGGTAACCCCCAGGGCAAGCACAAACTGCACTGGGATGTGGCCAAGTGGAGGTCTGCATGGGAAGGGGGAGAGAAGTAGAGAGACAGGCAGCGCAGCGCCCATCCGTGGTCCTGCCCCGGCGGAATCGTGCCTCGCAAGCTGCCTGATCCATAGCGGAGATGGAGGGAGGTGCTGGGGAGACACATGCACCATCTGGCCAGTGCTGCTGCCCTGCTTGGCAGGAGAGCGTCTAGGAGGAGCGGCTCGTGGGCTCATAGTGCTCGAAGCGTATATAGTGCTCGTGGGCTCATGTGCTGGCCCGACTGTGTGTGCAAGCTGAACTGGAAAAGCTGGGAATGTCCGAGTGCTGGAGAGCGAGTGAGTCACAACAGGGATGCAAATCTGGGGTGCTCTTTCCCTCTGGGAAGTGGAGGACTGGAAGTGGCCACATGGTTTCAAACACTGCCTGGTAATTGGCTTATTTTCCCTTTTTCTTTATATGTGATTAATAGGGCTACTTCTATGAAGCTAAAACTCCTCAGCTTGAGTTATATCTTCCTGGATCCTGAGCTGCAGTACGGTTTTGACTATAATCTAACAAATGTTACCCTCATCCATTTGCCTTTTATATTAGTGCTCATAGGGGACCAGAGTTACGTATTTTGTTTGTGAAAAACACAGTTCCATCAAAACTAGGTCCAACAGGTTATTGCGCATGCACATGGGGTAAGTGATTGCTCAGTATCCCAGTCTCTGCTAAGTCTGGCTCTGAGAAGCACATTTTTCAGTGAAGAGATGGCTTTGTGTGATACATAGAAAGTCCTATTTCCATCAGTAGCAAGGACTGAGCTGGAATTTGAATTGGGAGAGTGATCGCTTGCTTTTGCCATCAGCTTGTTGATTCTAAGCTAATCATTTTTGCTTAAAAGAGCCTGTGACAGTCTTTTCAGAAAAGGCTTGCTGTACAGACTGAAGGAAAAACAGTAGTTGAAACTAATTGAGCTATAGGAACATATAATTTATGAAAGGAAAAACACTATTCTAGTCAGTATATTAACTCATGACTTGACTTTTTAATGGCAGTGCTGTAGGTTAATTAGTACGTGTGCTGTAGTTATGCCTACCAAAGTTATTCACAAGGGATCACGGATCATGGTCTCATTAAGCAGGCCTCCCATAAAGACAATCTTTCCGTAAGTGGTTTAATGTCCGCATGAGTTCATGGAAAATTTTTTGTCCTTATCAGCAGAATAAGTCAGACTCTGAAGCGAAATGGAAATACTCTCGAGTAACACAAAACCCACACACTATGGAAATACTGACTGGGTGCTCAAAGTGGAATTATTTTCTCTTGCATCTTCCTACACAGTGTCTTTCTCGCCTGTTTCAGGACTGAATGAATTCAGGCAGTGAGCCCTTGCTCGAGCTCCTATTTCTTGTGCGTTGAGAAAGGCGATGAGCCGCCTCTCTCCGGACTGCGCCGCATGGCGCGTTGTGCAGCGGTAAAGATGGTTTAATGTTCCGTGGGCCTGTTAGTCTGCACTGGTTGAACACGGTAAATATCAAAGGTAATACAGTGTTTTTCCTTCATAGAGAAGAAAAAAAACCCTGCAGAATGACCTTCTATCTGCGAAAGTGAATGGAAACAGGAGTGTGTATCTGGAATCTAAGAGGCAGAGCAGTCTTACTGAGCTGCTTTCCCTGGCTCAATCTCCCAGTGTAAATCAGGAAGGAAGGCTGAGAAACACCCTCAGCTTGGGATCCCATTCTCTGTGCTTGTATCACACCTTTTTACACCACGTATACCCTCTATTTCTTTTTTCTTTTTTCGTTTTTTTTTTTTTTTTTTTTTTTTTTTTTTTCCCTTTACCCCCCCCTTACCCCTTCTTCCTGCGTTACCAGGTGGGCGGGATTTTTNTCTCTGGCAGTAACAGGATGGCTGGCATATTACAGCAGAAATTCTTGGTTGTTTCTGGAGCTTCCAAAATGTTGGTAGTTCCCACCGAGCTGACTTGAGGATCTTTCTTCCTCGTTTTCCAGCAGGTTTGTTCTCAGATTGCTTCTCAGCTTGGGCTAAACACCCCCAGAAACTGGAGCTGACGCCGAGTTGGACTTGTAAGCAGTATAGTCCCCACTGGAGAGGGCTGAACTTGCACTCCTGCCCTTTCATCTCCAAATTGACCTGCTGAATGGAACTGGCATCCCCAGCAGGACTTTCCTTTCATCAGCATTTTTTCCCCATACATAATGGGTCATTAATTTTACTGGGGTTTTCTTTTTGCTTTGTCTTTCTTCTAAAACACTCGGACCAAAGCTGGAAGACTGAAATATTCTGCCTCCGCTGCAGTATGGCGTAGGTGAAATGTGCTACTGTCTGCAGTATATGCTCTGTCCAGGTCGTCTTCCCAGCACCCACGTTCCCAGACATCCCCGGGCATGAAGTGGGTATTCCTGCCTTTGATCCCATTGTCTCTGTGAGAATTTGTAGCAATCTGCAGAGATGATGGTGATTGTGCATGAAAGCTATTGTGGGCAGTTTTAGAGGGATGAGAAAAGTGTGGTTGTGCATCTTCCACCTATTGGGTATCCGGAGAAGCCAGGGATCCTGCCTTTGATCCTCCAGGTATCATCAGTCGTAGGCAGGGATGGCATTTCCCTGTAGGTATGTTTGCATTCTCGTCCTGCATGCTTTTTGCCTTTGCTGAGGAATTAGGATGACATCACCTGGCATTATCGTGGGGAAGTTCATTTAAGTTTGACTATTAGAGTCTGCACTAAAGATCTCAAAGACAAAAAAAATCCTTGAGGTATATCAAAATTTGTTGCTCACTGTGCTTTGCACAGGAAGGAATACTCCTCTGGTTGACAGAGACCATATCTGCATCTTCTTGTTTTAAATCTTAAAAAGCAGATAGCAAGAAAAATGAGCAGTAATAATGACCACTTCGCTCCTGCGGAGAAGTGCAATTTCTTTATTAAAGAAGAGGTGTCACATGCTTGTTCCTTAAATCCTCCTAAATACCTGCTTAGCAGCATTATTGACAGGCTTTTCTCTTGAACATTGAGCTGTTAAGCTGCTCCTAGTTTACAGCAAGAGGTTAAGGGATTTCTCAAAGCCTCCAATGAAAGCCTTACTAACTGGATTAACTGCTAACATGGATTTACGCTTTCAGTCAGATTAACCCCAATTGCTAAAGGAGGTTCCTCTTGTTCCTCTCCTCTTCTTCTTTTCTTCTCTTTTTTCCTTCATCTTTTCTCTTTTTGTTCATCAGGAATAAGGGAACAAAGTAAGGGAATTTGAACGGTGGGACAGCACGTGCTTACAGGCCTGGGGAGAAGCAGTCCGCTGCTCTGGGGACGTGTCCTGCATGTGAAGAGCAGTGGGGACTCAGACAACTCTGCTGGCCTGAGTGGCTATCTGGCCTCTTCACATAGGACTATTTCCATGAGGTCTTTAGAAAATGTGAGAAACTTAGAAAATTGGACTGCAGTTTTGGATTCTGTCTGCTTTTGTCTTCCTCAGTTTCTCTCGTCAGCCAAGGATTGGGAACTCCTCTACAGAGTAATTAGATAAGTTACAAACCTAGCTGAGCAGATAGCAGGGAAGGTGCTAAAAGATCTTCCAGTGAAGAAAAGCAAATAGGATAACCCATGGTCTTTGTAGCACTGCAGACTGGAAGGTAATCTAATTTAGGTTGTAGTTACACGTGTTTTTCTTCAGCATCTTAGGAAGAATTAAGCATCATCTCTTCTCCTACTTTTGGCCTGGTTGTTTCTGCCCTTGCACTGCTCTCTGAGCCAGCATATGCATTTATAAGCAGGACGACAGCCAAACTATCCACTGCTTAATTTAGAGGCATTTTGCCCTCTCTGTGCCTTATAGTGCCCACATACAAGGAGTGTAGGTCGGTCAGGGAGGGGTGGATTGGGCGGCCTCTGTCAGTGCAGTGTGAAGGCTGTGGGCCTGGAGCTAGTCGCTCAAAGTGAGGATCTGCTCTGGCTTGTTGCACAATAACTGCAGTGCAAAAATCTGTTTTAGCAAATGCTAAAGGATGGCAGGGAAAAGCAAACAGAGATGTGAGCTGGAAGGAGCAGAGACACGCAATGTAGCTGCGCTCGCCTGACCAAACTTGCAAATGAGTTGATTCCTAGCCCAGGAGATCAAGGAATTGAGCCAGCACTTTCGCTGTTTCTCTGTAATCTGCTCACAGCACAATTCAGACCTCTCAATTATCTTTTTCCCCGTGCATGATGAACCATGCAGTGGCCACATGAAGGGTCACTGCACTATGACACGTTGTTTGGCACATGCAAGAAGTTGCAGTACTCGGCTGTCCCTGGGGACCGAGTCTTCCACCATGACCGTGCTGAACCCACCCCCTGGACAGCAGGGTGTCCCGAGGGAGAAAGCTGTCTCTTTCATTTAGCTCTTGCTTTCTGCACTGGCTCTGATCAGAAGTCCAGCTGGCCCAGGATCATGTTGCTAAATAGAGACCATAGCATAAGAAACATGGTATTCTGGCTCCTAAGCAATATGTGCACTCTGTTTATTAGCTGCTGATGGAGCGATCGTCCATGAGTGCATCCTGCACCTTTGGAGCTCTGGGTTCAGCTTGATGATCAGAGTATCATTGAGTTCCTGTGCTGTGCAAAAAGGTTTGCTTCTGAGCTGGCTGGCTGGGGATAGTTGGGAGATACAGCAGTCCCCTGCTCTGCTCCAGGATGTTTGGGTTTTATACAGGTCCCTTGCTCTGCTTTGTGTCTGTCCCCCAAACTCCAAGCCCACCCTGCAACTATTCAGACCCTGTCCATCTGGAAACCATCAGTAGGATCCAGGAGACCCTGCTACGTCATTTCCCTTGAACAGCTCTCCCTGATCTGCTATCCTGCATGTTTTCAGTCCTGTGTAGTCCTTAATTTTGCATTCTTTGACCCCCTCCCTACTGTCTTTATCCCATTCTAATCCATTTTTATCTGAATCACTGGCCTTCATTTCTGATTTCCCATCCGCTCCTCCTTCTTGCCCATCACATGTTTCTCTAATCTCCCAATCCACCAACTCCCTTTCACCCCAGAGAGCAGCTGCTGCTCCTCCTCTTTCCTCCAGCACATCCGCCCTTTCTCCCTGGCCTGCAGTGAGCTTCTCCCAGTTGCCTAGCATCAACCTGTTCTTGCCTCACGCTGCCAGGTGAAACTCTCTGCTCTCCTTCACCAGTTTGCTTTCCAGGCCTCATTATGTGCCCCTAAGGGGAACCCATGTCACTCATTTTGTGCTTTGCATCAGCAAATACTGATTTCTTCAAGGCAACCACTCTAGGTTTGTGACACATGCACCGCTATCACCTCGAGGCACTAGTTCTCTGCAAGCCCTCCTAATCATTTGGGATTGCACTATTGCTTGTGTTCCCTCTGGCAGGCCTCTCTCTGTATGTACAAGGGCCTCCACTAGAAACCTCACAAACCTCCACAAAAGGGAACTGAGCAGGAACACATTTCTCTCTCTGCAGTGATGATGGAGATAGAAATGCACTTGAGCCATCTGTATTTTGGCTTTTCCTTTTCGACCTTTGATTATTATTTGTGGAATTCCTTATGGCTTGACACTTGGCGTTTTACAGCAGAGGCCTGTCATATCCCTTTTATATCAGATGGTAAAAATAATGTCTGCAAGCCCTATGGCCAACAACGAGACTGGCCAAAGAAAAGCGAGAGGCAAAATAAAATGAAATCCTACAAATGGAAGGGGTGAGATGAAGGGAGACAGTTCTGGGGGGTGAGGGAAGGTTACTCTGTGTGATAGAGAGGGTTATGGATAGAGGATGACTGGGAGTGTGCTGAGATACTGCCATAGTTCTTGACTTAGCACTTTCCTCTCTCTGACTCTTGCTTGGATGTAGAACTTGTTTGAATGTAAACTTGTAAACCGGATCTTCCTTTTGTTCGTGTGCTCATCTGAGCTTTCTACAAGTTTAAACAACCTTAAGTTTATCCAGCTAATGCTCGGTGCTCCTTTAATTCCCTTTGAGCCAAGGGAAGCAAATGTTCAATTCATTGACAAGACTTTGCTTCCCATTGCCTGATGTTCAAATACTCCTTTATTGGAAATGTATGTCCTTCCCCTGGGGAGCAGCCCCAGCTTCCATTGCACAGCAGTCAGGAGGCCCCCTGCCCTCCTGATCTTCTTAAGTGTCTGTCTTTGAAACCCTTCTGCATAGTGACTGTGGCATAAAAACACTTGAGTGTGACCAAGTATTGGCCTTGATGGATTTCCTAGGTCTTATCCCAGGCCCATAAGCCCCCTTTTGGCATTACAAGAAGAATGATGAATTTTAATAGTGAATCAGAGAATTCCTTATTCTCTCCTGAGGGAGACACCAGGCAGAGCTACTGACTGTGAGGTGTGAAATGGGCTGCAGCCACTTCTCTTTTAGGGAACTGTCTTCTCTTTATAGGCAGCACAGGCTCGTGAGTCAAGCACTTGTGTGAGCAGACCCTGCATTTGAGGTCGCTGCCTGTTGAGCCTGATCTCTCTCTGTTTTATGTTCCACTAGGCTTGGTCTTTTTGGTCCTATTAATAACAGGGGTAGCGTTTACTAAAGATGAATTTTCTCCTACCAGCCAGATAGAAATGCAGGTGAGAGAAGGAGGTCAAGCCTTTTGGGATCTCTCCATGGCACCTTCTGCAGCTGGGAGACACTTCAAACTCCCAGGACTCCATTGCTCCCATAAGACACAGCCTAATAATTTAATCCTTAGGATAGTACTGAGTGACTTAAGGGGCAAATCTCCTTGTATTCTGTTCCCCCAGCACTGATTTATATTAGATTTTATATTAATAACTCCCTGCCTTGTGTGATATTTCATATTTAAGAAAACTTTGCCAGGTGTTATCGTTTTTTTTTTTTTTTCAGCACCTAACGGGCAGAGTAGCAAGCACTAATACATGGTTGTGTCTGACCATTTTCAGCAGTCACCTTGCCTGCTTCTCGCTGACACAGTTCTTACAGTAATTAATGAGCTGGCACATTACTTGGAGCCTTGTCAATGAATTAATCTCTGTGCAGAGGGAACAGCTGAACACAGGTTCCTCTTGTCGTCTTTGGCTTTTAGGGAGCCTGAGAGCCTGGAAATTGGGAGGACTCTGTGAGAGTCACTGCGCCAGGGGTGGCCAAAGTTGCATACTCTGTATATTTAGTGTATTTCTGTATATAATCTGATTAAATAGGGAGAGGAGCATGTTCCGAGAGGAACTTGGCACTATATTAAAGTGCATTTTGGTACCACATGGCTAAACAAGAGCCAGTGGATTCAAATGCTACTGGTTCTTGTTTATTTCTTTCGAAGTTTAGAGCAACTCTGAAGCGTCCAGCACTGGCTCTGTGGTTGAAATCATACTTCCTGTATCGGAGAATCATTTTTAACTTCCTTGAAGAGACTTTTCATTTTTTGAGTTTTTCCTTGGTTTAAGCAGAGTTCTTCAGGTAATAATCTGGTTATATAGTGAATAGTTTGTTAGAAATCCCAGGGTTGCTGGTTTCAATCTCAGTATTGGTCTGAAGAATTTCATACCACTGTTTGGAAAGAAAATGGTCTATTTCTCAGAGGACAAGGCATCTGGTGAGAGCTAAGGAACGAATCTTTCCTTAGAAGTGCTGGGAGTAAGACGTGGAATTTATCATCTGGTTTAGTATTTAGTTTTTTTTTCCATCTACTTGCTAGCCTCAGCCAGCTGTGGGACAGGTCTCACATCCAACACATACCTCTGCTTAGCTGCCTGTCCAAGAGATTGGGAAATGCTGCAAGGTCAAGTCTATCCCCAGATAATGAGGGGCTCAGCAAGGTTAGGTAGTTCTGCACTGAAGCCACCAAGTTGTCAGGAGACAAGTTTGATCATTGCCTGCCCGTGGGACACTGTTTTTTCCCCCAGGACTGCGTGTTTCTTTCATTGACACCAAAGACATCTCAGTGATGAAAAGTAGCATGACCAGTTTTCATAGAAATATATTTCCATTTTAGGTTGAAAGGGAAGCCCCCAGGCCTTTCCCTTTCTAAAATCATCCAGGTGCATCAGAGCACTTCCAAGTGAAGTTGTCATCATTTCAAAGACTGATTGCCTGTAATAAGAGAGAGGACAGTGCATTTGGGTGCTAACGCTTTCATGCACAGATCTCTTTGCCCAGTTCCAACCTGTAATACCAGAAGGCTTTTCACAGAGTTCCTCCAGCTTCAGGTTTAGACTGAGCTGGATTCTGCACTGATTTTACAGTTCTACTTTGAATGTAGAATTACACTAAAATGTCAGCTGGAAAAGCACATGAATCGTGCACTTACACCTAAGGACATTATTATGGTCAGTGATGCAGTTAACACACACATGGCCAGTCCAGCATGGAAACAGTGACTCTGTCAAGCTGCTGAACTATTTTTGGTTCACAGGCGTGCTTAGAAACTGCAGTGATAGATAGACTAGAAATGTTGACAGGAATGAAATATTTACCCTACCTCTGCCTTGATATTACAGGATCCTGAGAGTTTTAAGGTAATCTCTGTTCTCATTTGTGATCCCCCCAAGAAAGCTGTAGACACAACCCAA
This sequence comes from Crypturellus undulatus, assembly GCA_013389825.1. Lineage (NCBI taxonomy): Eukaryota > Metazoa > Chordata > Aves > Tinamiformes > Tinamidae > Crypturellus > Crypturellus undulatus. The sequence goes on from VWPW01020025.1 coordinate 187,513, forward strand.
TTTAATGGTTGAATGGAGTTTCTCTAATGGGTTCCTTTCTCGCAGGGCTAACTAATTTAGTTGGAGATGCTGGTTAATGACAAGGGAGAGACTCCCTCTGTAGTTCTAAGTGCAAGGGTGGTGCTTCCAGAGGAAAACCCAGGGCTGGGAGGGGCTCAGCTCTTTCAGATAAGACTTCCCAAAAAGGTCCCTTGTGTGGCTGCAAGGTAACAAACCAAACTTCTTGGTGGTGGGAGGAAGGGAACTTGACAAAAAAAAATGATACAAGTCAATAAAATGAAACTGTTCTGGTATCTTTAATGCTAGAAATCATGTTTCATGTCTCTTGCATGAAGTACATTATTCTTTTCTAGGTTAGAGAAGGCTAGCTGGTTGTTTCTGTTACATCACACAGCAGAGAGTTCCAGTGATTATTTATGCTTAGTTAAAAAGTTTTCTTTATAGATTGTATAACCAAATTTTGTTTTAATTGCACTGATTGTCTCAAACTATTTTCTCAAATGGCAGTGAAAAGGCAGAACTGCCCAAAATGGTATTTCACATGCTGTTCATGTTCATGGCTGTGTCATCTCTCATTCATCTTTCTCATTTGTGTTCAGTGTTCATCATTTTTGTGGCCTTTCTCTATGAAGATACTTATCTACTATTTTTACAATTGGCCTTTTTGAAATTGTGGTATTGTTTTTTACCTTTTCCTTTTGGATTTATGATACTGAGATATTAATACATCACTCACAAAGAGACTTGCTTTTGTTTACTTCACTAGAGCATCTTGGCATTTTCTTTCTTATAAAGAAGTCTTAGATGTTTTGATGAAACTTCAGATGTTGTGGGCAGGTGTCTCACCGCTCACATTAAGCTGATTGAAGAGACCTTCGTGTTCTCAATCTTTCTGTCCATCACCAAATGTTACAATGAGTTTGGATCCTTTCGAGCAGATTATTCCAACCCTTGCCCTGTATCAACTGAACAGTGAGGCTATGCTGAGCCTTGCATTTGGATGTCTTCCTCAATTGTCTCATGAGGTCTTTCAAGTTTCACTTAATGTTCTATTTCCGTGCAGATTTTGCCACCCCTTCTTAATTCTCTTGCTTTCAGAAGCTAATAGATATCTCCTGGTCTTACACAAACCATAAAGTTTTTACAGTTCTCTTTCCTTTACCTTCAAGGTTGACCATTTGAAATACAGGCAAATTCAGTGTGGCTCTTTGTCTCCCTCAAGTGACTAGCACAAATACCAACCTCTATGCAAATACCTTCCTTGTATAAATCGAACACTGATGTGTGTCTTTCCCCTTGCAGAAGCTTCACTGAATTTTCTCTGCTCTTTGTTTAAAAAATCCTACAATTTTGTTCCTATTTTCAAAGAGCTGTATGTCTTTATTGCAAAAATCTATCATGCTTGGAAAAGTTAGGAGAGGAAGATGATACAAGACCCTCCTTTCTCATTGTTGCTGTTGGATGAGAAGGCTGTTGCAGAGCCAACATTCTTCAACACGTAGTCTCCAACCCAACTGTACAAAAATTCCACACTTCCACTTAACCCCTCCATTTGTCAGATTAACTGAACAGAGCTTTGTTGACTTCAGCTCAACAGTGAGTGAAGGTGGCTTTGTTGGTTCCAGCCTAAACTTTGTCCTCCTCCTGTGTGATCTTACTGGCATGCAAACCTCTGAGCTCCACTCTTCACATAGACTTAAAGAAGGGCACTGACCAAGCTGTGCTGAAGAGAGAAGAACCAAGGTTGCTACTGGATACCTTAACTCAAGCTTAGGACCTAGGAGAATTGTCCTTTGATTCCTTTGTCAAGTATATCTATATTTTTGCAATGCATCCTTTAGATTGAGTTCTTCCAAAGTCACCAAGAAACAGCTTGTGTCAGAGCAGGGCCATGAATATATACAGCATGGGGAACATTTAGGAGGATGGATTCCCAAGTGTCTCTCTCCAGTCTCTGCAGCAATGATTAGCCCAGCTCTGGATGACAGAGTGTATTAAAATGGAGATGACACTGCCCTTGAAACATAGTAAGTGGAAAGACTAGTGAGAAATCTCTGAGAAACTTTCCTGCATTTAGACTAAGTGAGGACAGCTCTCTTCTGTCTGTCTTGCTCTTCCCTCGGTTGCAGCAGCAGCCTAGAACTGAGTCTTTGGTGTCCTACCTTCTCTTTTCTACCTCCCAGGATGAAAAAATAATGTGGCTTTTCTAGTGTCCTAACCCCATTCTGTCATTCCCACTGCGCTCCTATGAAATGCATGTTAGACTACAATAAAGCTGGTGTGCAGCCAGCATGGAAATGGTATTGGCAAAGCTGTAATGGAGGCAGGAATTTATGACTGAGCCAGGTGGAGTTCTGAGGGATTGCACCTGAGCTCATATTACCTTGCTGCCAGGCACTGAATTCAGTTATATCACTTTGGGCAGGTAAATCTATTGGTGCTATTCAAGTGTGGCTATCACAGTGTGTGCCCTTTTCTTTGAAACAATTCTCTGCTTTTAATGGGAATAAATGATAGTGACTTGTTCCAACTTCAAAAATAGATAAAGAGAGGGCAGATACTAAGGAAAATAAATGGTTGAAAATTGAAAATATTTTCCTTATGCTTCATTCTTAAATCTACGTATTTCTGTAAGCACCTGAATTAGGACAAGTGGTGCTGACCAGTGAAGGAGACATTTTATGGTTAAATGAGACAGGAGGTCATGTAGCCCAGCCACAAGTGATTCCCTCTATTTTCATACCCCAGTGCTTGGTCTGTTGGGACCGTGGTCTGCAGGAGCTGCCCTGCTTGTATGTAGAAGTCCCAACTCTCTGCAGAAGACTGTCCATTTTTTTTTTGTTTATCTGTGGTGAGAGTATGTCATGGAAGCGTGCATGGGAATCGGGCTCCGCAGGGTTCTTCACCATTACTTGAACTTAATGATTGCTGATGCCCCTTTCCTTTCTTCCCTTTCTCTACCTTTACCATCTTTACTGAGATTGGATAAAGCAGAAGGGTCATTCAGTCCCTGGATCCAGCTGGCTGGAGACAGTGCAGTGCAGGGGACACCATGCTCCCAGCAGCAGGCTCTCCTCAGATTCCCATTTCTGCTTTTTTAGCACCATGGATCATTATCATACTTCACATTTTGCCTAGGACTGGAATTCACTCAACAGTTCTTGCTGCAGAATTTTGCAAGAAAGGAGAGAAGAATGGGAAGAATCTGAATGAAGAAAAGATGTCCTTTCATGTCTGCTTCTCCTGCTGTTCAGAGCAGCACTGATAGAAAGTTGAGGCACCCTTCGTGACATTAATATCTTCAGGTAAATAGTTTTATCATCCCTCTTAGTCAAGGTATCTGGCAGCTGTTAAAGGCATCATTTTCTGTTTATCGTCTTATAAGCAGCTGCTTCAGCAGAGTTGCAAAATTAACATTGTGCTGAGCAAAATGGTCTGTGTAAAACAAGGGCAATCCATGTAAGAATATACATAATCCTTCACATTAAAATTTGGCTGTTAAAATTCTGATACTCTCAGAGGTCACTCCAACCTAGTTAAATTCTCTTCAGTAAAAGCTGCTATTGTGATTCAGAGATTTTTTTCCTGTAATATTCTCTCCTTTGGCCTGTGCTCTTCAGGACTCACCTCTGTCTCCCCTACCATCCTGGCTGCCTCTCCTGATTTAAATTGCATTACATTCTGCCATTTATTATTTAAAGCAAAGCTTAACTACCCAGGCACCATGAAAAGCTCTCAATAGTGGGGTTAGAGTTCCTTCAGTATTTTCTTTTCTTGTTTTCTCTTGTCCTTTCGGGAGATTTGACCAACACTGAATCATTTTGAGGGAGGCTGCTTGTAGAAAACGTGCCAAGCTGGAGCAGAACAGATGTGAATTCAGTTCCCTGCTATGACACAGGTTTCCTGAGTATTGTTAGATATATCATTTAATCTCTCTCTTTCTCTCTCATTCTGCCGCATTCTCTCCCTTGACACTTTGCACAGAATATTTACTTCTACCATATAGCTTATTTACTTCTACCATACAGCTTATTTCAATGTGTTTTTTTTTCTCCCAGAATAAAATCTGTATTAGCCATTGTGTACGCACTACTGCAGGGAGTAGAATTTTAGTGTTCAGACCTCACATTCTGTAGTGCCACACAAATAAGTGCATTAAATAAATACCTCCTCCCACCACACGCAGAATCAGTATACAGATGGAAACAGAATGATGCTAAGGTTAAACCTGATCTCCCTTGCCTGAGGCTTGTAATGAAGTAAAAGGAGATTTAATTCCAATATTAGTGTGGCAACTCTGTGACCTTAAATGGAGTTCTTTTAAATTTATCTGGGGGATAAGCATGCATCTGTGTAAATATTTAGAGCCACTGGCTTCCTGATATCGTGCTGTGTAATCTGCCCTTTCATGTTCTGGAGTGGAATCAGGATCACTAGTTATCCTGGGTCCATGACAGTGGTCTCATGAGCACAGCAGGGTGAGTAGCAGCTCCTAGCTTCTTTCAGGACAATTTCGAAGGAAACATTCTTAGGAAAAAAATAATGCGTTGCACTCTGACAGTGGAAAACTCCTGTAGCAGGCATGGATAAAACCCAGAAGATTAGTTTCCCATCCAGTAACACACTTCCATTGTGAAGAAATATAATCATATGGTTCAGGAATCATGACCTGACTACAGTGTTGACTTTCAGGTCCTAAGAGTCATTGCAAAGTTTATGCCTGGCCTATTGAAGGCTAGTGACTAGTCAACAAAACCTCAAGGGACTACTCTATAGGGAGCCCATGTCTTCTGACAAGCATATAAAGCAATCTCTGGTTATAATTGAGAGGTGACAAGGTGAATTTGAAGAAGTTCATTCTCAAGTTGAAGTTGGTGTGTCAAACACATCAAGATGTGTTTGGCACACCTCGTAGTAGAGTCCATATTCCTCATAATATAGATAAAAGTGACTAAATTAAGGTTGCAAACAGAGGCTTGAATGAACTCTTCCCTATGCAGAAAGGAAAGTAATTACATTTGGAGGACCCCAGAGAATTCCTATCTCTACTGATATGAAGAAACAGACTGAGAAAGATCAGTCTGACAAACAATTCTATACTTATACTGCAGTAATCAAAGGGCCACAGGCACTGGACCTGGGGAATATTGCCTTTCTTATTGGGGGCCCTTATCTGATGATGACGGAACTGTTGTGTGTTAGATTATGAGACTAATCTAGGATATAGAAGTTTCTATGCTCCAAAGTTTTGTATTGGCAGGAACCTGTTTCAGTGGAAAGGGACAAGATGCTGTAGTTAGATCCCAGTTCTGCAAAAACACATTTAACCTTCACCACACAGGTATTCATTTTGCAGGTATCAGTGAAACTAATAGTCTCATTTGAAGTTCATACATTCCTTAAACATTTTGGTAAATTAAGGGACAGAGGTTCACCCCCATTTTGGTATAAATACACTACAGCTTATTCTAGACAGCCCTCCTCTTCATTGAAAAGTGTTTAATGACAAATTTCATTGCAGGAGGTACTTGGGATTTAGGAAAGTCTGGGGTCTCTTCAGTAACTTTAAAGGATTAAAGAAAAAATGGGAGAAAGGACTTTAAAAGGTTTGTTCTTTTATCTATTTTTCACCCCTTTAGCAAGGATCAGCTCTACATATGTCATTTCTGACAGATATTTATTCTTTAAAGGCCAACAGTGAGACCCCTAGGCAATCCATCCTAGTGCTCTACTCTGCTCACTAAGATCGTCCTAATGTCTAGCTCTGATCTCTCTTGCTGCTATGTAATCCCATTATTTCTTGCCTAGTCATCCTGATCATGGACAACTGGTTTCATTTCTCTTTGTAATATCCTTTATGCACTTGGAGACTACAGCTCATTTTCTCCTTTTTGCCTGGAATAACTCTAGCTTTCTCATTGCTACCTTCATACATCATATGCTTTGAGTGTTCATGCTGCTCTCTTCAGGACTTTCTCCAGTCGTTCCACTTCTCTTTTGAGGTCCAGTGCTCAAAATGGGATGCAACCGAGGCTTTACTGGTTCAGGCAGAGGGTGAGAAATCATCCGCCTTTGATTACAATGCATGACATATTCTCATCTTCATCGTTTACTGGCACAGAGACAATTTTAACTGAGAAAATGGTAGAAAATTAATTTCTTCTTCTGGCGATTTAGACTTATCTGGTACCTCTCAGATGATGCTATTAAGTGTTACAACAACTCAGGTTCTTTCCTCAAATCATTAAATCTCTAGGACAGCTCATGCTGATAAAATGACCGTTCTTGCATTAATCTTTGCTCTAGGTGTTGACATTTGAGTGGGTGCTGGTAGCTGTTCCCAGGGAATCCACATTGACAGTCGAGGCACTATGATTAGCCAGTCTCACAGGGCTTGCCATTTAAAACTAGAGGGCCGAGAGGTGGGTTTGCAGTATTTCTGTCCCCTGAAAGACAACAAGGTCACTGAGATCAGACATGTGCCCCGTAAAAAGAAAATAGGAGCCAGCTGACCAATTCTCTCACTGTTTTTGTAATCTCTCACCTTTTGTAATTTCCTCTTGGAGACTCTTTCATAATCTTTCAAGGAAAATCAGGCTAGTGAGAAAATGAAGATGAAATGAAAGATGAAAAGGCAACGGGACATCACCTGCCTGAAGGACAGAGTTTGTCCATTACTGTCAAAGAATTGAGGAGATAGACAATTTTTTTTCATTTTTCAGAACTTTACAGCTACCTCCAACAGGTGCCATATTCCCAGCTGTGAAGAGAGCATGTTTTTGATAAAATCCAAGTTTAATTTGCTGAGATTCAGGTTTCTAATACCATATTATCATTTATTTAAATATAAAGGCTGCCTCTCATTGCACTGTGGGAATCCTTTTGGGGCAAAGGAGCCCCTTGACAATGGTTCTCCTTAAACAAGATCATGCTGTAGTGCACTGGGAATTAACAGTGAAGCTAATTTCAGGTTGCTTTATTCAGATTGTTCCTCTGAGAACCATAAATTGCTTTAAGGAATACACAGGGCTTTCTAGAGATCGTGTCTGGACAGATGGGACCCCTTTTTATATGATAAGGTATCAAATACTTATGCTTAGGAACCAGAATGGCTCCTGCAGACTTTGGAGAGTTCCAAATTTTCTTTCTCAATAGCTATAAACATTTGGAAATCTCAGCAACATCAGCAAAGCACAATGTTATCCTCATGCTCAGGAGACCATAAGAGGGTTGTGTTGACTGGACTCCAACAGCTCTGGCGCATGCAAGTTCAAGACATGGTCAAATGCTTTGTCAGCTCCCTTGGACATTCTGATATATACTTGCTGGCATTTGGGTTTCTTGAAAGCGACATTGAAGTAATTATCTCTGCCTTTTGTTGCCAGACGTTATTGTCACACTAATTAGTCCACAGTCAACGCTCCCACTCTCTCTAGTCTTATAAATTTGTTCTTGCTTTATGCCCTGCTATTCAGAGGTAGGATAATATGGAGTATAGGCAGATATTTGCCTTATTAAATTCCTTTGCTTGTGGCTAGATTTCAAATCCAAATTTGATGTGGATTCAGCCTTGGGAAGGAGGGGAGGTTTCATTAGATCTGCATAAAGAACGGAACACTACAAAATGTAGACGGGAAATCAGCTTTACAGTCATGTCTGACCTACCTAAAGGGCAGAACCAATATATTCCTGATGGTTAAGGTGCTTGGTATTACAGCATTTTCACACAGGACAGGCTCTTTGGCTCTTTTTCTCAGTGCATGCAATGAGTATATATATTTATTTTAGAAAAACACTTAGCCAGAAGGAAGACAACATGTAGTGAAAGATAAATTATGCAGATAATGTTCTATTATGCGCACAGAGTAAAAAGTACAAGGGACATGAATTTCCCCAGGGAGACACCTCTGAAAGAGGGGAGGCTGGGACAACATGCAAAGTAAAATAAGAGGAGGAAGAAAAATCAAACTGAATGTAGTCAGTTGTGGCAGATTTCGCTTGAAGGAGGAACAAGACTGAATGAGCAAAATATTGTACTGGGAGGAATTCCTTCCAATGAAAGGACTGTGTAATAGCTGTGCCACTTATCAAGGTCACTACAGCAACTCATGAGGACAGAGTTTTGACCCTGCAGGTATTTATGAGGCCTGGAGTAGGTGACTGGAGAGTGTGAAAAGAATCAATGTAGAAAACATCTGGCAGCATCTTTTCCCTCCAGTCTTCTGCATTGTTGTATGGGGAGGGAGGCACCGTCTTTTCTAGGCCCTGCCTGCGCTATGTGACCCACTGAGGTCTGACAGGATCCATTCCTGTGGGGTGTGTGGCAGTGCAGGCTCATGAACACCAAGCCAAATGGCTCCTGGATCTTATCAGACAGACACAAACACACTGAAGAGGATGGAGACATAACTGTACTTAACTGCAGAACATGGAGAGAGTCTGAGTGGGCAGTATCCTTTCATTTCATCAGGAATAACGAGAAGGTGACAAGAAGATGCTTCTGGAATCTCCCCAGAGCTGTACCTGATGCTCAGGTCCGTGGCAACAGTTCTTGACATCTTTGTGCTTTTCTTTCATAGTGTGCAGTGGGCTGAATTATGTCTAGGTGGACACATTCGGGGAATAAAATACATTTTTTTCCCACCCTTCAAATAGATCCATAAGAGAGTGCATGCAGGCTTTCTCCCATGTCTCAGGTTCTCTGACCTGACTTTTGGCACCCCTGAGATGAGATACTGAAAGGAGGGAGTATTTTATGGTGTGTGCTGGAATCTGTGGCAGAAAGGTAATTGACTCTTCCCATGTGGCTGCCTTCACCAGCTCCATTGCAGATGAAAGATGAGAAACAAATGCAAGTACTGGAACTCCTTTGGCTCTGTGTTCACATATAAGTTTGAGATGGCCACTGTGCTATGTACTGGCATCCTGTAAGCAGAATCCCTGTAAGAATCTCTCCCATTCTGCAGACTCACCCATGCTTACAGCTCCACATCAGGAAAACCAGTTTATCAGTTCTGTGGTTTTTTGTTGACTCCTGCAGGACTAAGACTTCTTTTTTCCCCCCTTTTCTTTTCATTCTATAATTGGCCAGACTACATTCCTGTCTTTTCTCCCTTACAACCAGATACAATTGGAGACAGAACTAATTTGCCTATGTTGTACAAAGAATTATCTCCCTGAGTGTTTGCCTGATGGGATCAGAAGAACTCAAAGATAGTATCAGATCCAAAGTCCGTTTAGGCAAGTGGTTCTCCATTTATTTTGGCCAAGATAGTTGCCACTTCCTTTTGGTTGTCTAGTCTGCCGTTTTCCTTGCTATTTACATCTTTGTCCTTCTGCCCTTTGGGTTCTGGAGTCCTTCAGTACTCCTGGAGCACTAATATACCTTTTACAACATCAGTACGATAGATATGACTGATATAGGAGAGGATGGTCCATCATGTTCCCTATAGCTAACAAATTTCATATTTTTTATTCCTTTTCTGCTACCTCTTTGCCACAACAGCCGCATCTTGGAGGTCAAGCAAAGAGGCCAGTCCTAGTGGCCATTTCTGCTTTCCCTCCCTGTCTATGGCACCAGGTTAGAGATAGCCAGAGTGGTGGTCAGCAGACTGTTTTTCATACATAGCCAGTGATGGTTCTACCCTTGGTGAATCTGTCTAAGTTGTGTTTTTTGACTTTGATTTGAAGTTATTCCCCATCCCCTTTGTAGTCGTGACTGGCAAAGCTGTTGTTCTTATGGTGGATTTTGCTGGAGCTGATAGCTTACTTAAGACAGACCAGCAGTCAATATCTGAACTAGTCTGTTGAAACGGTATCATCTCTATGTTTTATCTTTCTCTCTACACCTCAGCTCTCATTTAATCTAAGTATTAACTATCGTTCACAGTGTTGAAAAAGCAGTTACACTTTGTAGCAGTAAGAGGAAAAAATAATAGGACATAGCAGATAAAAAAGTTAAGTGCTCTGTATTGGAGCTGTATGTAGTTGCTGTATGTAATAAGGGATAAAATACCTACTGTCTCATGCCCTCCTACTCCCTTCATCTCCCTTCATAGTAAAGCAGGTTATATGATGCCGAATGTCTGTGCATCGCTAGTGTCTTATCTGTGGACTCACAAATTTGCTGCCTTTGAGCATTTTTTACCCTTCGATTAAAATGTCTCTGGATTTTATTCTTGGCTTTTTCTTGTGTTACCTGTAAACATATCTTCTTGTGCAGACTTTTAGCAGTGCTTTAAGAAATAGCAAATGCCCCTTTTAAACAAGTTCCTGCTCTGATAACATTCTGCTTTGTCAGCAAGTGATGCTCTGCATATTTCTTTCATTGTTTTGCGGTTTACAATTGCAAATTGGTTTTTCATTTTAATTGAATTTCTAGGACCTAAGAGATAGAAAGAATTATGTTAGAGAGGACACAGTAACTTCACGCTTTGGCCTACCATAAATAGCAGGAGTTGTTTTCACTTGAACAAATTATATATTTATAATGAACCATTATGTCATCATGATGCTTCAGGAAAGATCCTGAAGCTGCTACTTACATGAATTTTCTTTCGAAAGGCTGATCAGAAGTGATGTGCTTTAAAGTTTATGTGCTCTGGAAATACAATTCTAGGCAGCACTGTCCAAACCAGCCACAGTATTTAATCAGTAGCATATTGACCTTTCCTATTTACCATTTTTCACATGGTGTCAGGTCAGATGAAAGCTTTTGGCTGGGGAGATGAATTTTGCACCAGCATTTGAAAGTCAAAAACTTTTATTGAGGTCCTATAGAATGGGTGATCATGAGCTACCTCACTTACTGAAAACACCAGAATATACCTGAGGTTTCAGCTCAAGTCCCTTCTTAAACCATCTTTCTTTGGCCTTTCATACCTCTATTTACAAATGAGTAGCTAACAGTGGCTACATGAGAACGATATCTAATGTGAATATCATTATCATTTAAGTAGTGTTTATGCTATAGAGACTATGCAGTGGTCTCCTAAAAGTGCCCAGGAGATGAGCTAAATAGGAGACTTAGAAAATAAAAATTCTTCCTTGTATTACGGCCAGAGGATAAGGCAAGTGCAGGACCTGGAGATTGCCGTGTCTTGTTACCCCCAGCTCTTTCCGTGGTTTAAGAAGTTGCTTAGATTCTGCACTGGACTGGAAGTGGAGGCTGAGGGATCATACACTGTGATCATTCACTCTGGACCGGAGCGTGTTGACATGAAAAAGTAGATCCAGCAGAACCGTATTATCCTGCTGGGTGTTGAAAGAATGCAGGGTGGTAGAAACGGTGTGTTGTACATGACCAAACAAAGAATTTTGATTTCCACAAGGGCTTATTCAGATCCTATCATGACCACTGAGCTAAAATGAGCTAGAAAATAAAATATTTCTAAGTCAGAGATGCCACTCAGTGTTTTTCAGGAGTAATGCCTGGCAGAGCATTCCGGGATAGTGAGGCAGCTGTAGACATAATTGCATTGGTGCTGACAGTTTTAGAAAGAGATAAATGAAATGCTGGAGTGATTGGGCATTAGTGAGCATGTCAGCATATCTACGTGCTAAATATCTGTCATTTTGCAATTATCATATGGAGAAATCATCAGTATATGTGAGGAAAATATCAGTGGAACTTGTGTCTGAAGAAGGCAGACGCCACACGTGCAGTATGTTTGTTTCTGTGTCTGCACAGTCAGACTGCAGGACTGGGGCTCTGGCACTGGGCCCGGAGCCGTCGCTGCCTTGAGCCTTTTTGCCTGGTTACTTTGTGCTTTTGGGAAGCAGAGAGAGGTCTGTTATTTTCTTAGTGCCGTCTTTCCATGATCAAATATCTAATCAGAGCCCAAGGTTGCTAGATTTCCTTTGGCAGCTAGAGGAACAATGTGAGGCAATTTTTTATCTTTTCTCATTTCCTTTTAACACTCTTAGTCATGAATGTATCGTTGTATATTGCGATCATCTCACATTAATATAAAAATAAATAGGTCCCTGTGTCTGCTATGGCATTTCCCATATCTGGACTTCTCTCTTTGTGCATTTCTGCCCATGAAAAGCTGGTTACGGATGAAGACAGTTTTTCCTTTTGCTCCTGTTAAATCCATGCTGCAGGGTGGATATTGCTCTGTTGCTTCCTGCCTTGCTGACAGGGGTGAAGACCATCCTACCTGACAGCAAAACCCTAAACGTCCCCAGCAGTGCCCTTTGTCCATTGTGCGGCTGAACACATTTACTGACATTCAAATAATATGTGGGGGATAGCAATATAAGGCACAGAGGCAGTTCATGACCTGAGAAACATAATGCATGTGTATGAGTGAATTTGTATGGCCTCTCTGTGGGGCGCACTATATGTTAGCAAAACGCTTCTCAAAGAGCGGTTAAAAGCTAGACGGGCATCATGGGGAGGATGAAGGTGACTGCTCATCCTCAGCTGTTCTGAGTTGGAAATGTAACATGGCAGAAAGCTGGGGCGAGCATGGACGGCACTTGCACAGTGCGTAATTGTCCCCTGGAAAGACTGCTTTTTCAAAGCTGCATCTTTACACCTTTACAATCTAAGTAAAGTAGAGAAATAAATCATTCTGCACAACTGTCATCCTGCTCCCAGTACCACCAGCCAAAGAGTTTAAATATAGCTGAACTACTGTATTTCCTGAGCATAAACTTTCAAATGCTCAAAATAAATTGCTTGGTCCCTGTATCACAGGAATTATTTATAAAGCAATTATACTGGGAATTTTATTCTCCTTTTTTGCTCTTACAGATTATGGATCAATCACATAGTTTACTCCCGTAGAAGCCCATTCTCACTGTGCTGTAAAATGTCTGAACTTGGCAAGCTGGAGCTGGTTCTATCCCTCTTGCACCTTGAATTTGCGGCAAAACTTTTAGTATCATTCTGCCAGGATCCAGGTCGGTATTTCTTATGCCTCTCTCTTTTTGTTGCCTCTCTTTTTTTTTGTTTGTTTATTCCTGAGGATGTTAGCATGATTGCAGAGAGTTCCTTTCAGTTATATCATGTTTCCTCATCCAATCTTCTCCTGTCTGTCATCTCATCAGACCTGTGATCTGCAGCTAATGTTCGTGGTGCAGCTGAGCACACACATAATCAGCCCTTTGAGGAATGGATATCTTTGAGTTTTGGGCATAGGTCTGCAGCATTAGTCATGAGGCTGAGGGGGAGCAGCTATGGATTGGCCATAAAGGAATACATCTATAAATATTCAGTGGATTTAAGTCATAGGAGCATAAGATTAGCAATTAGAAGGTTCAGACCTCCTAGGGTAGTACTCTGCCTTCAACAGAGGCCATAAGCAGACATGTAGCAAAAAATAAGAATAGGGCAAATGCATATGATCTTCCTCCCTTGTACTTTCCAATCTAAGTTTTTTCAGCTCAGAATTTCCCAAGATCCCTGCATCCCGCTTGCAGCTGCTAGCCCAGGGTGTCCTTGACCATCAGCAATTCTGCCATCATTCTGCACCAACTATAGTAGCTTTTAGAGTAAAACTTATTGTCCTCTACACTGGTACAAAACCATAGTTATATAGAAGCCTTGAGCTGAGTCACTTTTTATAGGTGAAATCTGACCAAAGAGGAGAATTTGTGCAGAGCAATTAATGAATATAAAAGAAGAAATTTAGGGGAACTAGTTTTATTATTATGTTCTTTTAACTCTTAAGTCTTGCACCAGTGCAAATTGATCAGTATATTTTAATTCCATGGTTAGTATGGGCTTTACCACTCTTACATGTTGTTTCTGTCAATGTAAAGCAGAAAGGGAATCCAGCCTAAGGGGCCTGTGTCATCTTCCTCCTCTTTGGCAAATTTGAATAACAGTACCACAGTCTTGAATAACATCATTTTTTTTTTCCTCATATAAGATGTAGTCATCTTTCCTAGCTACAAGGAGATTGAAGCTGAAAAAGAAAGAAACATAATCCAACCCTCCTCATGTTTCTAGAACAGTGATGTAAGACCCCAGACAGAGAGTTTTGCCGTTCTGATGCCCATTTTTTTGCCTGTTCTGGATGTGACTCGTAACACCCGGCGTAGCTGCACAGGGTGAAATATGTTCTCAGAATTCTGATTTTCCTCACCTCTCTTTCTACATTTCAGTTCAGTTAATGTATGAATACAATAAACACTGCAATAATTAGGACATCATACTGTATTCACAAATTATTACAGAGCAATTCCAATTTCAGTGTTGGTAGAATGGGTAAGTAGTCAGAAGAAATAAAGTAAACAACCCTGATAGTGTGGGCTGAAGAGAAAAATACTGAGTAAGATAAAGCCTGTTTAGAAACTGGACTTCAGGAGCCTTTTTAGCTCTGCTACCATTATGGATGAGTTAGTGCCATAGGTTAGAAGGGTGAATTGAAATCCCTGAAAAGATGGATGCCCTCCATGGCATATTTTTCTGAAGATGTTCTTTATTCCATTTCCCCCAGGTGGGAGAGAATGTTTCTAGTATTTGTCTGCCTACTATTGCATTAGTGTTGATGAATCATAATGAGTATTTACAGGTTTCAGTTATTTGCTTCCTCATTCACTGGGGCCATGTAGGGCTTCTTAGTCAATCCACTAAATAACATAAGGAACCAGAGGGCATGTCTGAACTCTGAAATTTTGCTGGCCTGACTGTCAGCTGGGAATGTGAGCAAATCATACCCACAAGCCAGCACAGCCATAATGACAGAAGCTCTGAGGCACATACACAAATGTAGATAGCCAAATGCTCTTAGGTTGTGTCTCTGGAGAAGTATTACAGCTGGATTTGGAGAAGACCCCTTCTGCTGATACAAACTGCATGTCCTTTCAGGGTCATTGCCTATCTGCTCACAGTGACAAGAATTTTAGTGTAGACACAGCCATTTGATGTTTTCGTCTTGATAATACGATTCCTTCCAACTAAAGTACTCCAGCTATTTGGGTGAAAATTCTCTCCCAGACTAAGTAAATGACAACATTTCTTTCCCTAAACACATAACGGGGGGCACAGATGGAAGAACAAGTTACATAAGGAAGGTTAGTGGCTGATTTCCCTCAATGTCAGCTTCTCCACAGTAAGCCCCAGGACACCCTCCTCTTTGTTTCCACGGAGCAGATGCAAAGTAACCAACCTCTTTTTTTTCCTGAGGATAAATCACTTCCATGTACATCTGGTTGAGTGTGAGGGTGGGGATTATGCATACCGGCAATTATGATGGAGTAGAGGCCTTGTAAATTTATATCCAAACTTACCCCCTGGTAACTCATTCATCTGCCCCTGCCTTGACAGGATTCATGCAAAATGGCAGGACAATAAAAGCTGTTGTTTTGCTGAAAGATGCTAATAGCTGGCCTTAGGGAGAGCTGGGTTTCCAAGACAATCAGTGATGACACAGATAAGATAGAAGCATTAGGCTCAGAGGAATGAACAATCAAGCCTTTATTTTGTAAAGATACATGGGCTATCTCAGAGTGGGGGGTGTCTGAAGGTGTAGGTTTTACAGCATTTTATTTTTATGGAAAGCTCTTTGTAGGGCGCTGGATTATCTGAAGTACCAGTTACGCATAAGGAAATGTATGGCAGACATACAAGACTCCACTTTACTGGGAGAAGGTCTAAAGGCACCTCATGCTCAAGGGCGCTGGGCAGAGCTCAGCCTGCCTGCCACACTGCAGCGTCACCCTGGAGCAGGAGGAGATGACTGTCAAATAGCACATTTGACTACTTTGGCATCCTGTGGGTGGTTGGAGATTTTTCCATAAAACTCTGCTCATAAAATTCAGTCTTTCCACAAGGGAAGCCATAATATAGTACCCTCTCTAAGGAACTGATGATACACAGTGAAACTCCTTTTTCATCTAATTTCTCTCTCTTTTTGCCTGTTCTATTTGCACAACCCCTTGTCTCAGAGAAGACACTGTCATAACCACAGGACTAGCTGGGAGGGTATGGTTATAGGGCTGGGGCTGCTGATAGTTTCTAGTCTAATTTTGGATCAAATTGTTTCTGTCTAAAAATACTGTCTTTTTCAAGGTTATGTTTTTGTGAAAGGACTTAAGAACAATTAACTAGAAGAAATCTATTCCATGTATGTAGGCAAACATACAAAAACCTTCTGAATTTTAGAGTGTTTTGTTTAAATTTATATGTTTAAAATTATTTCCTAATCTAAACAGCTATGCAGATTCACTCTGTAGTTAGTAAGGAAAGAATGTCACTTCCAGTGATCAATGGATCAATAGGTCGATAGCTTTTTTTCTTTTTTCCTTTTTGCAAGGCTATATTAGGATAAGACAAATGGTTCTTGAGAGGTGGTTCTTGTTTCTCTCTCCACTGCTTGCAGTAGGAACCAAGACATCTTGCTGGCTTATACGCCTAAACTCAGTTGAGAGGAGTACCTACCATCCGGAGTTCAGCAGAGTTGGCAGATGTTTTGCCCCATGAGCCCTGTACACCATCCCAGCATCTATGCCACAGTTGTAAAGGGCAATAGCCACAACTACGCTGTGCCACAGAAAGTGAAGGAGTTTAGGAATTTTTCCTAAAGAAAAAATACATAGATAATCCTGGGAAGTGCTCGCTTGCACCTCAGTTTAGTCATGTGATGAGTAGCAAGATGATGAGTGAGTAAGGAAGAATCCTGAGC
This sequence comes from Crypturellus undulatus, assembly GCA_013389825.1. Classification (NCBI taxonomy): domain Eukaryota; kingdom Metazoa; phylum Chordata; class Aves; order Tinamiformes; family Tinamidae; genus Crypturellus; species Crypturellus undulatus. The sequence continues at coordinate 204,150 of VWPW01020025.1, forward strand.
TTTCTCATGTCCTAATTCTCCTAACTGAGAGCTACTGCTCTGACTCAGTGGCAAACTGGTAACACATCAGAACCTTTGAAGGGATAAACGTGTTCCAGAAGTGCCAATCCCAAAAGTTGCATAGGTGACAACAGATATGGAAAGCACACATTGATCATAGTGGCCATAATATAGGTAAAGCAATTTATTTATTTTAGTTTTCAGGTCCTTCTTGCCCTACTGTCCTCAAAAACTTCTGATCAAGTTACTTAACCCCACAGTGAAACAAAAATGTCACTTTTGTGATTAATACCCATGAAAACTCAGAATGACATTGTAATAAAACTGTAAAGGTTCAGGTTTCTTCAGGGAAATGGAGTTGCGCTCACTTTGTTGTCAGAATAATGAGACCTCTATTGTGCAGTCGTGGAGTTAATGCATGTGATGCAGGTAGCTGCAAGTAGAATGATTATCAAGTCTTAGTGACCTCTAGAAGGAAAACCTTTCAAAGAGGGGTTGTTTTACATGCCTAGAGAACACACCCTTACAGAGGAAATGTCCAGAAAATGATGATATTCTGTAATTCCACACTGTATCTGAGAGATACACCACTCTGTGGTAAGGCCCTGAGCCTGTTCCTTTGTAATTTCCCTTCATGTTGCATCTAGTTTTTTTAACATAGATTAAGGTAAAATTCAATGCATGCATTCCTTGGGTTGTTAATCCCACTGGGGTTAATGGGTACATAATTAGTGGTGTCTAACTCAAATGATCAGATTTTATGTATTTGGTGATTTTTGCCTTCAGTTTTCATTACATATGATGAATATGGACAGATGCAGTTGCTGTTTTTATTGATATATCAAATAATCTGGCTTCTCCAAGAAAGACTTCTACTCTCAATGTCATTTTTTTGTCAATGCTGAGGTTTTACCGCACAGGTTTAAGTATTACATCACCATGCCTGATAAATATTGTTAGCTTATTCCTGCTGGTGAGCTCCTGGGTCTGGCTGTTGCTGCTTTGAAAGAAATGTGTATGTTTTGGGCCAAAACAGTGGTAAAGAGATGGAGAAACACAAATGGGTTGAGGTTTCAGATGGGGTGAAGGATTTGAGCTTCATCAAATTCAGTCAGTGTTTCTTGTGCTTCAGTTCGCCGGAGAGAAATGTAGCAGTTGCACTGGGAAACAGATGCAAGCCCTCGGAGCAGGCCAAGCAAAGGAAAACAAATATAAAATAAGTAGAGAGTATCTGATGGGTGACAGGCAGTTGCTTCCAAAATCGTCTAGCATCCAAAGTTTCTAACATAATACTTAGTTACAAGTGGTCTATTCCCAGTACTGAACAAAGTGATCATTGGTGCTGTCCAAGCATGAAGACTCAACATTTGCCCATTTGTTAAACCACAAACACGAGATCTTGCAAAGTCAGTGAGTCCATCTCAGACTGCTGAACGTGGCAGCAGCTCACTGCTGTACAGTGACGTACATTCCTACCCCCTCAAGCAGAGAAACGGAACTGAAGGGAGGTAGGTCCCAGTGCCAAAACTGAGGGCTTTTTGATTAATTGTCATGAAGGACCCTCATTGACCCATACTTCCTCCTTTCCTAAGTGCTTACAATTGACTCTGAAGTAATTATGGGAGGACTTTTCGCTGACGATAGGAGAAAGATACATCTCATTACAGGAATCTACGAAAACATAGTAGAAACTACAGAAGGAAGGAAAGAGGGACTTGGCTATGTGAAGCCCACTGAAGATAGATTAAAGCATGTGAAGAGATTGCAGAGTTTAAAATTAGACTGAAAACAGCAGTGAGTTTTATGTTGCCTTTAGATGTCTGCTACAGACATGTCTCTGTGCTAGGTAGCTAAATTTCCTTCAAAGGGATCAAGCCCAATTTGTCTGGATTAATTCAAATTTCTACATTTGGATAAGATGAATCATAGCCTAGAAACTGCTCTTTCTCTCCACTGGCCCTTGTCAGTGTCTAGCGCAAATGAAGACACCTGCATCAAAACTATTTATGTCTGAGGAGCTGAATCCAGCCCTGTATGAGCAAAAGCAAATTTTCCTGTGCAAGTCCTAGTCTGAGCATTGGGGTACTGCTTCTCTTTCAGCACAACCTGCCTGTATAGCCATTTTTGCACTCCCAGCAGACTAATTATTACAAAAATCCTCTGTCATTGCTTTGCAACGGTCCATAGCTTAACTAATTTAAAAATGCAAATGAATGCTAAATTGCAGTTGAATCTAAAGCATCTCCCTTTCCCTCTCTATTTTCTGGGCTGGGAAAGGAGAGATACAGCAGGCTGTCTGAATCTGTCTAGCAAATTTATCTTTTAGATTTGAAGTAATTCTGAATTAAATCCCAGTGCCAGGGATAGTGACATCATCAGAGCTGTTCAATTGATCCATGAAGAAGAAAGGCTTGGACTTGATCCTCCCTTTGTCCTTAAATGAGAAACAAATACCGCAGTCTCCAGTTCTTTTCACTGGGATACTTTCATACCCAAATGATCCCAAACATTAGGAAGAGGTGGTTCAGGAAGCACCTAAGCAAATGTGTGAGCTAAAACATGTCCCTTCATGCTGCTGCTGTTCTGTTTTGCACTTGTGTATGAGTGACAGATGCTTGGGTGGCTACTGGGACTCTGCTGAAGGGATGTTACTACTTAAGTATCTGTAACAACTAGCCGTTAACTAGCTGGTTATGTACCTGACTGTTGGTGCATTCAGACTCTTGTAGCACCAGCCTCATTTAACCACTGATGTTAACTTGTCTGAGACAGTAGCTCATCTGGGGAAGGGGCTATATCATACTACATATTTGAGGAGGTTGCAAATAACATGTAGCACCATGATTTATGGTCTTTAGCTGGCAAGATCACGTAGATAGTAATAATAGCCCTTCATGGGCAGTGTTGTTGCTTTACTAATGCTTGCACCGCACTGTGGCACCAGCACTGCAGTTGAGTGCTTGCGCAAGGCTCCTGAGGCCAAAAGTTTGAGGTTCTCAAAGGCCAATGTTAAATCCTAGGCTGTCTTCACTGTTGGTGTATGGCTTAAGAAACTCATGATCAAAACCATTTAACCCTCTCTTAAACGTAGATCTCCTTGTAATATAACTGAGTTAGGTACCCAGAGAAGACAGCTTGAAAAAGGAGCCCTTTACACTTCAGAGTTTTGCGTAATAGACATTCTGAGGGATTCATCCTCAGCTCCTCTGTTGGTGCTAGTCTTCATAATAACTGACATCTTGCTGGGAGAAATATAGCAAATAACAAGGATCTTCCCAGAGGGTATCCGTTGGCAACTCTGTACACAGGCTACGCTGGTATTCACAGCTTTTTTCCTATTTTGCAAATTGACACAGAGATGAAATTTCATGACTGTTTGTTGACACTTCCAAACAGCCAGCACATTTCTAAATGGGCTCTGTAAAAGCTACTGAAATTCAAACTCCAGTCCCTGCTGCAGCCATTGGTCTTGTACGAGCTCATGACATTTACTGGGTGATGTGCGACAGGAGGTAAACATTGTCCTTTGGAAGCCCCCGGTCCCCTCAGATGAGATGCTCCCAGGCACACACGTTTCCCCTCCTGGATCCCAAAGGAGAAGAGCATGTTTTACCATTGCAGCCTGCAGGGCTCCACAAGGGATTGGGCCCAGACTCCTGGATTTCAATTAAGATTCAAACATCACAATGATAGAGTTCTCCTAATCCTTGCACAAAGGTGCGTGTGGTTAATCAAACTGCAATGCCTCAGGCTCCAGCCTGCTTTGTTTAACATCCGCTTAGTGCCAAGTCTCCCGGGACGCTCTCACCTACTCAGCATGTGGAGTGCGTTTGCAGCAGCACAGAGCAGCACGGCCGTTCCTGACTGTGAGGCAAATGTGGCTCTTGTGTTCCTAATGTGGCTCTTAATAGCTGCGAGAAGGGAGACCTTGGCCCTCACTCTGTGCAGAGGAGCATTAGGCATTTTGCTCTGGGTGCAAATGCATTTGTGAGGAAACACAGATAATTTTCCATGTGGACCAACTGCATTCAAAGAGGGAAGGAGAGGATAAAGGGCAAGCACAGTTTTTTTTTCTTTCCTGTGTCTGTCCTCAGTTACCCCAGGGATTGTAGCTAGATGCCAGCTCCACTAACCCAAGGTTTTCTGGCTCTCCATTTCCTGAGAGCAGGGCAGCCTACATTTCCAAAGATGTTGTTTAATTGGGTCATGTTTTAGTGGTGCTCTATTTTCCTATGTTCCTTAGGGAGAGCGGAGGTCATTTTTGGAAAAAAAAAATCTGAATCTGTCTAGCAAAAAGCTGGCCAGAGCTGCGAACAAAGCAGTTCTGAGGTTCTTCTCTGTGTGCGTGTTGAAGCCCTCAGAAGTATCAAGAACAAGTAGCACATAGTGAAGGCGACACTTTAATGTTTTTCCCAGACACTCCTCTGGCCTTGTGCTCAGATAGAGGGTGGCAGAGGAGCTGTTCTCCAAGCTGGAGAGCTCCTCTATTTTGTCTATTTTACTAGAGATTTGCGTTATCAGAGATTCTTATCTAGGAGCCGTTTATCCACAAAGGGCACTCTTAAATCTGCATACGTATTCAAGGCCAAATCCTGCTCTTGGTGACACCAATGTAAATCTTAAATTTATTATCTGAAGTGATTATATTGACTTCAGAGTAAGCTCTATCCTGTAGTAATGAGAACAAAATGTGACCTAAGATTCACTTCAGGAGGATAGGAGAAAATTTATGCTTTGCAGTTGAAGGGTAGGTGAAGGAATAATATGCATCCTACAGCAAATCCTCAGTGTTTGGCCTAAATTACTGCAGGTCTGTGTGGCCTTTTTGCACACGTGTGCGCACACCTGACTGGCTTCGTGAGTACACACTCAATTCAGCCTCCTCGGTGTAGGTGGATACCTGTGTCTTTGCATATGAGTGTGTGTCTATGTGTAGATCATAGCAACCTGTCAATAGACTGCTTGGGAAAGGAGTGAAACTGCATCTGCTCTCTCTGTCTACATATATGTATATGTATGTATGTATATATTTGTGTATGCCCATCCACGTCGGGGTGTTTTTATGTGCTTATGTGCTAGCAGGCAGCAGAAGCAGTATTGAAAATTAATTCCATTTAATTTTTGCAAAAAGGAACATCACAGTCAACAGAGATTTGCCACCAATATTGGAGGACATTATGTATTTGTTTTTTTTTCCCTTGCAAGATGATAGTGTTCTGGTGTAAATGTTTTATAATTATCTCATGAATTATTCACAGCTAACTTGATGACCCGACATTTTTTAGGATTACGGTCTCCAGAGTGCAAGGAGAGAGGGAAAATTTAAAAATAAACAAACACAAAGATGGGACCCAGCTGCAAGAGTGAGAAAGCACTGAGGCCTCTGATTTATTGTCTGTCTGTGCTGAAAGAAGGTTTCATTGTTTTATTTGTATTTTGTGGTGATGAGCCTATATGAGTGAATGTGAGTAATGTGAATGAGGTTATTTTCTATATATAAGGAAAAGAAAGACTGAGAAAGAAATTAAACTCCTTTCACTGCCCTTTTAATCTGAAGATAGCGCTTGAATTATTTCACCTATTGTTCTAGAGCTGAGAGGCCCTTATATTGTTGATACCATTTGCATCTGATGAAGCATTCAAGAAGAGCATTGTGGGGTTTTCTTCATGCAGATATCTGTACCTTCTTCCTTTCCCTTTCCTTGCTTCCCTTTCATTCCTTATCTTTTCCCCTTCTTTCATCCTTATTCTCACTTGCTTATTTTACTCATTTTCCTTGTTTTCTCTTTTGCTGTTCTGTCCTACTTCTGTCCTTCTGGACTTGTGGGTTGTTTTTTTCCCTCCACTTCTTTCTGAATCTTTTACTTTTCATCTTCCAGTGTTTCCTTCTGTCTGTAAGTCCTCAATGATGACTGCCTATGTCCATAAGCATTAACCAAAATCAGCTAAAATAGAAGAATCAGACTGAAAGGAGGGCTCCAGTGATTTAATGAAATATAGGGAGAGCCTCTAGAAGAGTTTTGAAACTCAACTTGGACCTACAAATCTGAATGTCTGTCAGCTCTTGATACCCTAAATACACTGGAAGGAAATACAGAAAACTCATTGCCATATCCCAAAAACCAATAGCACAGAAAGCCGCTGGAGAAGTCTCCCAACTTGCCAATTACCAGTGGATTCTAATGGAGAAAATGAAAAACGGTGTTTAATCCTTTGGTGAACAAAGAGGAGATGGCCAGGAGCAATGCGTCCACTGTTCAGGGCAAAAACTTGTGTAAACTTCAAGGTCGCCTTTGGGCTCTGGGAAGGGAATGGTGCTATGTCTGGACAGAAAGTGCTAGCTGGCACCTAGATGCTTTGTTGTGTTGAGGTTTATTGCATTGGAGTTTGTGTAACCAGCAAACAGGAATATATGTATTTTTTGAAATATCTCTGGGGGTCTGTAGAGCTTGATGGATATGCCTATATATTTCAAAGTGGCAATTGAGAGGACACTTTGGAGGGTGGCTGGCAAAACATAGGTAATTTTAGAAAGATGAATGCACAGGCAGGCCTTTTTGGAGAATGAATACGAGAATGAGAGTGATTCTACCAACCTAGTTCATGCATTTATTTAAATTTATGCTACAAAGTGAAGGGCGGTGGAAAACCAAGAATTGCACTAATGATTTTTCTTCTCCTCCCTGCCTTTATTTATTAAGCTGCTCTGGATACACCTTCCAGAGTACTTTTTTTTTTGGCTCAATATTTATTATAGCTTCATCGGCCTTGAAATGGGAACTGCAGGCAGCTTGATAAATGAATCAAGCATCTTCTTCTGCCGGAATCAAACAAGAAAAAAATAGTATCCATAAAAGTTTTTTTTCTTTAGCATTTCTGTCAACAAGCAGTATTTCCTTCAGACCTTCTACAGAGTGGAGCCTCAGCGTGGCCCAGTTCACCCAACTGTGCCCAGAGCAGACGTTCATCACGGGGTTGTCACCAGAACCCAGCCTGCAGGGAGGAGGGCAGTGGCACTGGATTCAGCTAGGGACAGTCCTAAGAAGGCTGAGCACATCTTGACCCCAAATGTGTTAGGCAGATCAATGGAGAAGAGGCGCCAGTATGTATGAAGAGTTGGAACCTCCTCACAAATTAGCAACTGCCCTGCTTCCATATAGCTATTTTTTCCCTAGACCTTCTTTAGCTCTTTCTTTTCAGAGCTTCCTTAAATACCAGGGCTATATTTATCCCTGGTTCAACCTTCTTGTCTTCAGCATGCTTCCACCAAGTTCCAGGGCTGGTCCAGCCTGGAAGTAAACCAAGGCTCCATCTACTGTAACATATTGGTAGATTTAAGCGTTTCGGTCCTGCTTGTGAAAGTACAAAATGCCTACAGAAAAATTAATACCGCATAAGAAAGTGATAGCAGACCATCAGTTGTATAGGGCCCTGACAGCCTGGTGAAGGGATGGACATGTTGCATTTCCCTCTATAATAATTAGCACAGATGTTGGAGCAAAGCAGGGGGGAAGAAAACAACAACATAGAAGATGGTGTCTAATTTGTTAGGAGGGCCAAACCTCTAGTGAGGGTAGAATGACCTGAATGACAAGAGTTTTGCACCCCTCTCCTCACTACCCTATTTCATTTCTACATGCAAAGCTGGTTAATAAGCAAAGACAAGGGTTTGGGGGTCATCTTTCCCTAAACTCACTGGTGTGTAGTTTGCAGGTATGGATCATACTGGCAGCAGTTTATCCTACTCCGCTAATGCAATTTCTGGTGTGCTGCAATACGGCAGCACCTAAAAGCGGCTGCAGAGTGAGAAAAAAGGCAACAAGCTTCGTCTACCCCTTGCTTGCCTGAGTCTGGCTTCGTCTGCTCACTGGGTACTACTGACAAAGTCCCAGGCTGGTTAGGGACCACTCCGTCCTAGTAGCAAGTCCAGTGCCACAGCCGTGCTATGGACTTGTTACGAAATTATGGAGAACCAATTTGATCGAGTTAGTGCAGTAGCCCCCTCTCCATCGTGTGCGTGTGTCCTGGCCTGGCTGTTTTTACATCTGTTCCAGTCGCTCTCAAGAGCTGTCTGGCTTTAGAAAGATGTGGCTGTTTGGAGGTGAGAGGTGAGTTTGGGCAGAGAGGGGTGGAGAGACAGAGCCTGCTTTCCTCTTGCTGGGAAGATGTGGTTTGCATCAGACAGGAATATTAATGGAAGTGAGGGGTAGGAGATCTAAAGGTGCCTTGACCCCTGTGGTTCTCCTGCTGTTTAGAATGCATAATTGCAGTATCTTTAACACCAAAGGAGAACCAATTGTTCGCAGAGGAGGAAGCCAGGGAGGGCGCATCAATATTTCTATTGCCTTGCTAGAAGAAAGACTGAAAAGGAAGGGCTCTATGTACTACAGCAAAGCAGAAGGAATGTATTTTTAAGACATCTTGGCGACTGTCTTCCCCAAGGCCAAAAGAGGAGTCACGCAGTGATGGCTGCACTTTCAGTGTGGAGACGGTGTGGGTATGTGTGGATTATGGTGCATCATTCGTTCACTTCACATGGGGCCTGGCTGAAAGGCAGAATGCAGCTCTCCTGGCCTTGATATAGAGAAAGAAAGAAAGTCGCTATGAAGGTAAAATAAAGACCAATGTGTGGAATAATAACCAGAGGAGATCCCAGCTGAGCACTTCGGTATGTATTTTCTATGATGCAGAGCTCTTGGAGAATCTCATAGAAAGCATAGGAGAAGGTGGGTCTCAAGTTAGAGTCTGGTGTTTAAAAAAAAAAATTCCTGGCAAGGAACATGGCTCTGAATTAGTATCTTGTGTTGGTCCTGGATCAATATCAATACAATTATGATACCAGTGTCTTGTGAAACACAACCAAAGAGCAAAATACTGAGAACTGGAATATTTTTTTCAGGTCAGTGTTTATGAACAGAATGAGAGGAATGTAACACCTGCCTTCCCAGGTGTATGATACCTCTGAACACAGTGACCCAAAGAGCACTCTGGACCCCTCCTATGGACCTGCACTGTGCTCAACAGTTGAACGGTTCCTGACTCCCGTCTTCCACGCTTATCCGTCAACAGACCAAGAGATACTGTTGTGTGGAAAGAAGAAAGGAAAACCTGAAGTAAGTTTAAATTGAAATTCAGCGCCGAGAGAGCCAGAACAAGTTCTCCCTTGGGATGGCGTGTGCCCTCGGCTGTCTGCAGGCCAGGACACGCCAGCACCCTGGTCCCTTGCTCTGTGTTTCACAGCACAAGGCTGACGCCCAGCGGTCACCGACTGGTGGTGTTGGCCTGGGGAAGGTATAAGCCTGGGAAGGGTATGATAGGCACCACCATCAGATTTCAGAGCAAGGATCTGCTCCTGGCCTTCTGCAGGCCCTTCTGAACTAAAGACAGCGCTCGGAACACTGTCCTCTCGAGCACGTAAATGCAGCTGTCGTTACACTGAGGAGGATAATTCTGAAAATGCATTAGGGAAGAGAGGAGGGGATGCCCTGCCTGTATCTTCTCTCCCTACAGAGCGGTGGGGAAACAGTGAAGTTATGAGCAAATTAAGGGCAGCAGAGGAAGTAAATACCCTGAAGTTTCAGGAATAGAAAGTTTCCTTCTGAATGAATATTTAACCCTCAGAGGTCCAGGACTAAGAAAAGAGCGTGACTGTAATTTGTATAGGCATACGTAGGCATTTCTGCCTACGTTGTGTAGATTGTGTACCAGTATCATTCCCACTAATTTTATGGCCATCAGAAACCCAGGAAGCTGCACTGCTGCCAGCATTCAGGCTTCTTAAATCATGTATGTGTGTACGCTTTACATATGTTTGTATGCATGTATGCTTTACAACTGTACATTTGCAGGGCAGTGGGGACACATTTCTGACCTGTGGTTCCACTCTGCAGGACAGCAAAGTGCTGTGCAGAAGTGCTTGTCTGAATGAAGAGGAGCCACATGTGTAAGGGATATGCCAGCTTTCCTTCCCGTTGCAGCATCCACAGGTGTCATCTTCTAATGGTAAAACAACAGCTTTCCGATTCCTTCCATAACCCCTGCAAATCTCTCCCTGCTTTCTATGACTCTTGGGTTTAGCCTCCCTTCCTTATGTCTTCAAGGATTGCTTCATATGCCCTCAACATGAGGCAGAAGTTTGGGGGTTGCTGCTATCTGTTAGTTCTGTCCTGACTTTGTGAATGAAGATCCCTCCCCAGTCTTCTTTGAGCAGCGTCTGGATGGTACCAGGGAGGAATCACTGACACTCACGACACAACGCGATGGACAAGCGGATGTCTTGGCTGGGTGATGTCTGCACAAGCTACAGCAGAAGGGAGAAGGTACTTGCTTTGCCAGTTTATGTGGAAAGCTTTTATAAATGGTAAACTGCAGTAACTCAACCCTACCTGCTATGAGGTGGGAAATCCATTGACTTTAAAGGTAGAGATAAATCCTGTTCCTTATTTCCTAAGGAAACCTGTTAACATTGGCTAAGGTAACGCTGAGGGATGAGGGAGTGCCCTGCGTCTAGTCCAGTTAGCGTGTTATTATCTCAGTGGGGATTTTCAAGGAGAGAGCTATCATCAGTGAATGACTCTTTTGGGCAACCAGGGCTATATTGAACAAGAGAGGTCTCTGACTTACTGAATGTGCAAGTAATAGGCCATCATCCAGAACTGAGTGTAACTAATATTGAAACTCAAAATGACTCAGGTCTAGCTAAGATTTGACCTCAGGCCTGATTCCAGTAGGTTCAGACATCAAAATCAGGCACTTTGGGTATATGAATACATGCATATGTCTATGTGAATATGGCAAGAGGAGATGGAAAGATTGCAGCATCTTCAGCATCTGGATGAAAGAAATATTTGCCAGGTGGTTCTTAAAGGTGAGGAGATCAAGGGTTTTAATGAACTTTGGGAAGCTGCAAAAGGAGTATATCTGTAGATGAAATGCCTGACTTCCAAGCGGGTCAGGAGAAAAGCAGCTTTGAGCAGCTGAGAGAGGTCCCCAGAGGGAGCAGGACAGACACAGTTGAACTGCCTGTCCCAGAGCCTACTTAGCACAGGCCAAGGCCCTCATTTGCTGCTTACTGGAGGAATGTTTTACAGGTGCCCCTTCTGGTTCTGAGAGATACAAGATCTGTCTGTAATTAGGTTAATTTGGAGTTGAACATGGGCAAAGATAATGAGCTGGAAATAACAAAGGAAGAGGAAGAAAGAGAGGGAGGAGTTGCTAAGAAACAGATCCACTTTACTAAATCCAAAAGAATCAAAGAAACTGTTTTTAGGAACTATATAACTGAGTGACAGGGCAGACATAGAAATGATACCAAATTATATCAGCATAGCCATAGAAATGATATCAAGACATCAGAAGAATGAAGGAGATGAAGGGGGGGGGTCACGACTTGAGGAACTGAGAGAGAAAGGCAGAAAGGAAAGTGGTTTCTTTTGCAGGTGACAGCTGTGGACAGTACAGTTTAGCGGATAGAGCAGTGCCCTGGGATGAGCAGGTGGATCTGCATCTGCCTTGCCCCTGACTGAGAGAAACCATATAATGTCCCTGAGCCTGAGAAGAATGCCCTGGGGCCTTTAATAAGGACTGCACAGTGCCATGGCTTTTTTTTTCTTTTTTTTTTAACTGAAGAGCAACAAATAGTCCCTCGTGACCCATAAGGTGTTCACCATCTCCAGTATTTGACCCTGTTGAGAAGTCCTATTGGAGTCAAGGGTCCAGGTGAAGATTTAGATGTGAAAAATAGTATACTCAAGCCAAAAGGAGGATGGGAAAAAAGACTAGAGAAGGGACCAGAATACTTAACAGTCAACAAAGCATAAGTAAATAGACAAGTTATGATCAATGAGTTTATTTGAATTTGACAGAGCTTTCCTGCAAACATGGGGAGGGGAAGGCGGGTGAAACATTCCCTGCCAGTGTGAGCTGTAATAAGGGACCTGCTGTTTTCTGATTCTCACTCTCTGTGAAAATTGAAAAGGTTAGCCAGGTAATTGAAATCGGGACTGGAATACAAATACAGTGTGAAAACCCTACAGCTGGCAAATAAAATTGCAGAGAAAAGACTAATCCCCAGTGGAATTCCTTAGCAGCTGAAAAGACGGGGGTAGATGAGGAGGATTCTGCAATATACCTGTTCCCTGTGGGAGGGGAGAGATGGGGGGTAATGAGACCCGAAGAGACCCGGTTGGGGTAATGCACATATGAATGTGCCTTGCTACTAGTGCAACAGACAGCAAAAATGAGCTAAGACTAAGCTGTGTATCAGATATTGCTGTTTTTGGAGTGGTATTGTAGTTTTACTGGAAATGGGTAGGCTGCTTGCCAGAGGCAACCTTAGGGAGAATTTCTTGTTGCAGGCACAGAGAGGGAACACCACCGCACCCAGCTCTTCATCTTCAGGTTAAGACACATGAGAGAGCAGAATGTGACTGGACTGATGTCAACTGCCTGTTCATCTTTGCTGTATGCAAGGTAATGCAGGTTGATTTGCTTTCCTTCAGGCTCAGGGCACGTAGCTAGGCAGGGAAATGATGAATGGTAGTTTGTTACCCACTGTGTGGTGTGTGAGTCTCCCTCCTGTTGGAAGACCCTGCCAGTGCTCCTGTAACATCAATTTGTAAATGTTACTGTTTGTGATCTGCTTTTCTGAAGGTGAAAGTAGAAGTTAATGGGATCTTGAGGAACCAGTGGTGCAGGGCTTTGGGGAAGCTGAGGTATGTGGTACTAGCTAAGTTTATTCATATTTAAAAAATCTCTTCGCCTGTAATGTTTTCCCAGCACCAGCAAACTACAGAAACTCCAGTCTATACACGAATAAATAAATAATAACCTCACCTCCATGTTTCTGTGTTGTTGTTTTATTTCTTTCTCACTGTAAGGCTGAGGAGTGCTTCTGTTTTCTAAAAACATGAGATTTTTGCTGCAGTTGCTCAGCGCTGCCCAACTCACCTGCACTGCAGTCAGCAGCAGCCTGAGAAGACTTCACTTGGAACCTTTCCATTGCATTGAGTTACGTATTTAGCACATTCTGTGTTCAGCCAAGTATCTTTCCTGGCCTCCTATTAAAAAAGAAAAGAAAACACCAAACTTGGAAGTGATTTCTTCTGGAACATTGTCCTGGCCTGAGAGTCATCTCATTTGTGCTGCTACCGTGTGTATGAGTCAGAACCCCCTGCGCTGTCTTTGTCGGGGTATCAATAAGTGCATCACAGTCTCAGAGAGGTTTAAGACAAAATAAGAAATGCTGCAACCTGAGAAGTGATAGAGCTTAATGTGATCTTACTTTTCCATATGAGTTTCCTCTGGGTTTCCAGCATCGTCTGTGTAATTTCTATCCCATATGAGACTCTGATGAATTTCATTGTTATATATTGACTGATTACAGGCTTTGGAAAGATGCTATGTTTCTAGGACTGATATTTGCCGGGACCATGCTGCAGACTACATTAAAGAGGCAATCTTACCAAGACCAAGAGTCTTGCCTGAAGTTAATGCCCATCAGAAATCTCATGTTAGGAGAGCTTCTGCAGAATACCTACTGACACTTAAAAATCCTGGGTTGAAACAGGCAAACAGAACTAAGGCTGTGAACAGGAATCTTTCCACTTCATATAGGATGTACTTGGCAAATGGCAAGGTCATCTCCTCAGAGATTCTCAGCTACAGAAATGTGAGTGTGTGGTGGAGGCATCCCAGAAGCATCAGCCCTGGTTCAATGAACAGACCAGTAGGTCCTGAGGATGCTGTTCTCTTCTGACCTAGTGCTTTGTGATGAGTTATTTGTTAGTCACTTGTTTTTCTTGTTTGGAGCATGGTTTTCCTAGGGAGTTATTTGTGAGGGGACCTCTTAGGAATGAAAAAAAATTAAAAAGGCCCAAGAAATACACCTGCTGTGCAACCTCTGAAACAAAGAAAATCCAGTATTTCAGGATGACTTTTGCATAGCTGACTGGCTGTCTTGCAAGTAGAGAAGATAATGCATAAAAACTACCAGCAGAACACTTAAGGTGGATGACTGGAATAGGTCAGATAAGTTGATTTTACCACTACCTGTTTTCCTGCCTTAACTGTAAAGACTCCATGACGGAGCTCTTCATGCTCTAGACATCTGAGACTAAGGGTCGTTTGTAAAGCTCATTTCTAGCCAAAACCCAAACAAAAGGCTGTTCCTTTGGTAAAGAATTTTGCTGCATCTTGCAGCATAATATAATCTGGCAAGAAAATAAGTTATTTGGTCTTTTACAATATAGACCTCTAATCTCATTTGTAAATTAATATCCCAGTGGGAAGCAGATTATTTCAATAGCTCTCACACTGCTAAAATGAATGCAGTCTTTAAAAATTAAGTGGCTTTGGGATAATTTGCCTTAAAAACAACAGCTGCAAGTTTTCAGTGTTTCACAAAGTCTGGACTAGTAACAGTCTTCCACTTCTAGTGGCAAATGAGCTGAGCTGTGGGCCTTAGTGTCTGGGATGTGACCAAAGCATCCTCTTTGCTAGCCTAAATGTTAAATGGAATGTGCAAGAAAATCAGTGTCTTGAGTCTCCAGGTGAGTTTTTATTTTAGGATCCATATGTATTTTGTGCATAACAAACCATTTCAGAAAAAAAAAAACAGTCCTTAATTATGCAAAGATGGTCACTCTCTTTTAGTCTCTGAGCCCTAACAGTGTGTGAACTACCCTAAAGCCCCAAAGGCATTTATTTTCTTGGACCGTAAAACTTCCAAAGCCCAAATTCTCTGCAGGATTTCTTGTCCTCTTTTATCTTCCGACTCCCTCTGATGGACATTTGCCATCATTACATCAGTCTCAACCAAGAGAGTCTCTGGTGGTTTAGTTCCCTTTTCCTTCCGCTTCACATCAGTTTATTAGAGAAACAAAAAACCCAGGTTACTGCTCTCTTTTGTCACTATGTTTTGCCCTATTTCTAGTCCCATAATGAGAGGCAAATAAAATGAAGTAGCTGATGGTGGAAGAAAGAAGGAGGGAGAGCCAGCCTGGCTGTTGTGCAGCCAGAAAGCAATCTGCAAAGAAGAGTGTGTGCAGGATGGTAAACTTTCTGGCTTTGGGGACTTCTCTTGGCTGCAACAATTTTTCTGCCTGTTTTTCTAACCACCCTTTCCTTCCTTATGCCCAGGAGAAACAGTTGTATGGAGCACTTGGAAGCAGCAAACTAAACTGGGATTAGTGCTGTTTTCATGCATATAAAGTACAGCTGGTGTGATCTGCATCTTTTAAAGTACTGGGATTGCTAGTAAGTCCTCAGACATCTTGCACTTGTGCTAGCAGAGCTCCCAGATAATTTCTATCTTCAGCTACTCATGCAGTAAGAAGGAGACAAGCAAAGAGACTGGAGCACAAGGATTGCTGGAGGACAGACCAGCTGTAGGGAGAGAGGTCCTCTAAATTTATATTCATGTTCTACAGATTCAGCAGCTCTGCTGCATTTAACTTTAGATAAGCCATGGCTTAAACACGTGAGAACGCAGTCGTTTGCAAAAGTCTCTTAATGTGACTTAACAGAACTGTCTACTTAATGTCATAATGTTTTTTCGATAAGCTGGCATTAGATCTGAATATCATGCATTGGCAACTCAAGCAGTTCTCCCCCCCTTTTATTGTTTGCTTGCAGTACATTTCAGACTCTGTTTTGTTCACTGTGCTGGCGCGTTGCCCCTGCTATGCACGCTCTCTGCTCACACACTTGCATGCTCTCCACAGGGAAAGAGAGGCAGAGAAATAAATCAATAGACAATTCTGCCTAGGAAGTCATGGTTGATTTCAGATAAATATATTTTCATCACACCAAACCTCTTTTGAGGAAAAAGTGAGTTGTTCTCTCCTTGCAAGTGGAGTTTCTTTTGTCCAGTTGCCAATGTTTTTCAGCAGTTGGCTATGAAAGCTGCTGAAAATAAAAAGAATTTTGTGGGCTTTCCTGACATATCTATCCCTCTTCCCAGTATTATCATGTTTGTGGCTCACTCTCAAAAGCTAGCCAGGTAAATACCAAAGCAGAGTGATAAATAACACACTAAAATATTGACCTTTTGGGAAGAAAAACTTAGTAGATATCAACTGCTTCTTGCGGGTAAACACTCTGCAAACTTCTAATTAAGAAATACTGGGTTGTAGCCATGAGAGATTAGTGAATATGTTAAGACTGTGCCATTTCCTGACTGCTTTGTCCAGATATCAAAGGTAGCAGAGGAGACGACTTGCTCTTAGTGGTGCATAGCTGAGATAAAGACAATTTCCCTGGCATCAGTTTGGGGGTCTTGCAAGCAAGGGACAGGGTGAGCATGGAAAAGGTGATCAGTGCCTGCCCAGGGGATTGGTGCTTGGTCGTTGGTCCTGGAAAGCTTGGTCCGCTGCGAGGGCTGGGAGAGCTGGGGCCACAGCAGCTCGTAGGCACCAAGGTACAACAGGCATCAAGTCCAGAAGGAAAACGCTTCAATGACTAGGAGAGGAAAATGTTAATGCAAAAGTGATTACAGATGTAAATGGTGCTGAACTCGCTCGAGTGTCCACTTGGGGGTGGCAAAGTATTTCAGCTGTGTCTTCCGGGAGCAGTGATTACCTTTCCCTTCCAAGGCCTTGTGCATGTTTGTTGCCTTTTCCATGGCTTGTTTCTCAGTATTGCAGCTGGTAAAATGGGTCTGATAGACAACATGGGCTAAAGTTCCCCTCAAGTTGTAGGAAAAGAGGAGTGACCAACTGGGATGATACCCCAGGTCTCACCTTGTCCAGGAATTCACATAGGATGGAGGCCAAAACGAGGTTTTCAGGAAACAAGGTAAGAACCTATTAGAGCAAGAATATATACCTATCCCCCCTGCGACGATAAGTGTCATCGGGATCCCCAGGAGTACAGACAGGAGCCTTTATACATACAGTTTACCATGTTTTGGAACTAATGTCCTGTTACTGTGATAATTCTGTGATACACAGGTGAGTTCTACACATCAGGTGTGTCTGGAAGCGTGTGCCCAGCCTGAGCCTGGCCCTGTGTAGTGATGCACAAGGGACGCATCTCCCTGAAATGCGACTCGAGACACATTGGTCTACAAAATCCTCTCTCTTGCAAAGGATTCACCTTGGCTTCCCTTTACAAAACTCAGCAGGGTCCCAGCCTTGCAGGCAGCGCTTGGGATGCGAGTGTGGATTTACATGTGCTGCCTTCGGGGTCTGTGTACATAACTAGGGGCCAGGAGAGTTTCCCAGCTCTTACATTGTGCTTTGAGGCAAAAACTGAATTCATTACACGCAAAATCATTGCAAAACTCTCCATTTTTATTACCTTTGCATTAGTTTCTCTGACCCTGCAGGCATTTAAAAATTGCCCGTTGTGAATGCTTTCCAAGCTGTCTGCTGGTGGTTGCTAGCCCCAAGTAAATCTCTGACCTGTAATCCACCCGGTGTGAGCAGGTGGGAATTTTGCTGAAGCATAACAACAAGGATTCACTAGTAAAGGCAATGCATAGCAACTGAGGTTCAGGCAGAGATAGGAGGCTGCAGGAAATTGCAGGACATGGGGCTGAGCAGGGGCCTGCCAGAGCCCACGTGTGCAGGGTGGGTGCAGATCAGGCAGACGGACACTGATACAACAGCCCAGCACAAAGCAGCAGTGTGAGGAACGAGCTGGCTGCAGGGAGGCCATGGTTCACGTGCACGGAAATACCTGGTGTCCCCACACAGGAGGTTCTTTCCCATGCGGAAAAGGCCTTATCCCACCAGGATATCTGCCCTCAGTGGATACCCTGTTCTAGCTGTTTTTCAGGCAAACAAGTCACATGGGGGATGCATTCAACCCCCTCCAGTGTCTGCTTCAAAAGTAATTCAGTCAGACTGGCGAAACAGTGTCTCTCCTGTGCTGGTAGCATTGGGAATATTTGTCATTTGTGTAAAGAGGCTCTTCACTGGGAGAGTTTACAGTCAGCAAACTGAGATTTCCAGCCCTCCTATTAGCTTGAGGGTAATACAGTGGCTGTCAGTCACCTGCCAATTACAAGCTTGTCATTCATGCAACTAGACATGAGGCAGTCTGTGAGCTCTTGCTTAAATCATTTATTCAGGAGTGTCTCTTTGTTGCATAAAGTTATTTTCCTTCATTTCTCTGCCACTTGATGGCAACACGGAAGGTCACAGGCCAGTGGAGAGCTGCGAGCTGCTGATGGAGGTCCTGTAGGTGCCAGGGAGACTCGTGTCCTCAGCAGAGTCTGCCAGATTGTGGTCCTCAACCATAAAGATGCTCTGCTGGGTGGGAATCTTGCTGGTGGCATGTTTAGGGGCACAGTGCTTGCAGTGAGGAGAGATCACACAGAGGAAGGCCATCCTGAAGCGCTGAGACAAGAGATTGTAAATGATGGGGTTCACGGCAGAGCTCAGATAGAAGAAAACACCTAGGAGAGCAAAAGTGGATGAGAAATGGAGAGAGAACCCTCATTTGTCACTAGAATGATCTCAGAGGAGACAAATGTCTTCCTTGTCAGTACTATTTCACCGTGTTTGGGTGTGAGGATGGATGCAGGGACCACTGCATCTCTGCCTGCAACCGTCTAGGTAGAGCTAGAGGGATCTCTTGCCCAGGCAAGATGAGACACTGCAGCACCCGGGGAAAGAAAGTGATAGAGTATTAAATGGAGCCCATCATTGCCAGCTGCTCAGGAACTGGCTGTCTGCTGAGCTCTACTGACCAGCCTCCAGCCAAGCCCTCGTCCCCCAGGACCGATTGGAGCGGCTGGTGCCCTTCACATTAGAGCTGCTAAATGCTAAATGATAACTTCCAGCCAAGGAGTGCTAATTTGCAACAACACACCAGCCAGACTGCACAAGACTGGCTCTGTTAGAGCTGCCAAACAACCACATGTAGTGCTTTCCCATGGCAACCTGAAAATAAGATTCCTCCTCGAGAAAGCCTTAATGTTATGGTTGGCAATAGCGTAAATGTTTGTCTGGATCATTCAGTATGGGCAGGAAGGTGTGCTGTTTTGGTGAGGTTCCCTGTTTGTCTGAGAAACCCACTAGAAGACAGTGCCTGCTGCTGCATATCCATGAGAAGCACTTGAATGGCAGCAGTGGTCATTTGTGAACACTTTTCAGGAGGAAAAACAGCTGGTAATTATGTGTGATATATCCCCGCCTTTTCTTTGTGACTAACCAAATAACTGTATTTGACAACATACCCCAAGCGAAAATTGCAGGAACTTGAATGCACTTTTTATTTAAGGCACGGTTCTTTCCACTGCCTACCAAACCCCAAGAAGCTTTTCTGTGCATGCCCCAGGAACATAGTCGACCACCAGTGGATGCTGCTGGTACTTTACTGTCTATTTTGCTCCAACTGCTTCCACTGAGCAGTCTCCCAGAGAGCAGGTCTTTCACCTTTTGCAGTTTTCCAATTGCACCTGAATGGATGGTGCAATTGGTATTTTCCAGCTTCGCTCTATCCGCCTTTTTAACAATACATGTAGCAACACTGGGCAGGGGACCCAGTAGGATGCGTGGTAACTAGGAGACTGTGGCACACAGCTCAAGGGATGTTGTCCATTGCTCTCTGCTGGCATTTTGTTCAATAACACTAGAGAAAAAACATTTCTGCAGCTGGGATTCTTTTAACTCTTTAGACAACCCGTTGTGTATTTCAGAAAAGAAAATGTTCAATGATGGCTAGTGTAAAATTCTAAGGAATGTGATGGCGACGCAACTTCAATTTATCTGTATAATCTGTCATTATCTAAAATTAAGATGACTACACATTCAGTTAAGATGCTTATGAATACTGCTTTTCCAGCCCCCAAGCAAATGAAAAAAAATATATATTACCTGATACCACATGGATTAAGTTGAATATGTTAGCCAGAGGCTCAGTCCACTCCACAACAAAGCTAAAGAAGAGCCGATCTATATGGAATGGAGCCCAGCAAATAGCAAACACCATCACAAGGACAACTAGCAGGAGAAAGGGGAGAAAAAAAAAAACAGTCAGTTATGGAATGATATGGCTCATTAGCTTGCATTGAGCAGAGATGGTTCAGAAAACTAGATTAAAGACTAGAGATAACAGTTTTATTTACTGTTAAAAAACCTGTGCCCTTCCTTCTGCCTCTCTGCAGTGCTAACTGAAAAACACATTTCCATCTAAAAGAATAAACTTTCCACTGATCTGTATATTTGATAAATCAATGCACAGGCTCCCAATGAGGTTTGAATGGAGCAGGCAGCAGCCGGGTAATGTGGCTTACACAGAATCTAATAAGCTGTCAATAAGGCAGGAGGATTTATTTGTGGCACCTAGTACACAGTGACCCCTTGAACTGTGGGTATGTCAGGAAGGAAAAGCAAGGTTTGTGCCATAGGATTTATTGCATCTGCCACTATTTGTACATCACATGGCACAGGATGAGCCCATGGGAGCCATTCTCTGTCTGGATGTGCTACTCGGCATGAAATGTTTGCCTCCATGAACCATGTGCCTGTGACAAGGCCGGTGAGGACTCTTGGAAACCCATTCCAGAGTTGGGTCCTGTGACTTGCAGTCACAGTCACCAGTAGGTGACTTAAACCGCCCCAAAGAAGGACGCTTTTGCATGAAGTATTGAGGGTGATTTATGTTTGCTGTATAAACGCTATCCCAGTAGCAAGGTGAGCTTTGCCTTAAGGGAAGCCCTAAATTATGAAGCAGCATGAGTGCTCTCCGGGTGGTTGGAGCACAAATTCTTCTGTATACTGTGCAGCTCTGCCTGTGTCTCTACTTTTTGTTGGGGAGGTCTGAGTGGAGAAGTCAGCAATAGGTGATGAAGGCTGCTTGGCAGGACCTGTACAGGACATGAGCAGAGCCTGTGGAAGGACATGTTACAGGCCTGTGAAACGTATATATTCTCTAGAGTTGGGGCAAAACCATATACATCTCATTAATTATTTAATGAGAAAAACAATGTACATCCTTCTGTAAGAAATGTGCTAAAAAGGGTGTTCATGCTTCGAGACAGAAAACTTCACCTACAGGGCTGCAAAAGCCAGCTATGGACTGAGGGACGTACCATGTCTTATCTGAGATGTACATGCAGCTTCTTGTCCATGGTCAATAAAATACAGAATGAGAATGCCCCCCACTACTTACATAGCATCTTGGTGACTGATTTCCTGGATGGTTTCTGAACATTCACAGCCATTTCCTCCACTTCCAAAGATTTGTCACCTTTCAACTAGCAAAAGGAGAGAAACGGAAGAAGAGCTTAGATGGGAGATGACCTCCCCACTACCTATGGCCTTCCTGGTAAGGAAAAAAACACTGCAAAACCAAGACAATTTGCACTTGGCTAACCAGTCATTTTGTCCCTGAGCATTGTATCTGGTTATATCTTGTGAATACAGATCTGAAAACCTCTCAAGGATTGTTTAGGATGTGCAGGCTACTTCTCTGAACTGGAGATGGTGTTGAATTACAATGTGTAATTGGACGCAGCTTCTTGAGGTGGGAGGTGCTGATGAGCCAGCAGCTCTGAAGTGATGCTTTTATCAACAGAGAGAATCTAGAAACAAAACTTACACTTGCAGGGGAAAAGATACTGGCTGAAGGGGAAGATAAAAAGCAGTCTATACTAGTAAGATTCCTATGAAATCCTGCTATTTGTACCATTCTCTTTTACACTGTGGTTTTGTTTCAGGATATTTGATTAACTGCTTTTCTTTTAAGGATGTTGTTACTTCGATCAAAGAGACCCTTCAGTGTCTTATTTATACATAAAATCCATAGGGGGAAGTATATTGATATTGATATAATATGAATTATATTCAATTGTAGGATAATTTAGCTTCTCATGTTTTTCATTAGTCTGTCATTTTCAGTCATAGCTGCATTGCTTAGGGAACAGGCTCAGCTGATTTGTAGCATATCTAGTGATAAACGCCTGCTCAGATTGACTAAAAGCCCTAGTTTTCCTTTAGTGGCTTTCAGTCTTAACATTTATCCCAGAAATACTCCAAAGCCACAGAGAATAAACTGCCTGATACTATAATAAACCAGAGAGACATGAATCTTTATTTTTCATCTTCTTGTCATTTTGATGATGCTGTAAAGTTCCTCTTTAGGCTCGAGTGATGATACACGGAAAGATAACTAGTAAGAATAACTCAGCAGTTGTAATTTAATAAAATAATGACTTAGAGCAAAGCAGGGGTGGGAAAGAAGAAATGAGTCTATGGCAAAGGTTGTGTCTTGAGTTCATTAACTGCTTGACAGAGGACTGGAGGGAGACCTCCAGCCAGGCTAATGGTTACTTAAACATCACCATGGATATGCTGGGCTGTTTGTGAGGTTATGTAGAGCTGCCTGGAGATGAATGCTACCCATTCCCTGCAGGAGAATTAGAAGTATCTGGAGCAAGAAGCTAAAAATCAGATTTTCCCTCACATCTTTATTTGCAGTGTTTTATTCAAGAAAAAAAATGCAGAGTGAAATTAGGGCCTCTCCTATCCCCAGGCAAACTTAGAGAGGTCACTCAGCAAGAGTGAGAAAAGCCAAGAGAACTGTTTTTCTTAAGCTCCCTGGCCTATGTGACACAAGGAGTGATCAAACATTCATGGCAGATGATGGAGAAATGGGTGTTTAAAAGCCACATGACTTGTGCTAGGTCTTGCATCTATGACTTGGTGGAATGAGTTGCCACCAGGCTGCCGAATGCCATGGGCTGCTCTGGGGTGCTCCTGCTCACCCGTGTTGCAAAGGAAAATGTGTTAACACCACTAAAGTTTGCAGGGCAAACTCGGTGGAAAGGAGACAGACTCTCGCAGAAGTACCCTGGGCTCTGCAGAAATTAAAGTAGTCAGTGTCCACAAATGGTTTTGTGTTACTTGGGGGAACTGACACTAAAGTAAATGTTGGTCTCTTGAGAGGTCTCGTGAATAAGCTCGCCTAGCTATGGTCAGTCTAGTCACATTTGACCATCCAGATTTCCTTCACAGATGCCCTCAGTATGTGGGCTAAATACCAATTTCTCCACTGTGAAAAAGCCTAGTTAACTATAATCTAGCTTAGAGGCAGGCAGTGATGGCCACCTATCCTTGTGCTGGGCAGCTACCGTGTGTGACCAGCACTCTTGTGGCTGAAGTGGCTTTACAACAGGAGAGGGTCTTTGGCTGACTCAGGGTCAGTCCTGAAGGGTCCTGTGATGAGGATCCTGGAAAGAGACAGTCAGAAGTTCCCAAGATCAAATCTAATGAGGCTGCAGTGTAATCCGTGTCCTGATACTAATGCTAGATCTATCTTTTGCCACAAACAGAAGTTGTTGTGGTCCTCAAGGCTTCTCTTTACTAGTGTTGGACTTTCTTTTTCTTTTTTAGCACTAGTATTTTCACCACTTTCCCCTCCTTTCTGGTATTATTTTTCAAAATTTTCAGTGAAACTTTGCAAAGAACCAACAACTGCCCCTGAACTGTAGCTTTGCAAGAATTTAACCCATTCATTTTTTCAAAGCTCTGATGTGTGCTAAAATTTCTCACATTTGGTCCTTGTGGCTTTTCCTGGATATGGAAAAATTGCTTCTATATAGTTTCAGATAACACTGAGTACCTGCTAGTTCCACAAAATAATATGCACAGTAACACAGATGCAGTAATACCTGTCTCTACAGATATGTTGCATCCCTTCCTTGCTACATGAGCAAGGAAGCATGAGCATCCTTGCTACAGAGCTTTCTAAATGCATATATTCTAACTTATATTTAGTATAGTGAGTTTAGGATTTATGTTTTCCAAATATATATAAGAAAAGGACTAGCAGTGCATTTCAGTGTCATGCTGCATAGCTTTATAATACTATGATAGTGTTTGTTTTTTCCCTGTATTTAAAAGATGACACTTTGTGAAACTCGTCCACTTTCTGAAGAGAGCATGTATAGGAACATCAAGGTACCCTTAATCTATGCCGAAACTGTGCCATACTTACATAAAAAAAAAGATTGTTGGAATTGCTTGCTGCAGCAATAATACAGGATTTCAGTTTATGACAGCTTTGTGAGTTTTAACAACTGAATATTATCACACAGGGAAGGAGGAGAATGAATGAAATGGAAATTCAACAGTCACAAGAGGCAAAACAAATAATACACAATTCAGTCACTACCTTACTCTTTTTCATTCTTTTCACATTTTCCTTTTGGTCCATTTCCTTTTAGTCCCTACTGAAAAGGTGTAAATCTCTGAGAGGCTGGAATCATTACATAGACTTGGATGTTAAAGTAATGTTGAAATGACAGCAGCAGTGGTAGTAATTAAAAAAAAAGAGCAAATAACTCCCCAACATAGCTGCATTTATAGAATTGGATTACGGCAGCAAAACACTTTAATCCACTACTTTAACGGGGTTGGTTTGATTGTGTTTTTTGGGAAGACAAGTGTGCAAGAAAAATATGAAAGCAGTTCAAAGACATATGGACACACACACATACACACACACATGCAAGAATGAGCTAGGGAAACACCGAGCACAGTTGAAGCAGGACTTACTCTTAGCCCCATCAGATAGTACAGCACACTTATGACCCCCATAGGCAGCACATAGAAGAGGAAGGAAGTAATCTGGACAATACAGTTGTAGATCCACATGGGCCTGACTACAGTGCAGGTAGCAGAGCCAGGGACCAGGGTGCCATTCGGGAAGTACTGCAACATGATGCCGTGGGTGCTCGTGTTGGGAAGAGCGAAGAGGACCGACAGGACCCACAGCACAACGATGGTCCTTAGCGCGCGCTTCCGAGTGCTCTCCAGCTTGGCACGGAAAGGATGGAGGATGGCAACGTATCTCTCCACGCTGACCGTGGTCACGCTGAGGATGGAGGCAAAGCACACCGTCTCGAAGAGCGCTGTCTTGAAATAGCAGCCCACGGGCCCAAACAGGAAGGGGTAGTTGCTCCACATCTCGTAGACTTCTAGCGGCATCCCAAAAAGCAACACGAGCAGGTCTGAGACAGCGAGGCTGAAGAGGTAGTAGTTAGTGGGGGTCTTCATGTTCCGGTGCTTGATGATTACCAGGCAGACTAGGAAGTTTCCTACCACGCCAACAACGAAGATCAGGGAGTAGACCAAAGCCATGGGCAGGAACAGATGGCTCCGTCTGGGCCCACACAGGAAGGTTAAGTAATCCTCAGTGCTGTTTAAGTATCTCCTAAAATGTTCCTGCAGAGCAAGGGGATTAAACCAGGAGGTATTCCCAATCCAGGCCATTACTGGTTCTGCTGAAAGGTCTCACAACTGAGATCTCGTCTTCTCTAAGTTTCTCTGTGCTAATTTAGTCACTGTTAGCAGCGACAGAGGGAGAGTTGTCTTGCCGGTCCTAAATACACAGAGCCACTGCGAGATGTGCGTGTGTTTGCCTGGCTTCGGTGAAGGTTTCGCCGTTGTAACAGCTGCTCCCCAGCGAGGAGTCCCTTAGCCAGAAAGCCCCTCCTTTCACACATATTCATTGGCTAGCCAAGTGCATTAGATTATAGAGTAAGGAAAGAGGTTCTAGCTACTGCTATCAGTTCCCATAGCAGATGCATTTACTGAATCAGAAATGTGGGATTTAGAGAGCTGGGAAGCTGAAATATAGAATGTGAGACTAGCTGCAAGGCACTTGTATTTATCAGAGGGTGGGAAGTCAGACGAAAAAAATGCTCAGTCCAAAAGCTTCTACAAAATTATACTGATGCTACATCTAGTTGTATCCCACAGACAAAAAAAAAATTTTTTTCTTCCCACATTTCTACTGTTTTTTACTTTCTATTTTCTCTGTCAGCAAATACTTGGAAACAGAATTTGATTAGGAGAAAGCCAACTATTTTTGAAGCTAATCATGTGGAATTAGACAACTATCATCTCTACGCCTTTTTTAAACTATGTATTTTTTTCCTCTTGAAGCCTCAAATAGTATTTTAATTGCACTTATTGGTAGCAAGCTATTTTCCCTCCTTTGTCTTGAGAAAGGGGATTATGTCAAAGTGCACAAGAAATTTTCACTGAGGTTGTAAAATTGGATTGATGAATTTGAGAATTCTGGAATCTGATCCTATATTTGTAGCTATTTTTGTTTTGAAAATCTTTATAAAGACCATAGTATGTGAAAGAGTTAATTAGTACCTACAGGATTCATATCAGATACTTCTTTAAAAAAACCCCAGTCCATTAATTCCTATAAACTCATTTCTTCTTGAGTGACAACCATTCTGCAAACACACTCTCTGATCAAAAAAAATATGTATGCTGCAAAGACAACTGATTTGTCATGAAAGATCAGCTAGCTCTTTATGAATGCTTAATACCTTACTGAATCATGCTAAAACAAAATAACTTCAAAGCACATGGATGTCCTTTTTGGAGATTCAGGAAGTTTAGCTGTCTGGAATTGTAGAAGTGCAAAAGCTGAGAGAGAACTCAGGATTTTGTCAGCCCCATGTAGCTTGGCTACTCAGTAACTTTTACTCACTCTCTTTGAGTATCTACTCCAGCCCCCTCCAAGTTTATACAAACTTTTTACACACCCAACATCCTTTGGCAAGGAGCTCCTTGGAGCTACTGTCAGTGTACGAAGAACCTCCTCTGTTTGTCTGACTCCTCAGCTGGACTGTCCCTGGCTGCTGAGACCTGCATATTTTTACCATTCAGGAACAAAAAAAGAGGCCTCTTGGCTGAGCATCTCCTTCAAAATCCTAACAGAAGCAAGTGCCAAGTATTTCCAAAGAAGGTGCAAATCACTTCACTATAGCCAGTAACCTGATCTCACAGAAAAGCTGTTCTTAGTCTTCAGCATTAAAACTGTCTTACATCCTGCTGCTTTTACTCCTTCCCTTTCAAATTTTCTACATTTCAGTCTAATGAACTTTTAAGGAAAAAATATTGTTGTAATAGGCACAGACTGCCTCCAGGAATAGCAGCAGCAGGTAAAGAACCCAGGGCTGTCCCACAGAGCCCAAGCACTTTGACCTGAAGCATATCAGACATGGGGAGCTCTGAGGATTTCTTGTTTTACTTGTGTGCATTTATTTGAAATGTTAGAGGTATGGAACATATCACAAGAACTATGGGAAAAGACAGAAGCAAATCTCTTGTGATAACTTTCAGATCTGTTGAAATTATCTCATACATAAAATTTGTCCCAGAGAAACACTGTACTGATTTATTTTAGCATTGCACAGAGGCATCGTGTTGAGCCAAGTAAAAGGTTTTATTGGATTGGTGAGCTACAAGTGCCCCTTTGACCTATTTCTTCCTTCATTAAGGAGTCATCTGAAAGAGATTCACAGCATTTTAACAATGTCAAAAGAATGTGAATTTGATTGCAAATTGCTGTTGGCACTGCAGGTAGGAAGAGGAGAGTCATCATTTGGCTGCCTGGTGGGGATCAGGAGTCTCAGAGCACGGTAGGATGCAAATATTTGTGAGGAATTTGTGTAGGACCAAACACTTTCTCCAACTCTGCTTAATGTTCACTGTTTTGTTTGTTTGTTTTTCCCCCTTATTACCTCATTAATGTTTCACTTCTTTCAACTTCTGCTTTTTTTTTCTTTTACCAATTTCCACCACCCTGCATAGCATCATGACTGAGGTGAGTGAACACTTCAAAACTAGTGACCAAATTGTTCTATACTCCTGTGACTTGAGCTCTCCTCAGCTTAGACTCAATCTTACTGTTAGGATTCAATAAAAATGGATTGAATCATTTACTAAAAAAACCAACAAAGCAGCCAAACTAGTTATGATCTCTATGAGAGGAAGGCAACGGGCTGTGGAAACACATCAGATGGTTTCAGTGTGTTGATGTGACAAGGTCACCAGCACCCATTTGCACTTCTTCTCTCTTGTTGGTTCTCTCCAAACCTCCAGTGCTGATGAGCCCGAAGAGTAGAACTACAGAAGGAAAACATGTCTTTTTGCCTAACATCACTCCTGGAACTGTGTCACTATGACTATGATTAAGTGGTAGACAGAGGGGACAAGAAAGATCAGGACAGTGGAAAATATAAATCAGTTTCTCTGAGCTTTCTGGACTTTTCAGTATCTATCTTAACTGTCCCCATAAGCATAGGCGAGCACACCCAGGAAAGGCTACCTCAGGGTTGCACATAATTGGAAACATTTTACAAGTGAGATGGAAAATAGAAATATATTTTGCTATTGAAAGTAATCCTAAACACTTGTTATTTTCCATTATAATGCACACTTTATCAGTGCTTTCTGTTTTCCCCTGGAAGGAAGACACGTGCTGCATGCAACCCTTGGAACTGCACTTTAATGCTGAGTAATGCACTTGGCAACATTAACCTAGGTGAAATGTTTCCGCACTGTAAGTCCCCTACTAGTCATGATGTAGTATTTTCTTTTTCAGCACTATATGTGCCCTTGGGAGACTTGTGGTATTTCTCTCACCACATTTACATTATGGAGTCTCTTCCTTACCTGAGGTAACAGCGCTACAGCACGTTACCCATAAAGGGTGGAAGAGTGCCCATTTAAGAAGAGTTAAATTCAAGCATCTGCATGTTTCCCAAAGCCCTTGTGCGAGCACACATTAGTGACACATTAGGTCAGTAAATGGTGAGCAATTTTACATTTTAGGGAAAATTGGACACATTCATCAGAAGAGCCAGAGAACAGTGGAGGTAACCCAGAGTAGAGCTCGTGCTTACAGAAGGATGTAGTTTAAAGAAATACAGGCCATTATAATGGTCCAATCTGAATGCTTTCTCATGTAGAATTTCATCTAAGGTAATTCTAAGGAAAATATTCTCTATAAGGTGAGACAAAGAGATTCCTTGTCTAGCTTCACATACCACAGCTATGGAAGTGGAAGCAATACAGCTATGATAATGCCATACTGTCCCAGACTAACTAATTCTGCTGGTTAGCTGAGACTCAGTGCTGCCCTGGCTTATCCGCTTGGCATCCAGGACCTCTGCTGACTTCTCTGAGCAGCCCCCATGCAGTGAAGCTCAGAGATTGCCAGAAAGATGCTACAGTGTTCACTAAAGATGCTCCACTAGAACGACATCCTACTTCAGTGGAAGGGCTTCAGGTGGCATAGGACTTAATAACCCTTGGCAAGCAGCTCCAATAATTTTTTTTTTTCACAATCGCAAAACTAGAACTTAATTTTCACTTGCAACCATCAACTTCTATGTTATTTGAATATTTTCACCCCTTTTACAATTTGTGAGTGTCCAAGGTAGAAGCAACATCTTTGCTGCTTCTCTCAGTGGGATCTGCCATCCTGCCTGTTGAAGATTGTTTACCTGAGTCATCTCTTGGACCCCTTAGGAGCAGGCTGTGGAGCCCCTCAGCTCCATGAAATGCTGGTTCAAACCCACTGTTTTATACCTTTAAGAACTTTGCAGTACCAACTATCTCTAGCCCATTGGGATGCAAAGAAGAGGCTGCAAAATTGGTAAGCAGAAATGTTAAGTCATCCTGCATTGAATATGTTAGCACAAGTGCTAGAAAACAATTACTACCTTCGTTTAGAAATTGCTGAGTTTTAATTACAGACCATGGATTTGGCTTGTCTGCCTCCTTGCAAAGTTTTGGTTGGTTCAGAGCTGTGGCCAGCATGTGAGTCCTTTTTGTCTTTCTAAGTATTCAGTATAAAATTAAATTCACCATCAAAAGCATAGATACAGTTTATATATATTTTTCCTCTCTCCAGGTTGGAGGAGTGAGCTGCACTATAACAATAGCACTATCTGCAGCAGACTTTCAGTGCTGTATTGTAAGTCATTTTGCAATTATCTGGGCTCTTCACAGACAGTTTTCCATGGCTGTGCATGATATCTAAAATCCCCAGGATATCAATCAACACACATAAGAAGGGGATTTCATGAGTACAGAACAAAATACCCAGCGTAGCTCTGAGCCCGGAGCAGCTGACAACCCACACAGACAGCGCAGACACAGGCCACTTCAGGAGGTGAACCGATTTACATAACTTTAGTCAACAGAAACAGCAACTGAGCCTGTGCTGGCTTTTCAGGCTCCTTGTTTGGTCAGTGATAGAAAAGGGGGACCTCCAGAAAGGGATTTGTCCTTAACTATAGCACAAAATAGGAAGTTGGAACTGGAAGATCCTACTTTTCACAACTGTCTGCAGAGGGAAGGTCAGTAATAAGGTTTAACAATAAGATTAATAAACAGCTCAGATGATTTTTGGCCCCAGTTTCACATAGCCTCTTCCATATTCCCTTTAGAACAATCTTTAGAGTTAATTCCAGGCTGTACTTGGAGAAAGTAGCCAAAAGCAGTATCAGAGAGCTAGCCTGCAGGTAACCTGCAAGGACAGTGAGAGCCCCAGTGTTAAACATCCCTGCCTTGCTCCTTCTGGTCTGGCAGTGGGTGTACGGCCCTGCTCTAGGTGACCCTGCTTGAGCAGGGTGTTATCTCCAGAGGTCCCTTCCAGCCCCAGCTGTCCTGTGACTGTGATTCTGTATCAACTGAGACGTCTTTCAGTGAGATTTTTGTCACTGTTGATTCTGGTAATGAGTGAGACCCTGAACGGTGAGTGATGAAGTGGCTCTGATTTACATGGGGGAAGATGAAAGGATGGTCACAGCGGAAAATGTATTGACATTACAAGCACGGTACAGAATGACTCAGACTGCCTGAGTCAGGAGGGAATGCAAAACCCTTTGGTATTACAGAGCTTTGACTTATGCAGGAAGGATCAGATTATCCAGCATCCCTCTATGGCTTGCTGCATGTTATTACAATATTGATACTCCACTAGAGTTTCTTCTTTTCTTTGCAGCATATATGTTTCTCTGGAGAGCTCATCTTGCTTGTCTGACCCATGAGAGACTTAACTAGTTTCATCTTTTTTACCCTCATATGACTCATCAATATTATTTTTCTGCTTGCATCCATTTGGCTTCTGTTCCTCACCTAGGGACTTGAGAAAGGATTTTTCTCTATTGGGGAAAATAAAAGCATATTCTAGAGTCTGCATAGTGCCTGTAATAGATGTATACACTGATGAGACAGAAGGGTTCATAGTGCTGGATCTTGATGCATTCAGAGAAATGCAGTGGTGCATTGGATTATTGGAGATGGTAGAAATTTTTCAACTTCTTACATATAAGAACTGAATTTGTCAATAAAAAAGATAAATGGGATACAGAATTTATACAGCAGCTATATAAAATAAATATTAAATATATATAAAGGAAATGTTAAAAAAAATCTTAACTAAACATACCTTCATTTAAGATTGTTGTGGAGGTATCTGAGGTATACTTGCCTGTAAAGATAATGAAGTTTATTTGGAAAGTTTTACTCTTATTGGAAAACTATACAAACACTCTGTTCTCCACTGAAATGCAGCACTATCTTAGTTTATACCAAAAGGGGAACATTTAATTTAGAACTGTTTACATAATCATAATGTACCTTATTGAAACTGAAATAGCAATTTTTTTTCATTTTTCTAAAATGGCATCTTTAAATTACCTATGTGTGTTTCAATTTCCGTGGCTCCAATAGAAGTATTATCCTACTGCTCATTAGCATGACTGTTTGGCAAATACACTTGCAAGAGTTGCCATTCTTCTGTTCTGCTTTCTCTGCAGTTGGATTGCAGTGATCGTCTGTCGTTGGGTCACATTGAGAATCCATAGTTTGACTTGGAACTAATGAAACCATCTATATCAAGAAAAAGATGTGCATAATTTGGAACATTAATATGCTGTCAGATAATGTTCTCTTTCTGCTCTTTTCTCATTAGACTATCCCTACAAGCTGTATTTTGGCTTAGATAAATGCAGCCAGGGATGATACTCTACTTTTGAATGTCTCCTGCTATGAAGTTAGAGAGAGAAAGAAAGCTCTAGACACAGCAGTGCTGAAAAAATATCTCAGAGAGATAATTTATCATAGCCTACAAATATCCTAATAAATCGTAGCCATGCAAAACAAACTGTGGATCAATTTATTAAAAAAAATCAGATTGCAGTATACACCTCAAACACCTTAGTGATTTGCAACCAAGCCAGAAGAGAGCTGATCCCAAGTAGAACTGCAAACTAAAGTATAATACCCCATCCGTGACCTGTGCAAGCTGAGGGGAGCAGAACAGGACATGATCCACAAACAGTGAGGACGAGTGCCCTGTGCAGGACCAGGGCAGGGGTTAACTGGCCTCCCCTCTCCCTATGACATGGTGACTGGGATTTTAGTGGCTCTGCCAGTTTGGTTCCCCCTGCTCCAGGATTCAGATACTTTGACAGTTAGGAGCCTTGTTCCCATTGCTAAGAGTGAAGACGAACTGAGGAGCTTTCCCACACAAACTGCCCACTGCAAGTGGTCGAGGGAGCAACGGTTGAGTCTTCATTTCAGAGAGCAGAAAAATGCTTTTAGGGCATTTCCTTTTCTACTGCCAACAGGCTGAGGTTGAGGGCACGGCTGCTGCAGTGAAGCTCTCTTCATTCTCTCCCAGTATTAACCATACTGGGGCAGTGCACACATCCAGCTCAGTCCATCTCTTTCCTGGGGAGGCTGGTTTAGCACCCTCTGTCCAACATGCCTGGCCAAGGCCCCTTCATTAGCTGTGCTCACTTGCCAGCACACACTATCAGATCGGAGCTGCCTCACAACTCTATTTATTTGCCCTGATTGTACTAAATGCTAAATATATCTCTTATTGATGAACATAGCATGTTCTAAAATGCTCTTAATAAAACAAATTGTTGCCACAGAGAGAAATGACTCAACTCTGAGTCAAGTTATTGTTCTTGCAATACAACAAGCTGTATTCAAACTAGCAATAGTATTAAATTGAAACAGCATAAGAAGTAGATTACGTAAAGTAAACAGAACTAAAAAGCCTGATGTCTTATTTTTCAATTGTATTTTTCAGGTTTGAGATCAATGTTGCTCGAAACAAGAAAAATCTAGTGTGGTCTGGAAGGTGGAAGGAAAGGAATAAAATGGAGGAGGAGAAAATTTAACAACCTTCAAACAATATGTGTTTTAGAAGACTAAACAAAGAAATGCTGGGGATGAATGAAAAAGGAAGGGTAAAAAACTTTAGACAGGGAAATGAACAGAACACCCCCAATAAAGAAAGAGACAAAGATGAGAGAAGAGAGAAAGAAAGAAAACAACAAGGAGCCTGGAAAGAAATAGGACCCTAGGATCATAGACTAAAGTAGCCTGAAACCTGTGTGTTCTAGTCCAACCTCCTGCTCAGTGCAGGGTCAGCTATGGGGCCAGCAGAAGTTAGGACTTCACCCATCTGGGTCTCTAAACCCCACAAGAATGAAGATGGCACAATCTGTTCAGGTAACTCGCTCCACAACCTGACTGTCCTCATGGTGAATAAGTTTCTCCTTTGATCCAATGTGATCTTCTCTTGTTTCAACCTACACACATTGCCTTGTGTCTTCCACCTCCTTGAAGAGCCTGGTTTCATCTTGGTGGCTTATCCAGGGTATCAGGGGATGCTTCTGTGAGGTCCCACAAAACCTTTTCTTATCCAGGAAGAACCTGGCCATTTCCCTCAGGGTCTCTTCTTGGTGCAAGTCCTACAGCCCCAAACATCTTGACGACTATGGCTGATCTTGCTCCAGTTTATTGGTGTTTCTGCTCTACTGGGAATCCAAGAGTAGATGCAGTATCTAGATGTGATCTAATGAGTGCAGAGTCGCGGGGAATAATCACCTCCCACAATCTACTGGCTATACTCCTGTCAACAGAGCCTGCGATGCTGCTGCCACCAGGCACACGCCAGCTCATGTTCGATTGCAGAGACCCAGGTTCTCTCAGCAGAGCTGCTCTCCAGCCAGCTTCACTTTAATGTGCACTACTCTGCCTTTCCCAGCATTGCCCTGCAGGCCACTGGTACCACTAATATTTGAAGAATGACTCTTTACCACTGCTGTTTCCAAGATAACACTGTATAAACCAGATTAGTCCTACATTGTTATTCATTATTCTCTATTCTGCTGTTTGAAATGATTCAATCATCCCAGAAGAGAAAGGAAGCAGAATCCACAGCCCAGATTTATGCGGCATCTAGGAGTCTAAATCTCCCTCTCATGAGACTCAGAATCTTAAAGGCTGTTCAGAGCCTTGGTTCCTAACTTTATGTTACCAATAACAGAAGAGAATGTCTATACAGTTTTATTCAGCACTGAGAACTTCCTACTTAAATCTGCCTTGCCATTTCCTTGGAGGATACTTGTATAGTGAGTTGGTACTGGAGAGTCTTCCCGCACTAATAAATCTCCAGAAATCACTCAGGACTCGTGCTTGAGGGACAAAGTGAGCACTTGCTGAAAGTTTCAGCAATAAAACTGAAAGTTTGCAGGCTACTAGCTGCAAACCTTGGAGATCACCTTTGCATTGCTACAGTGTCAGCTGGAAAGTCTCCTAAATCTTTGGTGGTCCCACAGGTAGTCCCAAACCCTCCAAATCATCATAGTGGTCCTAGTTTCACTGGAAGATGCTATACTTTCTTTCTTCTGGTTGAAAATCACCATGTTTTGAAATGCTTGATCTTACATGAGACCCTTTCCAAGTGATTTAATACAAAACAGGAGAACTGAAAGGGAAGGTGTAAGATATATTCTGTATGTCTCTCACATCTACTAATAATTTTATTGGGTCCCTGGAACTGTAAAGGTGAGTGATCAGGCTCATGATAGCATTGTATGTACCTAGAAAATAAGCTCATATTTGTGAAGCTACAAGGTTTACAAGATACCTAATGGTCAGGTAACGATCCATTCTTACTGCTTAACTGGAAAAAAGGTTCCAACTGGAATGCAAGGCTGTAATCTGTACATCTTTCCTCTGCCTGAGGAGTGTAGTCACAGACCTAAATGTGACTTCCCGTGGTGAGAGAACAGTTCACTCTCTGCTAAGTAGCTTCTTTTCAGGTGAAGTGTGCAGGGCCTGATTTTATCTTCAAGATACGAGAAGCAAGGCCTATGCGTTTTGCCTGTGATTCTTTCAAAAGTGTTCTACAATGCAGTGTAGATAACATTTCATAGTGCTAAAAAGACTGTTCTCCACAGGGAAAAAGCTCATCTTACCAAGCACATCATCTCTCACATCACTGTAAAGTTTCCCATGAGACGCTCAAGGGCTTTATCGATGTATTGTACATGTCTATAGAAAAAGATGCAGAGAAAGTAGAAATTTCTACAGAAATCACAGTGATTTGGGGGCATTTGTCACTGTGCAGTACCAGTTGGCACAGGTCCATGGCAGGAAGATCATGGGGCTCTTTTTTCTTTTTTTTTCTTTTTCAGAAAAAAATACTACTGTTGCGTCAGTCCTTCCAAGTATGTAGATTTAGCTATGTGAGACATCATATCTTTCTCTGATGACAATCGCAATAATGTTAAGAGCCCTGAAGTATTTTAAGCCCCATCTGAATCTGCTGTATGACATTTTGAATGTTTTTAGATTGCCATCACATTCTGTACACTCAGAACATTCATCTGAAGATTCTTTCTTCAGAGATTAAACACACTTATATTGAAGTAGGCATTTTTAAAGTGCTCTTGACATTTTTAAAATACAGACTGTGTAAGATTTCCTCTTACTGCATCTACATATGAAAGGAAGACATGATATTAGTCAGATGTCTACAGTTTCCATTTTCACAGGTATAATAGATCTGATGTAGTAAAAAATAAGTTGATATATGTTTTTATTACAGATAGATTTCTGAGATCTGAGGTTAACTATAAAAAGTGGTGACAAAAAGGCTCTAAACACAAGAAAATTAAGTATGTTTCTGTGATGTCCTTCGTCTTCCTCTGCTGTTTCCAGCCAAACCTACCTGCCAGCTTGCAGACTCACTCTTTCCTGATCCTCTCCTTGGATAATTCTCACTAAATAGTTGGTCCTACCCACTGTGAATCCTCCAGCTCACAAATGGATGTCGAGCAGTTAAAATAAGGAAATTCTTGGAAGAAGTCAGCTTTAGTTAGAAACTTGTGGTTAAACAGATATCTACTGGGAAATTATGTTTTGATGAAAGCCAGAGGGTTTTGTGCCTCGCTTCATTCTATTGATTTTGATGAAATTCTCCCCCACCCCTGAAAACTTCCCTAAGTAAAATGTGGGCTGCTTTGGAAATCCTGGAATAAGTGCTTCAATATGAAAATATTCTTGTGCCTTTTCACTTATATTAGTGTGAATGTTTTTATATTATTTTGAGCTCTGTCATTAATACTGCATGATAGGCTTTGTAAGAACATGTCAAGTTATGCTGTGAAATACAGACTGACATAACATGACATTTATATATTCCATTACCTTTCAGAATGCTTTTTAAGTACATTTACCACTGAGTAGGGATTGAACTACAAAAGTAAAATAAAGTCTTTCAGAGTGATTCTCATTTGATCAAGAGAAGAGACGTGCTGAAAGTATCACCCAGGTGTTTTCAATATCCTGCTGCTAGCTTGGAATAATTTTCCTAATACATAGAAAGTATATTCTGTAATAAAAACTGATAGAATTTTTAGACATTTTTTACTCAGCAGAAGATTTCAAACTTTCAGCTTTTTCCCTCATTCAGAAAGAAAACAAGTCTGCAGGATTAGTGTTTGCAGCGAACCCCGAATTCTGACAAAATCTAATAATCATCATTGTCTTTTATTCAGATGGATGATATAGGTACCTGGTACCTGCAAACTTCTGCAGTCACCTTTGTAGATAGGACTTGAGGCTGTAGGTAAGCAAGATCCCATTTACATAGAGAGCAGACAAGCTTTTAAGGAGCACAGCATCAGACACTCATTTTCATGCAAAACAGATATGCTGGGAGGCAAGGCCTTAATTACACACAGAGCAGAGGGCAGGAAAGGAAGGCTTGATTTAGAGAGAGCCTGTTAGATTAGATAAACTGTAAACAACATAAAACTAGGTATGTGCTGGGTTTATATATGTGCACACTTACACATGTGCATATAGAACCTGTATGTAATAAAGATATATTTAACTTGCATACTATTATAAGCAATAGTATGTAGTCTATATTTAGAAAGATAAAACTACATCTTGTGCTTTGGACACTTGTTTTTAAAGATTCTATATTTCTAAAAAGGTCACAGTATTGGTGTTGTTTGAAAGCAAATTATTACCTCATATTTACTGTCTGCATTTCCACTGCATTTTTACGTGCATGAGAAGATGACACATCTGAAGTGTTCTGGGGATTTATCTGGCCGGCTTTCATTGAAAATAACTAATCAACATGGAGGACTTTTTAGTATTTTAAGCACAGTTCTTGAGGAGCTCACAATATCCACCACTTGAGATTGCGATCTTAAACCACCTTCAGTGCAGGAAAGAAAAGCAATTCTCCCTTATGCTGCTTGACACCAGGTAAATATGAACACTTGCCTCCTTATCGTAATTTTCCAGCTCAGTGGGATTGTGGCTGGAGCCTTTGGAATAATTTTGCAATTAGTGTTAGAGCATAGAGTCCTAAAGAAGGGAAAGGAAAGACAGGGAACGGAAAATGCATTAGACCTGATCTCTTTTTTTATTTTTCCAGTAGAGGAGAAAATGTTAGGTCCTTGAACTCAGAACCTTTCATAGGAATGTACTCATTTTAATTAAACTCTTATTAGGTAAAGTTTTCTCAATTTCAGGGTGGTTTTCTGAGGGGAACATGCGGGGACTGTTGCCCTCCAAGAAGAGTCAACTGCTTAGGGCTCCAGGTCTTACCCTACCATGTGCAAGGATCAGGTTCATGTCCCTATTCCTATATTATTTTAGTTATTCCTATGAATCAGATTAGCTGTATTAGAAGACTGTGTCATTATTTCCACGTGGCATTTAAAGTATTTCTGTGGTGAATAGATTCAAATGACTGGGCTGAAGGTGCCAGGGCAGAGGATCCCATCATGCTGAGCAATCACCTATGCATTGGCCATATCCACTCACATATACTCTGGGCTTTCTCAGGGTAAAATTATAATAGTCCTTAAGAGAAAACTGACCCTATAATAGTAACATGGTAGAGGAGCCATTTCTTATCAAGATACCACAGTTATTTCAGTGGCTACGATTCAGTGGAATGCTGCTAAGGAGACAGCCCCACCAAGCAAGGGAAACCACAGCAAACAGAGATAGTTTTGAATAATTTTCAATGGCAAGTCAAAACAATTTTTCTCCTTTCTGCTCCCTTAAATGACAAAGAAAGCCCATTAATAATGACAAATGAAATGTAAAAACTTCTGTGACTTGCCTAGGGCTTGAAAATGGGTCAGTAATTCAGCTACAATAAGAATGCAATGTTTATGGTTCCCAGCTGCCTCTTTGCCTCCCTAGATTGTGTAATTTGTTTCCCTCATATGCTGAAAATGCCCTAAAGTATAAAGAGGAACTTTTAAGAACTGCGTGTGATTACATAATGACAAAAATGGGATTGTTCGGCATAATTTTGTAATGACTAACTGAGCTATAGATGAGAATTATCTCCTAATTTTGTTGATAGAGTATGATAGTTCAGGAACATACCTTCAGAAATGTAACTGCTGCAACTTAAAGAGGGAAAAAAGTGAGCATTCCTGCAAAGATGAAATCTGTCTGCTTAAAACAATTTAAAAAGCAATGGCATCTAATCTACACCTGATTTGTACACAAAACAAAATGAAATCTAATATGTCTTTATATTTTATTATATATTTCGAAAAATATATCCCAGGAATTTTGTTTGAAAATGTAACTCAAGAAATGAAATAATGTATTAATACTTGGTATAGTTTGCAGCCCAGTTGTTCCCATTTTAAAAAACTTTTGCAGAACCGATTATGACTTATTTTTGCCTGTCGATACCCAGCGTCATTATGGCTTTTCTCTGAACTCAATGACAACCACCTTTGTGTTTGAATGGTTGTATTTACCTTCTTATTATAGCAAAGACCACAAAAGCAAACCCCAAACCAAACAAGACTGCATTTATGCATAATGCCTAATAATTTAACCGTGTTCTCAAAATGTTAGCTACAGGACTGGTCATATAAAAGGATAGGAAGTGTCACCAGAACGAATAGTGCTGCACAGGCTATTAATTAATGTCCTTGTATGGAGATACACTCAAAACCAACAAACAGGTAAGTATGAGAAAACGAACAATGGAAGAAGACAAAGAGAATCATTTGGAAAATTGTTCTGATCAACCAGGTCTTCTAATAGAAGAGGAGGTGGGAATCACTTAGGAGAGAAGATTAAAATCCCTATTTTACAGTATGTGATATAAGCAAACTTCAGCTGCTTTTAAAGCTAGTTGCGTCAAACCAATTGTGAGATAGGAGCATTATGGAAAAATGTACCCTTGTTTTTGTGCTGAAGAGGAAAGAAGTTGTCTTTTTTGGGGGACACACATATTCAGAAATATTCCTGGAGACTGCCCTTCTTACGGAGTCAAACACTTGTGCAAAGAATGGCACTAACTCTTCCTTCCATGCTTAAGTGCCTACCCTCTGCACTTAACCCTTTCTGTCATTGTTAGACTCCATAACTGCACCTACTACCTCCCTTTTCCTTGGTCCTGCCTTGATTTTCCTTTTCTTCTATTGTCTATTTTTCTGATCAAAATAGAAATCCTACTAAGATCCTACTTGAGAACTTGAGTCTGCACTTCCATGACATGTCTCAATACAGGATTTCCAGAATCTGGACAGGATAAGGATGAAAGGTAGGGAATGCTGCCTTGGTTTTGCAGGCATCCTGTGGCTGTGTTCCCACTGCTGAAACTGGAAGTAGTGAAGTGCCCCACTGCTCTGGAGTCATCCGTTCCTCTTCAGCTTTTGCATGCCTAAAATTTGCACTGCTTCTCTCTTTCATTTTGCTAGGAATAAAATAATACCAGCCATGCAAAGTGTATTAAATGTATTCACATAGGCTTATACCAGTATCCATCCCCCATCAGCCTTGCCTGACATTTGTGTGTGTGTATAAATCACGTTAGAAACCTGAGATTAGGACTATTAATTCATTTCTCTTGACACCAGAAGAAGCGAAGCTCAAGGACTGAATATGATGATCCATCACTGCTAAAAATTAGTATTCCAAATCCTTCTTCCCTCAGAGCTGACCTTCTCCTCACCTTCTGCATACATCTCTCATTCACTTATTTTTGTGCAGATTTCTTCTGTGATTTAATATCTTTGACAGAAGAAGGCATGTAACATTTATTATCAACATGTCCTGGAAGTGCCGATCAGCATGCTGAGAGCAGAAATAGTTTGTTTACTACTTAATGGCAAAGTGGTTGAATTCTAAAAAGGGCACTGAGGTTAGTATTGAAAAACAAGCGGAAAGTAGGCATCAAGGAGAAAACACCCTATTAGACATTCAGCCCTATATACAGAGCAGTGACAACCTTCCATCATGATAGACAACTAGAAATAATTAATGCCTTTTAGCTCGGCAATCAGTTCTTCCCCTTCCTGAGGCTGTTCAGTAGCATCAGGCACTACCTGAACAGGGAGAAGTCCAAACCCTGGGACAGTTTTCCAGGAAAGTAGGGGGGATCTCCATGATGAAGCTCTGAAGAGGCAAAACCAAGATCTGTGTTTGGTAGCAAAAAGCCAATCTGCCCTAGGACTAAATCAGCTAATTTAGTGGTTCCTCAGCTTTTGAGTTTTTGTTTTGTTTTGTTTTGTTTCGGTTAAAATATATATATATGTATTTATTTTTGTAGAGCACCTGCAGAGATTATACTTTGTTATTCTTGGCATGATTCCTATGCCTTCCACCCCAGGGATGGTCCAGACCACTGCCAGAAACAGGGCACCATGATTTTGCCTCTATTAGTTTATGATAACATCTTGACCACTAAATGCCCTACGCAAACAAAAAGCCGAAAAGGAAATAAGATGTGAGAGCTCTTGTGGACTTACATCTTTGCACGCACTTTGCCTCAAAATCTACTAGTTTCTTACTGCAAATACTCAGAGGAACAGTGCCTCAGACTCACATAAGCCTCGAAATAAGGCCCATTACTGCTCGGTGGATTTCTCCCTCTGGTGGAGACAATGGGATAAACAGAAGATAATCTTCCTACAGTAATAGAATTAAGGCATAGGAAATCCCATTGCTCAAACATCCATTTCTCTGAATGAGCTACCCAACGGGAGGCTGAGCACTTCCCCAATGTGGGGGGCAGAGAGCTCTCCATGTGCTGTGAGCATATACTGAAATATCCTTTGCTAACACTCTACAAGACTCTAGGTACTGCTTTCCACTCCAACTGATGCCAAAAACGGGATGTCCGCTAAGAAAAAGGCAAAGATGCAATGGTTTCCACTTTCATCAAGTTTTGGTGGGGAGTTGGGAGAACATAGTAGTATTTCTTTCCTGTCCCGACAAGAAAACTTAGTTCTTGGGGCACAACTTCAATTCTACCACTTTGTGACCACTTAAAACTGTAAGGAGGAACAGTGGATGGAAGAGATACAGCCTCCAAAAGGAACCTGCCTGATAGTCTGAAAAGAGTAGCATGAAGAGGACCACGAGAAGACCAGGTTAACACTAGAAACTGCTGCTCCTCCAGGCCCATGACGTTCTCCCTGCAGCACCGCACCTGCTCTGCTGCCATTCATGGGATGTGTTTCCAAGTTTTCAATTGCTTGGCAGGAGACGTAGCTGCTATTTGGGCCATTTAGCAGGCAGCTCATCATCCAGGAGTTCAAAATGGGACCATTTTGTGGGAGGCATTTGTGAAATGGCGCATTTGTGCAATCAGGAAGAAATGGGGCTCATTTCGAACGTCCCCATAATTCCAGGTACAGCTGTCATCAGCACAGGATTGCAGTGACTAGCAGTCCCAAGGCCTCTAGGCAAGCAAGTGTATTTTTCTACTGGATTTTTCTAGTGGATGTGGAGCGGCATCTCAGATGCCTTTGGCTACAGTGATGTGCACATGCCCAGGGTGATGGTCTCCCAGGAATTAATGTTTTGCTGCACATGTCCACATCACGCGGGCCCAGAGCAACACGCTGTTGGTGGAGGATTTGCTTTGTTGCTGCTCAGTCTCTTCCACCCAGCAAGGAACAGAGTTTGACATTCTGGAGACTGGCGCCTTCTCCAATCTGTCCCTAAGTCACATGCCCAGTGCATATCCCTACACTTCTGAAGTAATTCTCAACCAACAATATAAAAAAGCTTTTTATGTAAAACCTTCAAAACTATATTCAAGGATATAATTTTGAATTACAAATTTTATTTAACATAACCTTCACCTCCAAAGTTTCAGCTCATTACAAGGACAAGGAAGAAAGAAAGAAAAAAAAAATCAAGAATGCAATCTGGAAAGAAGAGTCTTCTAATGTTTTTTAGAAGTGACAGCAGAAAAGCTAGAGAATAAGGAGGTTAACTACACACTGCCCTTGTCTGTGTTTTCTATATAGGTGAGTGTATGTAATCAACTCTCACAGCATTTGTAAGATCTCTGGGAATGCATTTCAGCATTATGAATTCAGACTGTGAGAAGAGCATCGTAAACAAGCTTCCAGAATAATGATTTGTTTTCACAAAGAGCCAGACCGTGGGGAAATGTCATAAAATGAGATGAAGACACGGTCCGAACTGTAACAGGCGGATAATTTTCCCAAATTGGCACTCTGTGCCATCAAACAGTATCTTCGGATGCTGTTTAAACATGACAGTATTGATCTGGTGAGTGCTAATCCCCCCAATCCCTTCTTCAATGGAGTATTTCCTGACAGCTTAGTGGCTCCCGGTCATTTCTTAGCAAGGGAGACTCAGCAGTTGTTTCATCACAGCAAGGTGCAGGATACTGAATTATTCATTCAGGCTTTGCTCGTATGAAGCCTCCATGGCCGTGGACAGTCACAGAGCTCCAGGGAAGCCGTCCTGCCATCCATGTCTTCCCTGCCAGCTACTAGACAGCAAGGGCTGGTACTCAGACAGGATTTTATTTGCAAACCTTTCCACTGGCCGATATGTAAGTGTATGCAAAACGCTGCTGCATTTTGATTTCCTAGAAAGCAAATGTTGCTCATTTAGCACCATACTTTCTCCAACTGCCTAGAATGGCAATGGGACAGATGCACACGTCGCTAACTCTTCTTACTTCACTGCTCACCTTCAGGATGCCGAGGTCTGTGAGGAGCACAAATTTCATTCAGCTGTGATAGATGAGAGAGCAGAAAGTGCTGCTTGGGTAAGAGGGCCTGCTGGAGCACAGCGCTTTGTGACAACCTGTTGCTGCGTGTCCCAGCCTGGTGCACAGGAACGGTGCAGGGAGAGACATCACAGACGGAGCCTGGGGATCCCTCCAGGCAACAGCCTCCAAGCACCTGCATTTTTACTACCCCTGAGGGCCAGGGAGGGAAAGTGAGACAAGCATCAGCACTCTAGTATTTGAAAGCCCTTAGCAGATACAATATGATTCAGTTGCACATTTTAGCCTGGTTTCCTCAAGCAAATTAAACATGTTTGCTCACTTTGACGGTCTCTTGCCTCCCCAGTGAATTTTAGCTTGTTGACCTCAAGCATATTTCAAAGTCTGGAAAGACAATCAAGTTCTTTCATGTTTAAGAGAATTAGAAGCTGAACAGAAGAGAGTTGAGCTGTTAGTCCCAGTAAAGGAGCAAGCAGACGCCTCTCCTGCCCATTTCGAGAGGCAGCAGCCAACAGGCCAGCCAGCACTTTTCCTGATGGGCTCAGGCAAAGCTGCCCTCTGCTCCTGCCTACCTGAGGTTTGGGGCCAAACTACTCTCGGTGGTGGCCAGTGACAGGACAAGGGGTACTGGGTGCAAATTAAAACACAGTCAGTTCCACCTTCATATGAGGAAGAACATCTTTACCGTGAGGGTGCCAGAGCCCTGGCACAGGCTGCCCAGAGAGGCTGTGGACGCTCCTTCTCTGGAGATCTTCCAAATCCGTCTGAATGCCACCCTGTGCCACATGCTCTGGGTGTCCCTGCTGGAGCAGGGGTTGGACTAGATGATCTCTAGAGGCCCCTTCCAACCTCAGCCATTCTGGGATTCTGAGTTTCTTTATGGCAGAGGGAGAACTGCATGGGGAGAGCTGGGGTTACTAGCACATGACTTGGAAACCAAGGGGTAAAGAATGCAGATGTACTGGAATGCAGATTTCAGGAGTTGTGATTTTCCTACAATATCCATTTCGGATGGAATAGCACAATTTTCCAGAAACCTTGGTTCCAGGAAAAAATCATTTAACATAGTATTTGAATTCCATAGTTAAAGGTGAATCATCTTACTTTATTGTCTAAGTCAATGCAAGAAATAAAAATCCATTTTTCTGACTTATTTTAATTCAAGGTGGGTCATCTGCGGTTTTGCTATATTTCAGAAGAACATTTTATAAAGGACTCTATTAGCATTCATGACAAATTGGAATGATTTGCAGTGCTGTATTTTTTATTCCGGGAGCTTTTTATCTCCATGTAACATCTAATAATTACTAGGGGGGAACAGATTTTAAAATAGGGTTTTAGGAGTTGTTCTTTTATTGCTGCTTCAACACACACACAATTTCATATTCACTTCACAGGACAGCAGTAGACTT
Organism: Crypturellus undulatus; assembly: GCA_013389825.1. NCBI lineage: Eukaryota > Metazoa > Chordata > Aves > Tinamiformes > Tinamidae > Crypturellus > Crypturellus undulatus. The sequence goes on from VWPW01020025.1 coordinate 248,696, forward strand.
ATTTATTGAGGAGGGTTGCTCTGAAGTGACTGCACAATCAAATTACTTTAACATGACAACCACGGCACTTGTCCCATAAATTGGCATCCCCTGTACCTTAGAAAATCAGGGCTTTCCTTGAAAATTTTGAACTCCATTTCATTTGAATTGTTTAGAGCATTTCAATGGCATTTCAGTGCACTTAAGAGAATGAGTTTATCTGCATGTTAAGCTTTCCTCAGTTTCAGCAATTAATCTCTTTGGGGTCGCTTTTAATTGAAATAATGTTTGTTTGAAGAGACATTGGCTTTCCTGTGCAGTGACCACTGGCCTGATTGCCCGTATGACTCAGGTTATTGCTTTTATTGTAAAAGCTACATTGGATAAATAGAGTTTAGGTTACACAGCAACTGCACTGTACAAAAACCCCAATACAGCAGCCACTTAAGCATTATGGGCTGCAACATGCCAGTTAGCTATGATGCTTTTACTCCACACACTAATACACAGCATTTAAACACAGGAAGACCAAACACTTATCTCTGAATTCAAGGCGACTGGAAAAGGGAAGTAGACCATCTCACAAATAGGCCAGGTTTGCCTAATATTTCTCTCTCAAGTAATTGGGAAAATTCAAGTTTATTTGCTTCTTTGCTATTTCTCCAAGTGTTGCACACATAACATACACCCCTTTCTGATGCGAGATGTGATATGACTGAAAAAAAAAAAATAACCTCCCTGCTTTGTACTTGTATCCCTCCTCCTCCGATATTTCCACCCTCACCAGTATTTATTCGTTCTGCTGGGCTGGAAAGTGAAGCCACTGAAAGAGCTAATCAAAAGGTAAGTCCTTTCCTGCTCCAGGAAGGATGAAAGTCACAGTTTAAGAGCCTTGTGGGGGATCAGACTGAGGGGAACAAATTGACTCTGGTGCCCTCTGTGCTCCACATGGCACAGACTGCTGGGCCTGTCTGGAAAGCATCACTCAAGAAAGTCCTATCCTGGGCCCGAGGTGCCTTCCATTTGTACACCCTGCTCAGGTTTCCTTGGTAATCCCTGGCTTCAGCAGTGAATATTCTGTCCTTTTTAACTGAGAATGGTTTTAGGTTTTATGCACATCCTCATTGCATAGTGCTGGTGACAGCTCCAGGACTGATGCAAGCTGCAGCAATCCAAATGCACAATGTGGTCCAGCAAGCACCATGTGTGCGACCAAAACTGGGAGGTAGGGAAGGTGCCTGCATCACTGCTGCTTCCAGAGATCCAGGCTTGTGTGACGCCCTGGGGTGGGAACTGGCAGTCAAGCTCCAAGTGCTTCATTTGGCTGAAATTAGAAGCAGAAGCTCTCGGCAACCCCAGTGGGCCAGGGAGCACAGAGCAGCACAAGCCTTTGGCTATAGCCACGGTCAGACAAGAGGGCGTGTGGGTTGGAAGGCTCTGCTTGGGTCCACAGCCATCATTTAACTAGTACGGAAGTGTAGAAGCAAGACAATAATGTAAGCTGACAACATAATTCAGCTGCCCCTAGAGGGCAAGTTCTGTGTGGCTTTTCATTAAGTTAGCAAGAGAAAAATATTTNAAAAAAAAAAAAAAAAAAACAGTCACCTCAGCTGTTCTATTTCTACATAAAGTATAAAGGAGCTGGCTGTTCACGTGAGTGCAACAACAAAAAAACAGTTCCTACCGACTTTGTGCCTAAATAGAAAAGATCAGAAATGAGGGTCACTCATTTGCTATCTCCCAGCAAAGCTAATTTCCTGGAAAACTGTCGATCTTGTTGCCTTGGTGAATTGCCTAGCGTATTAAATTTTGTAAATCCTTTATTATTCCAAATCTCTGCAATTTGCTACTTTCTCAGCCACCTACTAGAGAGATTTTGTTTCTGTGAATATTTTTCAAAATATTTAGCTTCAGCTGCTGGCTCTGCCTGGCACGCAAACACAATTACACAAGTTCTCTGCAGCTTCACTGAATTGCCCATGTCCTTGCCACACTAGAGTGCCTCTCGGAGCCCTGTGTTACTAGACAGGAATTTGGGTGAGCACTTGAAGGCAGTGTAGATATATTAAGTCAAAAGAAAATAAGGGTATTTTCTTACCACATCCAAGGGGACAGTGCTTATACAGCAATTTATAGAGACATAGCTGTCCAGAAAGGAAAGGAAACAAAGAATTTACCTAGCACTCAGGCTGACATTTTTGCTTACTGTTCAGCTGTTAGATTAGCAAATGTTTCATGGGTTTCCTTGGGCAGGACCTCATCCCTCACGCAGTCCTCACTGCACAGTTTTTTCCACAGAAGGGCACTCTGCTTTGCAAGATTCTTCTTCTTTGATGTGGGCATCCCTCTGAGACATATTTAGATTCCAGTCACTGTGAATCCTTAAATCTATTTTTGAGGAGTCTAAATATCTCAGTCCGAGATGCTCTAATGCCTTTGAGCTTTGAGGGCCAGATGTTCTTATTGCCACAGAGTAAAGAAAGGCCATTAGCACATATTTCCACACTCTGTCAAATGGTCTCAATGTCAGGTAGCAATTCCAGAACAAAAAAGTTGATCTCATTGCATTGAAATGACATTTTTCCAAGCAGCTGATTTATCACAGTATTCCTATGTTGATAGAAAGTCTGAAAAGTATTCACTTCTGAAAGAAAAAGAAAGAAAAATAGAAGAATTCTGTATACTGGTCTGATCTAGTCACAACTGTTCAACTGTGAGGCTTAAGGGTTCTCTGCTGTCTTAAGCTTGACCTTTATTTAGTAGGATAACATACAAGGCAATTTAAATCCAGCCGATCTGAAAACAAGACCAAGTGAAAACCAAGTCTGATCAAAGGTCCCTGGGTTACTATTGGTATTTTTTGTCTGATTTTAACTCGGATGACTCTATTGGCTCATGCATCAAACACTGCTGAATGTCCCAAGGAGAAAAGGACTGGCCCAAGAGAATGAGAAGGTCCACAGGCAAGAGGTAATGAGCCAAAGGCTCTTCTGAGTAGTTGTTCTTTACAAGAGGATACCCATGAATAAAGATCCTTTTGTGATGGCAATGATTAAGATATAAGAAATTGCACTTTCGTAGCCTACTTCAGCCTTGGTGGTACCCTAATGACTTTTCGCATTACTAAACTCCCCTAGGAAAGAAAAGTTCTCCTGGAGGAACAGCAAAGTTCCTGAGTTTTCTCCTATCTTCAAATGAGATTAAAAAACGTGTCTAACAACCACACTGTAGCTTGACAGCAGCAAAAAAAATGAAGCAGCAGAAAGTTTGGTCAACGTCTCAGCCCTCCTGAGAGGTGCTGGAGAGCAGAGGACACGTGCACGAACACACAGTCAGCGCTAGGGCAGGTGGCAAAGCCAGCGGGATAACGGGAATTACGGCAGAGCAGGCAGTGGGCAAGCAAGGGAGGAACCAAGTGCTAATGAGCAGACTGCCCCAGTCACACCTGGTCTGGCCAGCTGAGACCCCCAGGCCCACACAGCTATTGCCTCATTTGTTCTTGTTCTGCTGCGTGCAGAGAGGAACAGCAAAAGGATGATACTAGGTTTTGGGTACCTTGTCCATCCTGGGAGGCACCGTGTGATTTTAAAAGTCACTGGACCAATTTTAAGGAAGGGAATTGTATTTTAGAAAAAGAAGAGAAAAAGAAAAATTCTGGACAAAGAGTTATTTGGAGAGATATCTCTTAATTGGGTAACTGCTGGGAGATGGGTGTTTGCAGAAGAGACTGTGCCCTGCAGCCACCGCAGTCGTTCAGTTCACAGTGCAAGAGCGTTCAGCAAGGGTTCGCTGGCTGCCGCTGTGCGGTTCAGACCTCTCTTTTGGAAACCTCTTGCTCCCAGTCATTCACTGTTGTGCCAAATCCCTGGGCTGAATCTGAAAAAAGCTCTCCTGACACTACATGTATGAGCTGAAAATTAAAGCCTCAGGAATTTCGTGATCAATCTCTGCACTTGTGGCAGAGTGAGGAGGGGACACGATAAAGCTGCAGTGGTTCCGAGCTGGTATACAATGAGCACAATTTCTTTCGCAAATACTACACCCCCAGACTTACCGTGCGACACAGAAAATGAAGCAAGTAGGATTTTGTTTGATTTAGAGAGAAATATATGCATTTTTTTCTCCTTACAAGAACAACAAAAAAGAGAGTTTTAAAAGATATTTTCTCATTTTAGACATTTAGAAAACAGTGGGAACTAAAGGCTAGATAACAGCTCCTCTTCAAAGCCAGCAGGAGAAATTCCTCTTATCTTCAAGTTAAAATAACTCAACACGTAGGACATTTTTCTTACCACAGTTCAAATCCTGTGTCTTCTTGGGACAATCCAACCCAATACCTGCTACTTCCTCACGCTCTGAGACACTCTGCAATGAGGATTTTCCTATGTAACCTGCTGTGAATCTCCCACTTTTTATACAGTACTGCAGCATTAACTACAGCAGGACCAGGTGCCCTCACTAGTGTCTCTTGATTGAGACAATGTTTTCCTAATATGACTGCACTGGCAAAAGTACTCTTAAAAAGAAGATTTTTCTCTTTTAAAACAATCTCTGGCTTGAGAACAATCCATGTTTTGTTATTAAAAAAATGGATATAAGAACCTCACAGATCAAAACAAATAAACAAAAAAAAAAATCATGTATTACTTTCCAGAAAATCACATCATAGAGATGGCTTTCTTGACAGATCATGGTCAGGGATCTGGTAAAAATGGACCCACTCCTGTATGTCTAAAGACACATTTCTCCCCTTTCCTCAACAATTCCCATATCCATACAGAAATACCCTTTTTCTTTTTTGTTTCCAAAGCCTTTGGTCAAGCTATTGCTCCATCCTGACTTTCTAAAATTTGGGCATGGAGAGTGCAGTTCAGTCCTGCACTCAGAATTCAGTTGAATTCTCACCCTGTTATGACTCCACAGTCATTGTCATGTTATTCATTGGGTAACAATTACACGATCCTTTTACAGCTCACATCTGTCTTAGCTATTCAATGTTAAGTTCACAGCGACAGTTATAATACCAACAAAGTAAACCCTGCAATTCTTAGTGAAATATCTTCTTTTAAAAGTTTTCCTTGCAGCTACTGAAGTTCCTGGTAAAGAAATATTTGAAGCTTTGAAAAACTGGAATTGCTGAACGTCTTCACAAATCACAGGCTGTCACAGGATTGTTCACAGCTTCTCAGCAAACCTCTCACCTGCGCCTTAGCACTGTGGATTAATTTCCAATTGCTGCTGAGTACGAGACTAAGGCTTGAGGAGTGCTGCCGAAAGAGGCACAGCTTTTGTGCCAGCAAAGGTTAATTTCACATATCAGTTCCACAGAGCAGCTGAAATAAACCTCCATTTCCCACAAAACTCAATTTAGCTGCTTGTTGAGTGTGAAGCAGCACACCAGGTAGCCCAGCTGCTCTTGCTTGGCTCAAGATAAGCCCCAAAAAGTGTAAATAGAGTCAGCCCACACCAGCCTAAACCAGCTGGGGCTGCTTCTGTCTTTTCTCTCTCCCACAATAATTTAGTGTGTTACCTATTTGCTGCATGTTCCTCACCATTCCTGCTAAAACCTGCAAGCCTCACTCCCTTCTTTCTGGATATCATTTGAAAAGTGGTGGAATGTCTTTTTAAAGTTGTGTTTCAAGCAATTGACTTTGTACAAGGCTGAGAACGCTGAGGCTGTTTGTACAGTGTCAAAACAGGAAAGCTGATGGTGACATTGATGCTAAAGGCTGAAGTGAGAGTATCTGTAAGGATGAATTATTGTACAGATATACACACACATACACACGCATATATATAAACTCCATTTACAACTTTCTGCCCTTTAACGTCTGCATATTCAGTCAATTCTATGCAATACCTAACACTTTTTCCTGGAGTTTCCTGTGTCTGATTGCCATCCTTACAAAAATTTGTTATATTTTCCCAGGCTTGTCACTCATGTGCTGCTGGCTGGTGAAGAAGACAGGCTGCAAGCACAGTGCAAACTATTGCACTAGCGCTGACATAAATGGTGCACCAGTACCGAGGCACTTGGGCTAGGAAGGGCTCTGATTTAAGTCACATCCGCCCTGACGCAAGCTCAGACATTGTCACGCTGGTGGAAGCTGCAGCAGAAGGGATCATCTGCTAATCCCCAGGTGCCACAGCCCTCCGCAGCGGCAGCCTGGAGCTCGAACTCTTGTCCCATGAGCCAGATGTCTGGAGGTGACACACGTCTGGCCCTGCCACCTCCCCTGGAAGCCACAACCCCTGTCAGAGGGTGGGAGTGCTGCTGGCGATGGGAGGGCTGCTCTGAGGTGACAGGGCTCAGCTGTCAGATCCCTGGTGCTGCTCTCAATCTCGCTGCACCTCGACAAGTGCCGCACATGAGAAACTGCTTGCAAGACAAGGGGAGCCAGACAAGCATCATGTTTTCCAATTAATTTGGTTACAAGTCATATATTTCCTTCAACGGGAAGAGGAGGATGGGCAAGTTTGATAAAACCGACGCCTCAGAGGAAAAAAATACACACACACATACACACAATCTAATTGAATTTGAGATAATTAAAAAGTTTTCACTGGACTGGAAACAAAACATTTCATTTCAAGTTGTTTAACCTTTTAATTTAAGTATGTCAGATTTGATCGGGGAATGCTGCTTTGGAACAAAGTAACAGCAAAACTCAAAGGTTTTGATGTCGAAATGAACACTGGCAGTGGCTCTGCTGTGTCACCAGCTGATGACCAGGGGACCTGGGTGACAGCACGTGATGGATGACGGTGCAAGCTGTTCACACATATTAAGGAGGTGTTTTAAGATATTCGCACATGAAAGAACTGAATTCAAATCTTGGTATCTCAATTGCAAGTAAACAAGATCTAACAGAGAATTTAAAAGTGTGTGGATTATAAAGATCTTGCTAATACTGAGCATTGAACCCACAGTGCATCCGGAGTAGCCAGTGTTTTCAGATGAGATCACAGATGTATTTTCAGCGCCAGTAATGAGAAGAAACAGTGGGTTAAAGAGTGCAAGCAGATTAAGAAATTCCTTTTGATGTGTGAGTCAACAGGGCATAGAGCATTAACTGTGTGTGATCCTCATGGGCTGGCTCCAGGCTTCATTTCTTGGGGCCGAATAAGAGAGCACAGAATTGCTACTCCCGGCAGGAAGCAGGAGAAAAAAGAGCTGTAGCAGCAGCAGAGCTTTAGGGGTCCCAAATGTGCGAGCGACGCTGCACATCCCTTCTCTGGGGGAAGCCTGCGCCATCCTAGGGCATAAACAGCAACAGCCACTTGTATCTTCATCTTCTCTGGCTGAGGGGGATGTCTCATATTCCCAGGAGAAATGTTGAGGAAAATCTATCCTATTTTTTCCAGAGGTTTCTATGGTTTTAATAGGCCATGGGGAAATTCAGTTTAGGCTGTTATAAAAACACATATTTAGATTTTGACAAAAGCAGCCACAGTTTTTGTAAGATTTTGAAGGAAAGAAAACAGGAAAATTCTTTAGATTTTTGTAGAAAAATGTTTGTAGAAAACAGGAGCCAGCACAAAAGGCTTTTTTTTTACAGTCATCAGGGCTTCCACCCATTCAGTGAAAATCCAAAATAAGCAGCTACAAGGACCTAATGTGATGCTGTCACAGTGAAGAATTTAGTTTGAAGTCAAATTAAAACAGTTTTAATAATTAGTAATTCTGGATTTGGACAGGGATTCTGCCCTCATACAGAGCTGGATCCTGACTTTATAACTAAGACCATTCTTAATCCAGTTTTATAGCTCTTTCTGATATTTCCCAAGCTTTTCCATAAGGACCAATGCAGCATCCACCATTGGTATCTGCCAGTGCCTAATTCTTATTTTGCCCGCATAAGTTTAAAATGAGCGAAAGTCCATGTTCTTCCCACCACAGTCCAGGAGCTCTCAGCCCCGCTGCCTGTTCTGTGCAATTTTAAAACTCCGTGTCTTGCAGCTGATTGCAAGGCTTTCCCTTCTCCTTAGGCAATATTGTTGTTGCATATTGTTAAAAAGAATAACAATTACTGTGTGCAATCTGCTTAGTAAAAATAGCTCTGGAATGGTAAAAACTCATGGAAAAAAGAGTGTTGGGTTGCCTACAGGTTTTTAAAAGGGGCTGTTGGCAGTGAGTTTCTTGGAAGAGAGATCAGGCTTGGGTTCCACCTGGTGGCCAGAGGGTCCTTGTGATAGCCAGAGGGTCACAATTGTCCATCTTGATGGTCACCATGGCTTTTGTACAAACATCCAAGGACCACAGGTCATGCATGCTGATCTGAGACCCTGCTCTGCCCTGCAGCTGTGTCTTGGATTAGACCCTTTGCTGCCTTCTGAGCTGGTGCTGCCCAGGAGAAGGGAACAAGTTGCAGAGGCTTTTGCAGTCAGTGGATGTTGCCCAGCTCCGGGGAAGAGATAACTTAAAGGTTATCTGTAGCTTCTCTATCTCTAGTGATCATCTGCAAGCTCCTCCGTCTTTCTAGGGCTTTCTCATGGGGTTGGCTGGGGAGAGAATCAGTTTTGTAGGGCTCCGTCCCTGTCACTGTTGCTTCATTTCTAGGCATCCCTGAGTCTCAGCATTCACAAATGGAGAACCAGGACTTACTCTCTGGAAGGGGAGGCAACCAGGAGCAGTGATGCTCAATAGCTGCAGCAGAGAGAGAAGCACCTACTTCTGAACACACTTGTAAATCCAGCTGTCAAAACAGGTACATGGATGCTCCAGTCTCAGACAAATCTCAGCACATTCTTGGGCCAAAGTGACTGCTCTACAGAACGAACTACTGTCCAGATGCAGTGGTAGCGTCTCTGCCCTGCATACTTGTCTACCAAATAATTTTCAGTAAGACCATTACTCCAGTAACTGACCCTAAGGATTGGCTGTATGCTGCATATTAGCTGCAGAAGATGCTCATATTTGTCAATATATCTGCACTTTCCTCAGAAAATGTAACCCCAAAGAAATCTTGCAGAAGGATGATCCACCCTGGGGCAGTGCTCATCTAAGAAGACACTTCTGTCAGAATTTGCTGCTGAAGTAAAGCCACCACCAGGTGTCATTGTAGGATAAATTGATTTATATAAAAAAAATGGTATTCAGAAGCAATCTCAGATTATTTCACTAGTTCTTCAGCAACTCCATGCAGGGCACCATTGGGACCATCTGTCCTGTTTTCTTTCACTCATAATCGAAGGATGCAGGGAACCTGGATCAAAGTTCTGGGCTAGATTTCATTGCTAGACAAAATCAGTCACAGACTGTACTTTATCTTAACTGAGCTGCTTATGCTTCTGTGTTGCTTCAGGAAAAAAAAAAAAAAACAGTTCTAAAAACCTTTTTTTTCTTTTTTTTTTTTTTTTTTTTTTTATTTTTTTAACTTGCCTATTCATTTTATTTACCTACTTTTTACATAATTTTTTTNGAGCTGCTTATGCTTCTGTGTTGCTTCAGGAAAAAAAAAAGTTCTAAAAACCTTTTCTTTTTTTTTTTGTTCTCCAATTTTAACAGTGGATCTACTACATAGTTAGCCTACATGTACAGACATTTTGTTTCACATCCCAACACTGTCATACTTTTAGCCCTATCTTGAATCTCTTTCTTTCTGTGTCTGGGTGTTTGAGAGGGGAACTCCAAGAGAGGACCTCCTGCCTATCCTGCGCAGTGTTTCCCTGGAGGATATTTCTCACTAGTCTCAGCAGAGCTTCCAGGGACCCTTTGCACTTATTCAGCTGGCATCAGATGGCCAGAGCATGGAAAAGACTCAAGTCCTAACTCTTCCTTCACGTCCAACATGCTGTTCTGACTCACAGTCCTGCCCAGACAGCTCCAGCGATTTGTAACATCTCTCCAAGCACATCCCACAGATGGAGAGAGGATGCACACATGCTGGGATGCCCACCCATCCCATCCATGTTGTAGTACACCTATACAAGGCCACCTCGATTGATCAATCCCATCCTGTGGCTCATAGCTGGCACCAGAACTCATGTTCCTTCCTGCTGGCTTGGATTTGGGGACATCGTGACCAGACAAATGGGTGGGCAGCTGAGCTGAGCCAATGTCACCCTTCCACAGCACCAGCGCTCCCATTGCAGAGCCGCTCTACTGAGACCTGTGCTGCTGCACAAGCTGTTTCTAGGATATGGTTTCCCCAGTAACTCTGAGAGATGTTTTATTGTACGAAGTGAATGAGCACACATGAGTACAAAAAGTGGGGAGCTTTTCTGTTTTATGAGGACTTTCTTGGCTCTGCTGGTGATTTAGCTCCAAATGGGAGGCTGAATTAGTGACCACAAGAGGTCCTTTCCAGACAACATTTCTTTGGATTTACCATTCTTCCATCAGTTTGTTCCTTTCTTTCTGCAAGGAAAAGAACTGAGAAACTGGAAATATATATATTTTTTTGACAAAGAATAAAAACATTAGCATTTAGGATTATAGACATGGTGTTTTGGGTTCTCTTGCAAATTGAAACCTGTTAACCAGCACAGTGTCCAAGGCAGCAATTGCTATTATCTGTAGAGTCATGTAAGTGAACTAGAAAATGTTATTGTTATCTGCAAGAATTGCCTCTCTGTGAGGTGGTAGGAGGAGAGGAAGGAAGAGGACCTAAATAATTGCAATGCAGTCACGTGTGTGAAACAACAGAATAGTAAATGATTTGGTTTCTCATTGAAAAAAAATCTTTTTGGTCTTTGAGCAATTCTTTTTAAAAAGTTTTGGCACTGGGCCAGGTACACGGCCTTCAAGAATTGTGTCTTGTGTCCATCAACAGATGTCACTCAGGCTGCATGTGACAGGCTCTTCAATTTGGTTTTGATCTCCAAGACACACATGAAGCACAGGGTTATTCTCTCTAGCCAAACTAGTCTTTCCCAAAAATAAAAATGTCTTCTTTTTAAATTACAGAATATATCTTTTTTTTTTTTTTTTCTCCCCAAAATATCTCCCACAATGTTGGGACCAAGTCCGTGGTTCTTTCTGAATCACATTCTCACTTAGTATATAAAGAATTCAATGGAGCATTGCTGATATGAGCAGAGCATCTGTCTCTTGAACTCCAAATCTAGACCTAATAGTGACAAGTTGTATATGTGTTTATTTTTATTGGTTCCTTTTATCAGGAGGCAATATGTTATATACAAATCTTTCTTGTTGACAGATCCCTTGCAACTCCTCACGTCTACAAAGATGAGAGAATACACGGCCTCTGAAATTTCACAGATGGTAACGTATCATGACATGCAAGGAATAAAAATATGTTCTCCCTATTTGAATTGCCTTGGATATGACCTGATCTTATGACATTTATGTTGGCATGCCCAAGGTGGAACTAGCTTAAAAGTAAACACTGTGAAAGATTAATGATAGAGCCAACACAGTTATTCATATTCAAAGAAAATTGGGGTTTCAGAATTAGACGCTATGAAGTGAAGAAAGGTGGCCCTAATTCACCTTTCCTGGCTCACACTGAATATGCATTATCTTTAATTTCAATATCACATACTGTTTCTTCTACTATCTCAAAAACTAACAGGATGGATGATGTTCATTTAGTTTAGCTGTTCCATATTTTGTTTTCTCTCCATTTTTCAATATGTTGTCCTCTGTATTATTTATTGCAGTATATTCCTGCTTTATTATGAGACTGGGATTATTCCTTCTTCCTCTGGGGTCTTGCACAAGTAAATGACAAATAGAAATCAAACTACCTTCCTTCTTCCTTCACTACTTCCTCTCTAAAAATTATGAAACTAACAGCTTAACTGCCATGCTGTGAGACTACACTCTATCATGTCTCCCACTATTGTTTCATTATTTCTTCATCCTCTTGTATCAGTGTCTATACTTTGTCTCTTGGTTCAAATTGCAAATTTCTTGAGATAAAGTATCATTATACTTTGAGTTTGCCTAGACCGAGCAGTTACACAACATCATTTGGTGTTTGTTCTTTTGCCTTCTGTTTTCAGAACACTGTTTTGCATGATGAGGTGCACCAGGCATGGGGCTATCCCATATCTTCATGGCATTAAACAGAATTTCTCAAAGGATCATCACAGACCTCAGAATTCACAGCCTTGAAGACTGGAACTATTTCCATCATTTTCTGTTTCTAACGCCTATGAACATTTTCTTTACCTGAGTGAGTTGCCCAAACTGGGGGAAAAAAGAACTTATCCTCTTGGGAATTAGAAGGTTGGGGAACAGAGCTAATAAGCAGTTAGACTAGCCTGTAGCTCCCTTCTGTAGGGACGCATTCACATAAAGTTGCCGTTGCAAACTAATTGCCTGTGCTGACTCATTCGCAGACTCACGCAGGACACAGACTGTAATTATCATGTCATAATTATCACTTCAATAGCACAAAGAGTGCACTCTTATCTGATATGATAAAATAGTTCAATTAATTTTAAACAGAGGGAAACACTAGTACATCCTTACAGTCTGGCCACGGAGACAAAGAAAGCTGTCAGAATTAGATTATTGATTTCGTGTTCTCTCCTGGCTTTATTAATTTTCGTTCATGCATTACAGTCACCATTTTTCATGCACTTAAGAGATTTTAATTCAGCATAATGCAGAAGAAAAAGACTAAGATTAGATATAAATTCACTGGAGAGACAGAGATAACAGAAGAGAGAGGTAAACTATGGGTAATATTTACAGTGGAGGTACTGGGGATATAAGCAGGCAGGAATCTGTTCCCACAGGGAACAAAAGGTTGCAAGATGAAAGGAGGAGAGGAATTGCTTACTGTTGTCTGTGGCTTCTGTTTCTCTTTACAAATCAAAACAGATTGCTGCAAAATTAAAGCTTATATTTGAAGCAAGGGAATTCTACAACATAATAGAACAAAAGCACACTATAATGACAATATTTCCAAATCTCCCAGCTCTATAGTTTTCATAAGTAGTCTCCTTTGAGCTGGTTCCTACTGTGTACTCCAGGGGCAAATGCATGTCAGAGTGATTCTTGGCAATGTTACCTGATCAGTCAATGAGTTTTGTGCTTTCAAATCACACGGAGAGTCCAAAGATCTCATAGGAAACCTAAGGTAAAGGTTGCGGTAAACTAATTCTTTTAGCATCAGAAACTTTCCAATGAGTGCATTGCGTTACCATGGTTGCAAGACATTTCACTATTCCAGAACTATCGCCTGTCAGCACTGCTCAAAAAATAATAGAAATTCTGAAATAAATAGTTCGGAAAGAAAATTGGGGTTAAAGAGTTAAGATTAGGGTTAAATTGGGGGTCAGTGTTTCTCCTGTTTTCTAATGAGAAAGACAGAAAAAGCTTTGTAAGAGCAAAGGTGTATTTAAGAACCACAGCAGTCGGATCTCGGGCTGTGTCTGCAGTGCAGAGCCTGCCCGTTGCAGGAGGCAACAGCCACGCGGCGGCACAGCCGGCGGCTCCTGCCCACGCAGCTGCACGGACCTGGGGCTGCAGATGCCTTGGTTGAGCTCCAGGATGTCTGGGAGCACAGAAAGGGAAAGGGGGGAAGGTGGTGGAGGTCCCTTGGTCCCAAATGCTGAAGTCAAGGCTACCTGCACCTTGTACCCACACTGCTAAGCAGCCTGTGTTACTGCAAAACCCGAGCTCCAGGCTGTACTCCTCTGCTGGGCTGGGAAGCTAGACTCAAAGGGTCTGCAAAGACTTGTATGAGGGGTTCATATGAGATTTTATGCCCCAATAAAAGCCCGGGATATGTCTGCAGGAACTATCCCTTCTAGGACTTTTAGCTGATCATAGCCAAATTATATGACAAGCAAAAGAAAAAGTAAATAATTGAGTAAATTTGTCTAGTTACAAACTCAAAAGTTAGTCCTTTTCTGCAATTTCTTAAGTTTAGCCCAGACCATTTCAAAGCCTGTGGCAGGCTCTGTTAACAAAGTCTCAGCCATGCTTAGCGCAACGAACTGCAGGAACTCAGCAAGCAAAGGTTTCAGCATGTCCTTCAGAGCACGACGACAGCTTTACGGTGACTTGCCTTCACTCAGCACCCTCACTCTCCACCCCAGTGCTTCGCAATCATTACAGTTATCTCCATAGCTTACTTGAGGTGAACTTGTAAGGCACTTGTAAGGACTTCTGTCTCCCCACTGGTTGCAGGGATAGCAAACTTCTATCCAGAGAGAGAGGCTCTCCAGATTCTCTAGTTAAGCATCTAAAGTTTCTTTGGACAGGGCCAGATCTGAATGACCTAAACAAGCAAACCTGAACATCTGTAATACATGGATTGAAATGGAATTTCCCGATATTCTGGTAACATATTGTTATCTCCATCCTAGAAATGTAGCTAGAAATCTACTGCCATTCCTGACTATATGGATGCAGTGTTCAAAACATGAACTCCCTTCAAAATCAGGACTACATTTGGGAATGAGACAGCCAGCAAAATAAAGAAGGGGATTTATCTAAGATACGAATGCCAGTTCTTTCTGCCGATGGAGAGTCATGTCCTGTGTTATTATATACCTTGGCACTAATTACTCATCACTCTCCCCTCGAGGGGGAAGCTGGCAAATACTAAGGCTGAGAATTGCCTAAACTGGAACGGAGCGTGTGGTTTGAGGCTGCCATGGATGACTGCCCGGCATACAGCCAATGGTACTGAAATTAATTATGGTGAATTTTCAGGTAATAAGCATTCTGTGTTGCCAGAAGGGTAAAAATCCCCCAGTGCTTTTTGGTTTATAGTGGGACTTCTCCAAACTTAGACAACAAGGCAATATCTAGTAAGACTCAGGAGGGAAAAAAAAAGAAAAAAGACTCTAAAGGCGGGTGAAAGGTTCTGCCCTTCAGCAATCTCAACAACCAGCTACTTTTCAAGTAGCTGGCTTCATGCGCAACCTCCTTTCTTGTAATATATCTCTGAGAGATTGAACTCTGTCCTCTATCAGTTGACATCTTTTATACTATATTTTATACTATAGCAGAGGCAAAGAACAGGGATTCTGTAAGGTTACACAGAATCAGGAGACTGAATGTAGCCCTTGAAGGTAAACAGAGCTAGTTGTGTTTGCCATCGCCCAGGAAGATGTCAAACACTTTTCCGAGACAGTGACACTGGCTTCTACTATTCTCTTTATCCATCTAGTCTGTGCAACACTGAGTATAGACTGCATTTTCTCCACATAGATCTCACAGGCCACTTGGCACCCAGACATCAAAATTCTTATATTCATAGAAAAAATACTTTTTTTTGAAAGTAGGGATGTAAAATACATTAATGTATTTATGCATGCCTCACATAACAAGGGCTTAGCGTACTCGTAGTTGATGTTAATAGCAAAGCTTCCACTGACTACATTGATGTATAAATTCCTGATATATATGCACTATTCAGGTAGTATATTTGCATACTAAGTAGGGAGTTTGAGTTCCAGCTTTCTGGGGCAGAAATTGCTTTTAATGGTGTATGATGCATAGCACGGGGAGTTTGACAGTGCTAATCAAAAGTTAACAGTCAGGAAGGATTTGTTCTTTGGAAGATGAAATTTCCAAGTAATCCTTCACATCTAATCCAGCTCGAGCTAGGGGATGGGAGAAGAATCTGAACTGGACTTTTGCATCCTTTTCAAAAGGCTGTCAGTGAAATTTCTGCACTCTGAGGCAGCTGTAGCTCCAGCTGGGCCAGGAAAATGAAAAAGGGGAAAAATATTGCACAAACCCAAACAACTGGGTAAAGAAGTTTCACTGCATTTGCCTAAATTGACATTTTCTGCTGGGCGACTGCCAGACACATGTCAATGCCTCTCTGCATATCATTTGGGATTTGCTGGTTTCAGCACTAAAGCAAAGAGCAATGGAAGCTTTCAATGTGTTTGAAGATTAATTTCACATAATCGCAACAAAGCTGAAGTCAACAAGCTGAATTTAATTACGACTCTGACAGCTGGGAGGCAATTAATGCCCTTAAACTTCCCAGCACTTACTCTCTCTCTTGTATTTTTCCCCTTGTCTCATTCCTACTAATTAGAAACATGCTGCAGGGTAAAGCTGACCATGGTGTTAAATTCCCACCTTGTCATCAGAACCACAACATCCTCCCTGTTAGACACCAGCTCTTTCACCACAACAGTGTTCAAGGCCACCTCCGAATGGTACAAACTGAAAAGCGCCACTAACATGTGTCTCTGTCCTAGGGTATCAAGTCCCAGTATATTTATCTGCTGGGGGTATAATTAAACTAATATCCTAGTTTGACTAGGACAGAAATTTTTATCACCTTGTAACCTTTGCAATTTCTATATTGAATAATAAAATGTAAGACAAGCTTTGCAGAAGGACATTTATGTGCCAGTAATTGTGTTAGAAAATTTAACATCTCCTGTGAAGCTTAATATATCCCTTCTTGTATCTGAGTGGAGTTGGGTCACGTATCTCCAGGGAAATAAGCATTAAAAAGAACCCAGTCATAATTACATCAGTAAGAACCAGCTCCATACCTCACACTGCATCAGGACCATTAAGTTTTACTCCAAAACTAGAACAAATCTGCTGATTCACCAGGGTGCAAATTGGTATCTCATCTCTAGATAAAATTTCAAAGTTCATATTCATCTTGGAATATTGAAAATTTCAAAACATCCCCCAAAGATTTCCTTGATCCAAAACTGACATATTTTACTTTGTTATGTTGAGCTGACACAAATATCTTTTCTTTCTAACAACATTAAAATGCATTTCATTGTTCCAGCAGCTTTCCCCCTATACATAAAGTTGTATCGCTGCTGCCCCACAGATTACCCCTGGGATGAATGTATTTCTCCTCGTGTTACAATGGAGAAGTGCAAATCATACAGTTGTGTGCAGGCAGCACAGTCCATTGAGAGAGCCCAAAGAAGACTCAGAAACAACTTCATGTTCAAAATACATCCCACATGACACAATAAAACATTGCAAGTTCATCACTGAAGAGATTAAGATTATCACAAATAGGTCACCTTAACCAAATGAAATACTTGTGTTTGACTGTTACCCATAGAAAAAAAAGAGATTTTCCCAAACAGATATTCTTGTGAAATCCTTGGATAGTGCAGAAATTACATTTTTTTTAAGAATATATATATTCTGAGAACTGCTAGGACTGGAAGCCTCTGTGGTTTCCTACTCAACTGGCTTGAGCAGAGAACTGAGCCCTTCTACCAGTAAATCCCTTCTCTGTGTGTGCATGGATTGACTGCTGTCAGCACAACAGAAACTCTGCCCGGTAGTTTTTCTTTATGTCTACATTTCAACAAGTACCAACAATTAATGATCTGTTTGTAAATTAACACTGCACATGGCAATTGACTGCGGTAATGAAGTTACAGAGTCTTCTTTATGGTTTATTAGTACAATAATAAACCACACGCAGCATGCAATAATGGCACACAGTTAAATTAAAGTCTTGCTGATGCCTTATAAAACATTTTGAGAAACATTCATGTAGCAATTGGTAATAGTCTTCTCTGAAAGCGCAGGCAGGCTTTGCTCTGTATTCTGTGAATACAGTTCTGTCAATATATTCTTTTTTTCTATTATTCTTGCATTACTAACAAAGCAGGTCAGATAACAGAAGAACAAATTGACTGGAACATTTACTTGGGGTTGTACTAATTTTTCACCACTTTGTGTGAAAAATAACTCTTAGCTCCTTCAGATTTTATCTATTTCTTCTGCTATTATCAATTATAACACTAGAGCCGCTCATCATTTTCCTCTGAGATGCAGCCACCAGCTGAATTTAACAGTGTTTCTCAAGACCTGGCAACCTGAATTGACTATACGACTTTTTAAAAGTGAATGACGGCTAATTCTACCATCCCAACTGTGCTGTTGGGACCCAAATTTTACAAATATATCCCTCAAACTTCCCACCTCGTCTGTGCGCCAAAGATCCTCCCTGTTTAGAGATAAGTCTTGTTTCTGACCACCTTACCTTCCTGCTCCTGATCCTGACAGTGGAGCGGTGTTCACAGTAGGCCCGGGCTCATGTCTGTGCACTGTCTAAGCATAAATCCATCAGAGAAGCCTGGCACCAAAGTATTTTCAGGTCTGTTTCATAGCTCTTAGTGTAATACAGGAGTGGTATTTCTCTTCTACAGAAGTGGCAAGCACTTTGCTTTCTTCAGTGGTGCAATATAGGACTCATGCTGTGAGTCATCAGGCTCTCAGAGAGGTCTGTAATGGCATCTGTATGGTGAATTTAAGAGCAGATGAAAATATATGGATCACTTCAGGCTTCTCTCTAGAAAGTCAAAGCAACGCTTAGGAAAGCTATTTTCTGGCCTCCTTCTAGAAAAGCTTGCTCTTTCCTCCAGCTCCCAATAAACAGCACTGGCCACTAGAGGACATCCTGGACCTCTCCAGCTGCGGGACAAGCCATAAAAGCCACCCTGAGAGCAAGATCTGAGCCTCCCCTAACCCAGTGTGGGGTCAACATAGGTTTTCTTTTTTTTTTCCTCTTGTCTGGAGAGAACATACAAGGAAATTCTCCTCTCTCCCATGTTCTTACCAGCAGTGCAAGGAGTCCTTCAAGCAATTTAAATTTTACCTGATCATTTTTTCTGGGGCTGAAGATCCTCCCCGGGGAATAGAGAAGTCAGCAGGGAAGGGGAGCGCACACAGCTGTGTCCTGCTGTCAGCAGGGCATCTGGTTTAATTTTCACTCAGCTGCTCCTAGTTGGTCACTTCCATGCCCAGCTTCAAAATGCTAATCTGGAGTTTCTCATTAATTAATGAGCCCTGCCCATTGGGAGTCTGCTTACTGGGGGGTATCTGTGCCTGAGATGAGCAGCTTCTCTGAAAATCTAATATCCCCAGCAGGAAATGTTCAGTAAACTAAAATTCATGCACATGCACCAATTAATATATAATATATATACCTAGTATTGCCAGGGTTTAAAGACTGGCTCATAAATGCTGACTGGACTCAAGAAGTTGTAATGACTCTTAACAAGAAGTTATGAGCTATGACTCTTGTTGGTACTGTGGGAAATGCCTACCTAGTGACAATGTGCAAGAAAGACTTGCAAGAAAAAAAGCAGAGCAGCTCAGGCTCTGCCCCTCTTCCATCAGCTACCCTGAAAAGGGAGTGATTTCCATCAAAACTCTTTCACTAGTGCATTTTGTGACCTGTCCTTGCTCTTGACCCATTCACTCTAACAGGACAATATTTCATAGGCTGGTTAGTCACCTATAGATAGCAACATCCTTCCTTCTTTGAAAATATAGGAGAATTTTCAGCTGCATTATGGTGTTGTTCAAATCATATTCTCATGCCCTGAGAGGTAATGCAAGGTTTTTCCATTCTTTCACTCATTTCAAAAGAAAACTCTCTCTCACTTTCTCTGACCTTTATAATAACAAGAGGCTACTGATACTATTTTCTCCGTGGTTCACTTCAGCAAAATGCAAACATTGATACTAAAATAGTCTTTAAAGCATCTGTTCCCCCTTATTTTTAGAGCAGAGCCCATGAGGTGTTCAGGGACGTCAAAATGACGAGCTCTGTAACATCTGCTCAAAGGAACAGTCCTAGTGAATGATGGAGCATCGTCATATGCTGGTTTAGGGCCGCCGATGGGAAGGGCAGTCCAGAAGGGTGTAACTAGAGTGTGTAACTAGTGCGTTTTGCTGAAATATCACAACTGGTAGGAGACTAATTCCCAGGATTAGTGCCAGGATAGGAGGGTGGATTAGAAGATCTCTTGAGATCCTTTTAAGTAACAATTCCATGGTTCTAGAAGGGCATGGCTGGAGAGGATCTGAGTGTTCAGATGGTGTAAATGTAGAGAGCGTTCGGACTCAGGAATGTAGACTGCTTGTATTTGTAACAAGCCGCTCTGGATATTATCTGTAAGGATTAAGTCTGGGATTTGGGGATTTCAAAGTGCAACTCTTTTATTAGAGAAAAACAGAAATATGTAACTTTCCATTCTTGTCTGAAGGAAAAAGGCAATCAGCCTCACCCTTGTAGCACAAGTTACAGAGTGGATTGGAGACAGTTGAAATCTGGTTTCAAAAATCCTTTAAGTTTTAGGTGAAGTTATCCTAGAAGCCATTAAGGGCTTCTGATTATTGATTACCATGCTTCAAATACACTGATGGAAGTTCACTGCTGAGATGGAGCCCACTAATGAAAGAGAATGAAAAATCTCATATCTCAAACTGGAACTACTTATCACTTTGTAAAATTTTGGTCTGAAGCAACTTCGATAATAAGTTAAAACAAGCTGGCTCATTTTCACTGAACACATCCAAGTAAAAACCCCTGTTGTTACCTCTGGACAATTTCATCTCTATCTCCATTTTTTCCCTCATTCTTTCAAACTGCTCAGACAACTTTGTTGTATGAAAAGAGAGAACATATGATATGATGTGTTTGCAGGTTGCCTTTCAGTTCAGACAAA
The DNA here is from genome assembly GCA_013389825.1 of Crypturellus undulatus. Classification (NCBI taxonomy): domain Eukaryota; kingdom Metazoa; phylum Chordata; class Aves; order Tinamiformes; family Tinamidae; genus Crypturellus; species Crypturellus undulatus. The sequence goes on from VWPW01020025.1 coordinate 269,072, forward strand.
TTTGCAGTCTTGTCACACCATTTTGAAAGAGCAACATATAACTGTGTTTTACTAGTGTCTTTGCAGACTGCTATAATTTTTCAGAAAAGATAATTTAACTAGATGAGAGTATGCCTGAAATTTTAGTATTGAGCCGCTGTGGATTTATGACTCCCTCTACCAATGAACATGTTTTCTCTGAGTGCTCTGGCTGCCAAATGAAACCTCATCAGCACTTAGTATTTTATTTTATTCCTTAGCACTTAATATTTTATTTTATTCTTTAGCACCACTGGAATGTGTTTTTCCACTCTTCTGAAAACAGTTCAAGCCAATAACGATAAACAATATATCCTTAACAGTGTTAGGTTCTAGTGCTTGCCTAACAAAGCAGTTATTCACTGCCTCACCCAGCAAGCTAGACTTTATAAAAAGACCAAGACTGAGGTGCTGCAGAAGAAATCAGTGCATGAACAGAGATTTTTCAGGGAGCATCAGAGAAATAAGCCAGGTTCAGAGGAAAGATATATCAGGAGCTTTAATCTTGGATTCTGCTCCAATTGTTTTAGAAACAAGGATCAAAACTGAACATCAGGATGCATTTTGATATTCCTTGGGTCTCCCTGTCAAGAGAAGTGCTATATGCACTTGTTGGCTGGGTGCAATGCTGTAGATAAAAAGAGACTGTGAGGACAAAAACATGGATGAATTTGCTCTTTCCTAGTGCTAACACTTACTGTCCAAGAAAGACTTTCTGTTGGTGGATAAGCACCTGCGGGCATCATGGCCAGCTGAATACTGGAAGCAGAACTGACTTCCCATAATCTCTCAGGTTTTCATTACCACCAAACTCTCCCGAGCCCTGTTGCAGAAGAGAATTAAACTGTGTTTTCTTCCACCCAGCCTCACTGAGTGTAGCTGCTCATATTTAATTGGGTAAAAATGAATGAACTACACGCAATGATGAAAAGACCAAATACCATTCCTGCTGGCTACAAAGGAAATATGTCAAAGGCTCTAAATCAATCTAACATTAACTTTTTATTTCTCTAAAGCACAGTTCTTTTGTATGACCCAAGTAGAAACAGAGAGTGTGTATGTGCAATATGAAAGACTGGGTTTCAAACTGCAGCTGCCTCCTCGTCAAGCAGTCTGTCATCCAGCACATGAACACATCACACACGAGTAACTAGCGCTGTCTGAGGAGCCCTGCAATCAGTCCAGCCACTGGAACATTTAGATTTTTAGTAATCATGCAAATGGATTTTCTTCTTCCAGGAAGATGTTTTATCAGTTCTTGTTAGTAGCCAGGAGTCACTGGCTGGGTCAACCACTTGCAGTCTGACAGTAAGCCCTCATAGCCAGGGTCTTGCATAAAATTTAATCTCAGAAATGTTATCTAAGCTTATTTTGCAGTAAGCAGAAGTTGAGGTGTGCACCAGTGAGGCGGTACAGGAATGTACGTAGCGGCTTGTAAAGGAGAAGGAGTGAATGAACAGCCTGGAAGTCGCTTTATGTCTCCAAGCAACTGCGACTCCAGTAATGGCAGTGAGGCTCAGCTAGGGCTGTAAATCCACTCTTGATTACTATATCCAGTGGGAGCATTACCACGTTGGTTACTGACGGTGATAAAGTAAGTTGTTAAAAATGAGCCTGGAAAAAGCAAGTGATTTTAATAGTTGAAATGTTTTGCTCTCGAAAGAAGTCATAATCATAGCACAATATTACTGGGCCCTTCTAGTCAGGGGGCATCTGCCTGCCTAAAACTGATAGAGCATAGTTCATTTGAAGTCCTACTGTAGGGAAGAAATCATAGAATCATAGAATGCCTAAGGTTGGAAGGGACCTCTAGAGGTCATCTAGTCCAACCCCCCTGCACACGCAGGGCCACCTAGAGCACGTGGCACAGGGCTGCATCCAAGCGGGTCTTGAAGATCTCCAGAGAAGGAGACTCCACAACCTCTCTGGGCAGCCTGTTCCAGTGCTCTGTCACCCTCACCGTCAAGAAGTTCTTCCTTAAGTTCCCGTGGAACTTTTTATGCTTCAATTTATGGCCATTTCCTCTGGTTCTGTCAGTGACCACCAGTGAAAAGAGGCCAGCCCCATCCTCCTCATTGCCTCCCTTGAGGCACTTA